>VZRI01007958.1:705454-854506 GCA_013397515.1 Upupa epops
TTTTAACTCTGGCAAAACTTCAACTGCTAGTTTCTCTGCTGTTTTTATTTCCTACACTTAAAAGGCACCCCATTGATTTTAAGGGGAGAAACTTTTGATGCTACATTTCAGGTATTCACCTTACAAATTAAATATTAATTAACAGCAGCCCAGGCTAGGATAAATGCTGGAGGGTCTTCATGAGTGGAGGGTCTGCACTCTCCTTTTCCTGACTGCTAGCAGTTGTAGCAGAGATAACAGCTATGGGCCAAATCCACTTGGATCAATCTTTCTGTCCATGTATGTATCTTAACTGTATAAACAATAACTTTTTGAAACATTATCCTATTCAAATCCCTTCCAAAACTTGAGTGAAAATTAAGGAAATTTAACTTGCTCATGTTAAAGTTAATTCAATTGGAGACTTGCATCATAGATTCTAAGTTATCGAGAAAATGTTTGGAATTGCAAAGGGAGTACAATGAATGTATTGAAGTCCTTATGATCATAACTGGCAGATTCTAAAGAGTGGATTCCTGCTCAAAACTGGCAACGTATCTCTTGTTCTCATTCTTCATGACAAGTGTCCCTCTTTCATACCTGCGGAATGCATAAGTGAGGTCTAGTTCTGAACCCCACGAGGACAGATAAGTTCAGCATTTTTAAAGAACTCTGTATTTGATGTCTGATAAAATGTGTCCTTAAGCTAATATTCGCCAGTGTGTACACACTGGGTCAAATCCCTCAGTGTTAGAAAACATGATATAAATGGTAATTTTGACTTCAGTAACAGAGTAAAGAAATGACTTCAAAAATGGGGGGAGTGGGTAGGTCAGTGTGAAAAGAGATTTCAGTTTTCATACTTTGTACTGGTAACTCTTCAATACAAATTTGCAAATTGCACGAGACAAAGAATTAAAAAATTTATCTCATTAATAATAATTTTAGATCAGCTTATGACAGATGTATAAGTTAATTACATGCAGAAAGAAGTGTGGGATAGGGCACAAACCCAAGATGGCTCTGTTAACTTGTGATTATATATTCTGTGCTGACCTAGACCAAGCAAATTTCCATCTAGTTAAAATTCTAGAAAGCATTTTGTTCTGTTTTTAAAGCAAATGCAGCATAATTCCACTTGAAGGAATACACCGCATTCAAGCTGCATAAATATAATTCAGAACATGGCTCGTTATAGAATAAAACAGTAAACAGCTTGAAGAGGAATCAAAATGCCTCAAAAATATTGCAAAATCCATTACAATGTGCTACTTGCTTTTGCAAACAGAAACAAGTGCCACGAACTGCCTTGACAATAGGATTGCACACATTTTTTTTGTTAATTTAATTTTCCCTAAACAGCTAATTTCAAATTATTTTTTTAGCAATAAGCTAGTAAAAACAGAAGGTTGTGCTACTTCATGAACAGGGACTTCATAATGAGTTTAGAGCCCTTTAGTCCTGCTGTTGTTTCTCTGTACAAATCAGTACCGCAGGCAGCGATTCCGTGGTGGTGGGTTTTGGCTAAAATTCCCACACATCTGGGATAAACAGATATTCTATTCGAACTTCCTCTGTTAACTCCACCAGTTTCCAAGGAATGACTCTCTATATGCTTGTTAAGTAAATGATTGTTATAAGACTATGGAGACATGGTCGATCAAATTAACCCCTTTTGTCCGGCCTCCAAAATGGTTCCCTTCATTTGCCTAAATTCAGCTGCTTTGGGGGAATTTTTTCAAGCTTGAAGGACTCTCTGGATTCATCACATTAGCAAACTGTAACCTGAGAAGAGGGTCTTTGGAGCAGCAGGACTTCTCTGGCCCCCAATTGTTTTGCTAATCAAGATTATTGCCACTATTGAGATGTGGAAAGATAGCCTAGCTGACAAAATTTGTCAGCTTCCCATGAAATAGTTCTGTCAGTTTAGTCAGGGTGCCGGCTAATATTAACATATAAATGAAGTCTCTCCCCCTCACCCCTTAATAGATGCAGAGAAAATATAAACACACACACAAAAACCCTCTCTGTGCTTAAATCAAACAAGCTCCTTTTCTCAGCTCTAGCTCATGTCCCTGGAAATCCTGTGAGTAGTGGAGCTAAAGGGAGGGGGGAGGGAAGGAGAATTTGCACAAAACTACTTTTAAGACATAAAGCAGCAAAGCTGCCCTCCCCTGCTGATAGCAACAGGAGATTGATTACGCCTGCAAAAGTACAAATGGCTGCCTGAATGCGAGTGGCAGACCTCCAAAGCAGTGTGTCCTGTGTGCTGGTTTTACATTTTAGAGCCGAGGACTTGGGTACAAAGTGGAAAAGTGGAACAGGGGGTATGAAAGAGTTATCTTTGCCCAGGGGTCAAACCTATGAGATCCAGCCCTGGCCCCAGAGAGGTAGCTGGGGAGTCCTGCCCTGCCCTGGCTCCGCACGCTGGATCCCCCAGCACCTGCTTTTTTGGATGTTTTCTCATAATCGGAATCCACATCGTATTTTCCAGCTGACCTACAGGGTGATACCTTCCACTGCTCTTTCAGCCACTCGTACTGTGGTACTGCGTCAAAGGCAAATGCCTCGCAATGCCAGTCTCTTTCAAACCCCTTCTGTATCATGTCATAAACGAGTAATCCCAACTTGCACTCATTTCAATTATAAATGGATCCACCAACGTTTCTTTTAATCTTTTGGCTTGATTTAAATATCAATAAATTAATATCTCATGATATTTGTAATCGGGCAGTCAGCAATATTGGCCTTTTGGTACTAAATTAGCTCTTGAATGGCAACTGCGAGGCAGCTTTGTGTAGGTAGTGTACGCATCAGAGATGACTCTTCCAGCGAGTTCAATAGGCTTTGCAAAGCATAGCTTTAAATAGAAGAAATCCTTCAATCATGATTTGTTCTTGCTTTATGAGAAACAATCAGATTATTCCTTTGTGCTGAACTGTGACAATACTCTAAAGCATGAATGAAAACTACAATCTATGTTCTCCCAGTGGATTACATCAGCCTTCTTGTTCATTAGGCTAACGTGAAAAATAGATTTAATGTGTAAAATATATGTCACTGAAGAGAATATTAAGAAAATTGCTTGGAAGCAGTTTGTGGGAACTTCAGAGATGATGAGTTAATAACAAAGTGGTGTATCTGTTAAGCGGTTCAAAGCAGATGGATCCTAAAGAGTTCTAGGTGAGTAGCTACACTTCCTGCTTCACGACTTTCAGAACAGTGGCAGAGTTGGTTTCAGCTCCTTCAAAAGTGCTGTGTAATATACTGCATGAGTTGCCCAGAATGTGGAGCTAAAGAAGCATAATCCAGGCAGCACCACTATTACCTGTCACCCCCAGCTGAATGGTACGTGCAGTGTTTGTGCTTGTGCCTGTCATCCAAACTTCACTTTGCAATACTCTGAGGAACTTAATTAAGATGTGTTAGACTTGCTTTCTCATCTGAGAAAAAGAACAAGGAGCCACAACATTAAGCTCTGTTGGCAATAGAGACGAGTTAACAATAATAATCATAGGAATATAAATTCTCTTATGGTTCAAATCTCAATCTTCTTAAAAGATCAGAACTTGGAATCTTTTTTAATTTCCATTCCAGCTCAGAAAAGTTTTGCTGCATTGAGTCCTCTCTCCCACGTTCTGGCCCTTGTCCTGCAGAGTATGAGATGGGGAAAGGCTTACAACCAACCATGCAGTGGCTTTACACTTGTGTACAAATGAATGAGTAGTCTTTGCCCCAGGGAGTTCACAGTCTGGAGTACTTCTAGGTTACCTGTTACAGTGCCAGTTCATCACAACATATACTCTTAATTCATCTAGCTCTAGACTCTCTCACATTCTGGCTTCTGCTACAAGCAGCAATTCTGAAACTGCTTAGATCCTTTAAAATAGCTGAAGGAGTAATATCAAGAGTAAGAGGTCAGTTCTCTGCTGAACAGCTGTCTTTCAGGTCACTGTCATCCAGAACCCACAGAAAGTTTCCAGGAATCCTCAAGATACACCTGACCGTGTGCATTAAACCCCTTGTTTCCTCTCTGTGACTTTTTCGCACATGTAATCCTGGCCACACTCCCTTGTTTAGCATTTGCAGAACTGTCAGGTATATAGTTCTGCTAAGAAGTCCTGACCAAAGGGAAGGGTTGTGGGACTGTACCGCGGCAATCGCCCAGCTTGCAAACTGTCCTTGGAAAGGGAGCGCAGTGGTGCTTATAATGGAGTCCTTCATACCTCAGAGAGAACAGCTGCCTCACACTTCAATGAACACAAACAAAACACCTGCTCAAGCCCAGAAAAACCAGTAGGGAAAGAGACTGGCTTTTTATGTTGGATGTTGTTTAGACTTTCTCTTTTATCTTTATTTTCTTTAATATTTTAACATTTTTCTGCAGCTGGGACATTTTGAAAAATGGTGTTTATGGAGATGGTTTTTTTCTTCTCTTTGTAGAACATGAAAAAAAAAAATATTGGCAGTATTTTACTTTTCATCATTAGTGAAGATAAACTTCCAGAAGTCTGGCTCCTGCAAGTTTAGCTATCCAGCTTTTAGACCTCCTTCGAACTGCCCTGCATGACTTGAATAAAAGGCATGAAGGGTTACTTTTAGCCCTTCATTTCACAAACTTTTGCAGATTTTATTGCCTACTTTTCTCTCAGACGTTGTAGACTACAGCTATTTCTCACACAGAATAGCTGTAGAGTTTTGTCTAAGCTGCTAAAGGGTTTTTTTTGGTGTAAATTCAAGGGTGTGGTGAGGATCTTTGTAAGGAAACTCACATTTTGTCATTTCAATATAAGCAGCACTGTTCAGGGTATCAGGGAAAAGGTAGAGTTAAGTAATATCACTGAAAATTAGTATGTAATGCTGATGAAAAAGGTGCTGAACTTGCATTCCATGGTCACCAGTAACATGCAGCATTTCCTCACTTCTGAGATCTGTTTCACAATGACTCATCCTCTTTTCTCATCTGTTTCCATCCTTTTCAGCTGAAATGCCCATCAGTGAGAGGAAGCTGCCGGTACCAGTGCAGGGAAGCTCTCCATGCTGGTTAGATTTTGTAGTTCATGTCAGTGGCTGTTGTCTTATGATGGCTGTTATCATCTGGTCTTTTTCATACAAATCTGTCACCTCCACGGGTTTGTAATGAGCCTGACTGATACCATAAAACCCATACTGCCATCAACAATAATTATCATTCTATTTGGAAGTCAAAGAAGGGAGATTAAGGACTTAATGTTTAAATTTTAAATGAAATATTCTCTCACCATTACGGGTGGTCTCCCTCCCAATCATTGGCAGGACAGTGCAGTAACACTGCTCAATGCTGCTGCCTGAACTATGCATTAAAAAAACCCCTAAGTCTCCTTCAGTGCTGTCAGCCTTTTAATGCTGCGAGTTGGACATGCACATAGCATAGACATTAATCAAAGTAAGTTTGAACTTCCTTTTTTTTTTTATTTTCAGACTTGCCCTGAATTTTATTGGACTGACTAACTCTAAATAATACGCATAACTGTTTTATTTAACCAAGGGAAACGAGTGGGAACAAGTTCCGTCTGACAATGGCTCTCTGCTGGAACCCAGAGAAGCAAATGCAAGCAATGCAGTAAGGAAGATCAAACTTGTTACACTGCTGATATTCTAAGAGTTTGAACTCAGGCTCCCTGCTGGCCTCAATTTTACAATGATAATCATTTCCTAAAATGTCTTCATTTTGTAAATGAAGCTGTACCTCCCTCCAAAGCAGGGGTTTGCAAAGATTAAATCATTTACATTTCAAAGTGTTCATTTTTTGCCAGTGTGAGAAATACTCAAGCAGGAAAATGAGTGCTCCTTTTAATTTTTAAAAGCTGGGGTAGCATTCATAGTGAAAATAATCACAGCCTATTACAGCAGCCTCCCTTGCCCATTCCCACTTCAAAAGGATGAGCCTATCTTTTCCCTGCCCAGCACTGAATGACCACTTAAATGAGTGATGGCTTATTAATACTATGACTCAGCCACTTCTCGATAAGGAGAACAATAAGGGGTCAAAGCTTGAGCATCCCTTACAGGAATTAATGAGACCATGTTGCTGGTAATTTGGTCTTTTGGAGATTACCTTTAAATTAAAAGGTTCTTGTGTCAGCTTAATGGTATGACCAATGTCACTGCTACTGGAAATCCAGAGACTGCTTTTTTGTGCTTGCCACCCATATAATTTCACTGACTTTATTAAGGTTGTCTAGGCGTTGAACCCCAGTTAAAGAAAAAAAAAAAAACCAGCCTGATAAACTACGACTGTAAGGAAGTCCTCCAACACTAACCCTAAAAAAATGACACATATTTAAGGTCTCTTAAACACTTAGGCAGAGTGTTGTTTTCAGAGTCTGGCTGTATTATTACTAAAGCAATGAAATGCACCTATGTGGGATGCATTAAATTGACATTTCTGCATAAAACCTGGAATTGATTGATTTTCAAGGAATGCCTCCTCTAGAGTTGCATGAGTTGTCCTTCCCTTTGGAAGGACAGTTTAGCCAGGCAGACGTGACAAGTGTTTGGACAAATGTGGGGGCCTTTGCTTATGTTTCTCATCCTTCTTTCCATTATAGAAATCCTGAGGTGTCTGGTTTTCTTCTTACATTTTTATTTTTACATTTTATTATTGATACTGAAACTGTTCTTGACACTTCAAAATGAAGTCAGAAAATACAGTGGTTAGATCAAGGTTGTTTAATGGAGACAACACCGTCATGCGTCTTATTAATTACAACAGGGAAACCCCGGCTACAGCTTTCATCTTTTTCTTAGAGTCATGAAAATACAGCATGCAATGTGTTTTGCTATCTGAAGCTAATGCTGTGATAATCTAGCCAAGATTATAAATATTAAAAAGTGCATGTTGTACTAAATAGTTGGATTTTTTTATTACACCGATGTGCACTGCATTTTCAAGTGACTTGAAAAGGTACAAATCAACTAATTATAAAGATTTCAGCTATAATTCCATAGGAAATACAGGTGATTCAGCTGTTTGCTTCATGGTGCATTAGTTCAATGTTTGTGTGGTCCTGGGGGAAGCTGCTCTGTAAAGATCCATGAAAAAGTACTGCAAAGTGCATACTGCAGAGGATTTCTGCCATAGCTTGTTCTCCCACTTATCATTAAAAAAGAGTTTCTGGGGAGCTGAAATTGTTTATTGTCCTCTGTTTGCCAGACTGACAAGATGTCTTGATTTTATGATCAATCTTTGCTGACAAAATACACTAGGTGAGTGCTCTCAAGAACTGTACAACTCACTTCTCATAGGAGCTCTAAGATTCGTAGACTCTTAGGGAATTAGAAGCTGTCCAGGTATTATGATCCTTGCTTGGACCTCACTGATAGTTTTGTCCTGTATTTACCCAATTAACCACTGTGCATACTCACGATGCAATATCCTGGTGCACATTGCTCCTGCCAGAGGCAATGAAATCTTGTACTGTTCTGTAACAGAAAATATGACTGCTCCATGATCAGGAGACTATTTTATGACTTTCAGTCTTAAATGGCCTCTCTTTGCTATGCAATAGCTTTTAAAAGGACGGTGATCCAGAACAGTGAGGAAGAAAGGTAAAAAGAAGGGATGACCATGGTACCCAGTTCAGTGGGTGCCAAGAAGGGTTGGCAGAACCCAGGGCTGGGCACTAGGAAGCTGGAGCTGCCTGGAACAGCTTCCAGCCAAGGCCTCCCTAGGGGGTTGCATGCTTGATGCAGTGGGGAACTCTTTTTTTTTTTTTTTTTTTGAGGCTAGTGATTTACTTATTGTTCCTGAGAAAAGTGGCAACAAGTCAAGTAAAAGCCCTTTTTGTCCTTTACTCCCAACAGGGGACTCAGTAGTGGTTTGCCATGTGCCTGGGCACAATCCAAAGGAAGTCCCCATATGCAATTAAAATAGGTTTTGCTACTGTATGTGTTTGTTAGGAAGTGGCACTCCAGGTTACAAGTACTCTTTAATCTTTTATTTAACATTTAGTTTTCTTAGGAATTATTTTTGTCTTTTAATCAATACTCATTTCTCTGTATCAGCACTCCTTTAAATAATTCCAGTAGGGCACATGTGACATAATACAGTTTATAAATACTAATGTCCACGAGTAGTCATCTCTCCTTAATGTAAATTCCAATATATTTCATGATCAGAAATCTCCAACATCTAGGGAGAAGTATTAGCAGCACAGACTTAAACCTCATAGATAGACTCTGTCCCATTTGAACTGTCTGTGCAACCTTAGGTAGGATTTTATTTGTATTTTAAAGAAACATTCTTCAATTTTAAGGTATTTGAATGTAATGGACCTAATGGCTCTAGGATATCATTCTCAGAAGTTTATCTGTAGCTATTGGAAGGATTTGTTCTGTTTGCCATGTTTGGATATTCTGTAAAAGGGCTGTAGTGAGACACATTGTCCCAAAGATCACTCGTCTTAGTGATCGTGACAGATATATGGCAAGCAGCATCTCCCAATATTTCATGTTGAGTAGTAGTTCTCCAGTAGAGTATTTCTATTAAATTCAGTGGAATGTTCCAGGAAGGAAGGGACTGTGCAGCACACTTGAGCACATAATTTGCTTCAGCAACCTTTTCTCATAACAAATCTATGTTTTGGAGAGCAATATTAGGGATCATTGCAGAAAAAAAAAGTCTTTCACCAGAAAACACAATCTCATTAAAAACAATCCCCTTAGTTTCTTTAAAAATAAGTCTTTTTGGAGAAAACAAAAAAAGGTAATTGTACTCAGATTACAGTGATTTGTGTAAGTAAAAGCTGCTTCTGCACTGGCACATAAGATGTTGGGATTAT
The DNA here is from genome assembly GCA_013397515.1 of Upupa epops. NCBI lineage: Eukaryota > Metazoa > Chordata > Aves > Bucerotiformes > Upupidae > Upupa > Upupa epops. Next base: position 714,256 of record VZRI01007958.1, read on the forward strand.
CCCCTCCTATGTGAAAGCACGTTTGGAATCTCTGTTTAGGTAACATTGCTATGATATTGTAGAAATATTTCTACAACAGTTCTACATTTTCTCTGTAGATTAGAAACTTAATAGGAAAGGTGGAAGGAATTGATACAGAAAGTATCTAGGAAGAGGCCGCAATATTCTCCTGGCATCTGCAGGCAGGGACAGTGCTGCCACACTCATGTCTGTTTAGCCCAGACTGGGTGCCTACTTTTTCATTAAAACCTTAAGCTTTTCTTTTTTCTTCTTGTGCAGGTATAATGGCAGAACTGGCTGGATGTGGCACTCAGAAAAAGAAGCAGGTTCCATCTGCTTTTTAATGAGTATCTTAATTGTAAGTGTCTTCAAGAGTTGCTTCTTTCTTGTAACTTCAGAAGCCTTGTCTTGCTGTGTGGTATCATTACTATGCACTTATGAGACGCAAGATCCTGTTTTCCTTAGGGGTGAGCACTGTGGATCTAATTCAGATTGCGTAGCAGAACATTTCCCTTAAGTGGGACTGGTACAAGTCATGGTCCCACATGTTTTCATTATTGTTGCTCTCAAAATTCATGTTTATTCAGGATTGGTTCTTTCCTAGTGATATTAGAAGTAGCATGGGTCCTGAAAACCTGTTTTAGTGTTTCTCTTCGGAGTGGCTATGAAGCACTAAAATATTTTCTATTGAGATTATTGTGAGTTTGGTTCTCATAGGTCATTGAATCACAGAAGAGTTTTGGCTGGAAGAGACCTTTATGATGATAACTCCAACCTTTTCCTAGCCCTATCAACACCACTAAACCCTGTCCTTGGGCAGGCTGTTCCAGTGCCTGACAACACTTTCAGGAAAGAAATTCCTCCTGACATCCAACCTGAACCTCCCCTGGTGCAGCTTAAGGCCATTTGCCCTTGCCCTATCACTGGCCACTAGGCAGAACAGAACAACCTCTGCCTCTCTACAACTTCTTTTCAAGTAGTTTTAGAGAGTCTCCCCTTATCCTCCTATTCTCCAGGCTGAACAGCCCCAGTTCCTTCAGAGATTCCTCAGACAACACATATGATTCTGAACTGAAGTATTTAATAGGCCAATATCTGGCTGTGGTGGTTTTTTAAACCAAGTGCTAATGGAACGTATATAGTGGACAATGATGTGTGCTATCAACAGACCCAGCAGAGATCCCAGTTTGACCTGGGGTGCTTAAAAAAAACCAATTGTCATGTTAAAGCCCCAGGAGCAAGGCCAAGTCAAGTGTATTAATGTAGAGCCACCCCCCTGAGGTAAAAGTTTTTCATTGCTGATTTTATTTCCCTTCATGCAAGGAGAAATGTAACACACATTCAGCTGCCCTGTGAACCATCTTCTGCAACACGCAGCCAGTTGGATGTTGGGACAATTAGTCCAGGTGGAATTTCTCCAACTTGCTGGAGTTAAACTGTTGCCAGGATTGTGTCCTCTATATAAATAGAGGAAAGAGATAGTCCTGCTGGAGACTTGATTCTCAAAAAGGTTGTTTTTAAACAAATGGCATTTCTGAGAAATTGAGCAAAATGTTTCTAGATAAAAGAATGTTAAATATAGCTAGAAATAAGAGAGCCATATGTTCCAGGCATATCAGCTCTCGAACCAGGTGCTTAACCCTGGCACTCAACAAGATTTCACATTTTAAATAAAATTTTTGACTTCCTGAGAAGATAAATTTCATTCATCTCGAGGGTAGCCTAGAAAGAAAAGGAGGAAAATGTGATCTGTAAGGAAGCCTTTTGCTAGGATAAGCATCTTTGACACGAGGAAATAACCAGAATATAATGTGTAAAAATAAGATGGGTCATATCCCTTCCCACAGAAATCTGTCGTTACATTTGTACATCAAAGTAGGAGTAAGGTTATTTTCTGAATGGGTTTTTTTGGCTAATGAGTACATTATCTTCCAAAACCGTTGCCAGAAACATAAAATCCTAGTTCAATGGGATGGAACTGCAAGGGGTTAGCAGTCCTATTTGAAACACTATACTGAGCACAGGCTGTTCCGAGTTCAATGCAAATGTTGTGTAAATACACCATTAAAAATGTGGTCCGCTGGAAGGAGTTTATTTGGTTGCTTCTAAATGATACCGATAAATGTCAGCGTTTGTGTAACACAGTATACACGTGTTTGTGCAACAGTCATCTCTGCTCAGATTAATTGATTTTACTTCTTAGACAAACTGAGCTTTCATCCTGGAATAAGCTTTCCAGTAACACAAGGGCAGATCAGGAAATGTGTAAAATGGATCAGTGCCCAAAAGACTAAGTTATACATCTATTCTTGGAAAAACATGAGGACATATTGTCTCAATAGAAAAGCATAAATTACTGGAGAACACAAGTTCATTTCAAATTGCTTATCGAGCTGCACCATCTATACAAATCCTCGCTACGTTAGGAACTGCAAAGTGTAGGTTGTTTTTTAAGGTAGATTCCTAAATATCCATACACCAACACAATGAATTTTTGCTTAGTTACCTGATCGTACTGTATCAGCACATTTACTTACTGTGATAAATATGTGCTGGGCACTGGTGAGGCCTCACCTCGAGAAGTAGGGACAGTTCCTGGACTCTCACTTAATGAAAGATATTATGGTGCTAGAGTGGGTCCAGAGGAGCAACAAGACTGCGGAAGGGACTGGATGGAAAGTCTGATGAGGAGAGGCTGAGGGAGCTGGGGTTGTTTAACCTGGAGAAGAAGAGACTGAAGGGTGGTTGTAGTCAAGTCACTCTCTTCTCCCAGTTGACTAGAGATAGGACAAGAGGGCAGGGCCCAAAGCTGCCAGGGTAGGGTTAGGTTGGATGTTAAGAAGCTCTTCCTTACAGAAGGACTAATCAGACAGTGGAATGGCCTGCCCAGGCAATGGTGGAGTTGGCATCTATGGAGGTGTTTAAGGACAGATTGACTGTGGCCCTTAGTGCCCTGGTCTGGACAATGTGATGCTAGCTCATAGGGTGGACTCGATGATTTCAGAAGTCTTTCCTAGCCTCAGTAATTCTGTGATCCTATGACATCAACTTTGCCTTTTTGCAAATCATATTTTTATTAATAGTTATATGAATAGGTATATTATTATTTAATTTATAGGTATATTACCCGCAAGGAAAAAAGGGAAGATGTAAAGGAAGTAATTCATGACAAAAGCATGAAGTATAAACTTTACTGTTAATATATTTGCCCCTCTCCATAATTACACTTTGACAAATACACATTTAATTTTTTATAAGTATTAAAAATAAAATGGGAAAAATACAAAGGGAAGGAGTGTTTAACAGTGTACTCAATAAAGTAACACCATAATGAGTGATAAACAAGTGATAATTCTGCATAACACATCAAACATTATTATTATTATTATCATAAAACCATCCAAAACACATCCAGATCTTTATGAACTTGGTCATAATTTTCCTGTTGGAGCTTCCCCTGTGAGTATAGATACAGAGACACCTAGAACAAGATAGTAAATAAATACAGAGGGAACAGTAAATTTTGAACCTGTCAGCACTTACTGAGACCCAGGAACAAAAGTTTTCAGAGAAAGCTTCTGCATTTGTAAGATGGATTTTATGTTGCTTCCATCAGCAATAGACTGGGCTCTCTGTGGAGACTGTCTCTTGGTGCTCTATCTCAGGTCCTGTGTTCCTGTGAATCCTGTTGGGCCCACTTGGGTTCTGGCAGAGTCTGTTTCCAAAGACCGTTCAGGGCCAGTGAGTGCTACTGGAACAAATTTATCAGCTTCCCTAAAGATTTTATTTGTTTATGGAGGCCTCAGTAGTGTCAGAGGTCTCATTGCATTGGCAGAATAAGGTGTTCCTTCTTCAGCGGGGCTTTTCTGCATTTAAGAAGCATCAGTTCTTGTAATTTCTGACTATTCACACATAAATTCTCTCCAAGTTGAGGTCAAACCAGTCTCATTGTCTGTGTCTGAACTTTAAACTTTGTGATAAGCTTGAATTTCTTGACTGTGAGGGTGCTGAGGCACTGGAAAAGGTTACCCAGGGAGGCTGCAGCTACTCTATCTCTAGAATTGTTGAAGGCCAGGTTGATTGGGGCTCTGGGCAACCTGGTCTGGTGAGAGGTGTTGCTGCCTATGGCAGGGGGTTGGAATTAGGTGATCTCTGAGGTCCTTTCCAACCCAAACCATTCTATGATTTGTGGGGCCCTGGCCTGTCGACTCCNTGGGGCCCTGGCCTGTTGACTCTGGGTTGCAGAAGCACTACAGCTCTCTTTGCCTGGGTTACCTTCTAGTGGGAACACCAGAAGTAAGTGTGGCTAGATTCAGACTCTGAGAAATGCTTTTTGTTTCCAGCCCTTTCAGTTGACCCAGGTAAAACCTACTGAATTTGCATTTCTCATTTCAAAGAACGTATTAGCCAAACTGTTAACATGTTAACTGGGTCTGCACACCGGCTGACTTGCTGTCCTTTCAGAAATCAAGTTTACTCCTTCCTGTTGTACTGGGTATGTCATAAACCCTAATAAAAACGCAGTCATAGTGGAGAAACTGCACACAGTGACATTGACAACAGCCTTGGAGAAGCAAGGGTAATTGATGGAATTAAAGGAGTGACAATCTCTGATAAAACCTGACCAGCTACTTAATAATGAATAAATAATAAAGAAAATATGCTTATAATTAAGTAGTAATATATTCATAAATAAAAAATGCTAAAGAACTAAATAATTAGCAAAATAAATGCTTTTTGGCAAATTTTTGTGTTCACCATGTACATTAAAAGAAGTGAACACACTTTTCATTGTCCCACTAAGAGCTACAGTAATATTTTTCAGTCATAAGGCACTGAGGTACTGTTTCCAAACTGCTGGAGAATGGCCTCAGAGTAAATGCAATGGGTTTGCAGGGTGAGTACTCTCTAGAGGCTACCCTACCTTCTGCTGATTGAGTCTAACGCTTTTTAACTACTTTGACAAGATTCTTGCCTCAAGTAACATTTTTAATTAGCATCCTTGTTTGTTTATGTCTAGAGGTTGAGAGGGAAAATAACTACAAGCTCTGAACAGCTATTGAGTCTGCACTTGCTCTGAGCTGGAAGCAAATAATTTTTCGTATATGTTTGAAATTATATAACACACTTCAGATGTTGGTTCAGATTACTGTTAAACTGGCATTCAGATCTGGGAGTGTTTCTTGCTGGTTTTATCCTTTCAAAAATTTCCACTGTGCTTTTTTTTCATCTTTAATTAAATTTCAATTCATTTTATAATGCTAATTAAAGTATTTACAGTGAGAAATTCTATCCATTTGCAAAACTGCAGTAAATTGTACCATTTTCACAAACAAGCCAGCTTTTTAGAAGTTTTGAAAAATCTTTACCCTGTACTTGTAAGGCTCTGAATGAAGATCATCGGCTGGTCTAAGTCACTGTCATTCACTGGAGTCAGAAGAGCAATTTTGATTTACAACAGTTGAGAATTTGGCCAATAATCTAATTAATATAATCAAAACCATGTACAGACAGCAGAATAAACAATACCGAGCAGTAAGGCAAGTAACCTATCTCACAATGAAAATAAAATGAATGTCCCAGGCTTCTTAAATCACTGTTTCATTACGTAGCCTTGTTTTCTATCAGCTTTGATCTCCTTCATTTCATTATAGCAAACTTCTCATTAGAGACATGAATTTCTTCCTATGAAATGGATCTCCCATTCAGCACCGATATCTAGTGACTTTTTCCAGTTTCAGCTGTAGTCTTTTTATACAGTGCTTTAAAAAGCAAACCTAAACACAAATTATTACATCACAAGTAGGAGAACATATGGCACGTCCGAAAGTGAGGACACAAGAAATATGTTTCTAATAAATACTTTGGTGCAGAGTAAATTACAGAAGAGAGAAGACAATAAACTGTCATTCTGCTTTTAATTCCTTCTCTTAGTATGGTAGCTGTTATTAAATTAGTTTAATCATAGCCCAGCAGTTAAGGTGCAGTAGCACAGCTTAATCAACTGGCCATTAGCATCTCCATGTTACCTTGGGCTTTCCTCATCTGCTTTGCATTCACCTTATCTGACAGATTCATAACTCATAGCATTCTTCTTTTATATAAAGCATGGGTGTCCTTTACACATCATGCATCACATCAGCAGAAGTGATTCTGGCCTTCAAGTTTTGTTTCAAGTAAATACTGATTATAATGATTTCAGGCGTTTTGCTAAATCTTAACTTGGAGCTTGCTCTGATTCACAAACGCATAGAGAAACAGAGATAAAAGTTAGAACATGCTCTGGTGTACCAATTTCAGCAGCTATTGTAACCCGTGTGGATTCTATGGTTTTAGTGCTTTTCTTCATGCTGTTATTATTCCAGTTTATTTGTAGGTGTGCGTGAGTTCTGAGAATTTGAGCAAATCAGGACATTTTCAGTGGGCTTCCTTATCTGTCATAAAAATGATGGAAGGATTGCATTTTGGCATCTAAGTCTTTATTTTAGGATTCTTACATCTATAGGATGGACAACTGGGACCTCTGTCCCATTACAGCTTTAAATTAAAGATCAGCTGGAGGAAACAGTAAATTTCAAATAGTGATGACAATATTAAAATGTCCTAAGGCAGAAGGAGGCTATTGAAGATAAGGAGGCAAATAGCCTATTAGAAGAATTAGGGCTAAATGCTCTATGGTGAGTCTAGAGCATTGTGCAAGTATTCACAGTGGGCTGTAGATGAGAATATGAAAAAGATGAGTGTTATAACATCAAGGGGTATGAATGACAAACAGATGCTAAACAGACAAATGAGCTATGGCTGAAGGAGGCCGGTGCTGTTTTATGCTGAGGGTAGAGAGAGGAGAGGAAGAGGTGGGTAAAAAAAAATATAGCCCCAGAGAAAACTGAAAACCATGCTGAGAAGTAGTCTGGAGAAGATCACAGGAAACAGCTTATGGAATTAAAAACATTTGGGAAATTACAGCACTTAGGAGGAATTAAATATAAGAAAGTAATGGTCATCTATGAAAATAGAAACTTCAAAAAGGAAGAGACTGCAGCACAGAACCTGGATGAGAAGAGCTAGAAAACCAGGAGATATGATCTCAGGATGAATAAAAGGAGACATTCGAAGGACCCCATACAACATATCGGTCTTTAGGAAGAACTTTTATGAACAGTTAACAATAGGCTTTGGCAGCAGAGAGCAAGGAAATGTCTGAGAGCAGAATATCTGACTGAAGTGATGGTCTTATATCAGTACCATCACGATTGGGAAGAATTTGTATCAGCTATAAATAGCATCTTCATTTATTTCAAGTGATGTAATTAGCTCTTCACTGATACTCCTTACTGTTAATTCCTTAAAGATGCTGAGACTGTATAGACAAATATTAGCATAATGTACAAAGTCATGTAAAATTGCATTGGAAGCAGAAACATTGGAAACACAACCAGTGCAAATGTATTTTTTATTTTTCCTCATGAATTAGCCATATTGAAAGTATTATTTGCAGACTTGAATTGTCCGTGTACACCAGTGGAAATTTTTATCAAGCTTCAGATTTAAGAAAGGGACACAAGTGTAGATAAGAACATGAGTTCATGATGAGAACAGATGCTAGAGACAAAAGATATCTTCAAAAATAGTATAGAGCTTAATCCTATAAGCATTTTCTGTATGGATTTACAGTCTTAACTTTTTAAAGCATTTAACAGTTGTCCTGCTCAGCAGTGCAAGATGAGGCTGATTTAGGAGCTGCCATACTCCATGCTTACCCCCCTGCCTGTGCCAGTCAGGTATCTGTTCCCGGTCGTTTCTGTACTCAAGATGACAGGAAGTTGCATGGATCCTGAGTCTCATCTCCTTTCTTTTGTGCAAAGATTTCTGAGCTATAGGCTGTATGAATTAAATACTAAAATCTCGTTGAATCGTATCAATCATAGAATCATCAGGGATCGGAAGGGACCTCAGAAGATCATCAATCCCCCTGCCACAGCAGGACACCCCAACCAGGTCCAGGCAGGTTTCAAACGTCTCCGGAAAGGGAGACTCCACAAACCCCCCAGGCAGCCCCCTCTAGTGCCCTGTTACCCTCCCTGGGAAGAAGTTATAGAATTGGTCAGGGTTGGAAGGAACCACAGGATCATCCAGTTCCAACCCCCCTGCTATGAGCAGGGACACCCTACCCTAGAGCAGGCTGGCCACAGCCTCATCCAACCTGGCCTTAAACACCTCCAGGGACGGGGCCCCAACCACCTCCCTGGGAAACCCATTCCAGGCTCTCAGCACTCTCACAGTGAAGAACTTCCTCCTCACATCAAGAAGTCTAAATCTCCCCATCTCTGGCTTTGCTNTCTCTCAGTCTGGCCTCATAGGAGAGGTGCTCCAGCCCTCTGATCATCCTCGTGGCCCTCTTCTGGACTCGCTCCAGCACGTCCACATCCTTCTTGGAATAAGGGCTCCAGAACTGGACACAGTGCTCCAGGTGGGGTCTGACCAGAGTGAAGTAGAGGGGGAGAACCTCCCTTGACCTGCTGGCCACACTTTTCCTGATGCAGCCCAGGATCTGGTTTGCCTTCTGGGCCGCAAGTGCACACTGGATGAAATTAGGCACCTTGGTGCCTAGCCTGAAGCTTCATGAACAGAACCTAGAGCAGTCACTTTTTAATCCTATTCCTTCTGCCCTCATCAACACAGTTACCCAATTTTAAGTGCTTTGTTAACAGAATAGAACTTGCTTGTTAGTTTGTTAAAGATCTGTCACACATAATCCTAAAGCAGGTTAGGGTAATGTGGGCTAACATCAGTAGAAGACAATTTTTCTTCCCAGGTGGGAAAAATAGGTTAAAATATTCTCAGGAATGGGTTCCAGCTCCTACATGTTCTGGGAAAAGAGTTGAAACCCGGGCGGGGAAGGGGGGGAAAGGAGGATTGACCAGCTGTGCTGGGAGAGGACGTTTATTCAGACCATGGAGGTGTAGGAGGAAGGATGCTTTAACTGTGGGTTCTGTGAATGACAGCCCAAGTGTACTGAAGAGCAGAACCTTACATTTCTAGCAAAAATCTTTTCATGAGCGCTGTATGTGTGTTTGATCTTCTACACTTGCCAAGAAAGAGCTCTTGGGCTTTTTGCAAAAATCATTAAATGCTTCTGTAATCACAATCATGGTCATATTTTGAGGTGGTATTGAAAAATGGCTTTGTAAACTGAGCATCAGTGAAATCACAGATTTATTTAGGCTGGAAAAGCCCTCTGAGCTCATCCAGCCCAACCCAGGACCTAACATCACCACATCGGCCAGACCAGGGCACTAAGGGCCACAGCCAGTCTGTCCTTAAACACCTCCAGGGATGGGGACTCTACCTTCTCTCTGAGAAGTCCACTCCAGTGTCTGATCCCCCTTTCCATGAGGAAGGGCTTCCTAACATCCAACCTAACCCTCCCCTGGCAGCTTCAAGCCCTGCCCTCTTGTCCTGCTGCTAGTTGCCTGGGAGAAGACCCTGACCCTCATCTAACTACAACCTCCCTTCAGGAAGTTGTTGAGAGGGAGAAAGTCTCCCCTGAGTCTTCTCCAGGTTAAACAACCCCAGCTCCCTCAGCCTCTCCTCATCAGCCTTGTCCCCCAGTCCCTGCCGCAGCCTCATTGCTCCTTTGGACCTGCTCCAGCCCCTCAATCTCTTTCTTGAAATGAGGGGCCCAGAAATGCCCCCAGAACTCAAGGGGAAGCCTCACCAGTGCCCAGTGTGAATTTGGGAAATGAAAAGTACACCACAATAATGAGAAATTTTGGAGAAAAAACTGAAAAAATCACAAGCTACTTGGTTCTCATGAGCTTCTAATTCAGAGGAGCTGTAGCAAGTTGGACAGGGAGACTGCTGCGGGGATTACTGTGACGCCAAGCCCAGGTGCACTGTTGCTGATGCAAGGACAGCGTTTGGAAATGTGTACTGTATGCAGCTGAGAAGTGGAAATAGTGGTATCAAAAATGCTGGACAGAAGGATCCAGAGTGAAAAGCTTTTCTAAATTCCATACAACTAAACTCACCCCGCACAAGAGAAGTTTGAGGGTACAAAGCCTCAAAAGTTAGAGGCAGAACCAAGCATTTATTCCTCACCTTAGCAGAAGTTTGGTAACTGTAGAGCTGCAGGGACAGGAGGGGTAAAGCAGCAACACAGCTCAGAAAATTCAACATATGCTAGTCCAACAGCGTTTCTGTTCTCCACCTTTATTTTTCCCTGACCATTTTCCCAAACACAAGGCTTCCCAGCTCTCTCTTAATTCCCCTCAGGGTTTTGGTAGCAGGAGAATTCAAAGGAGAAGTAGGAGTGCTCTCTTTAGAAGCTCAGCCCAATTTAGTGTGGCTAGCGTGCACACAGAGCAGTGTCTACCCAACAGTCAGTAAGCTGAAGGTTAGTTTTACTCCTAGAAGAACACGCTGTTCATTCTTATGCCTCTCCAGTATTTTTCTTAAACTATTCCTACTTGCAACTTTTCTTGTGGGTAGTAAAAGCCCACTGTAGTACTTTTGCCCTGATAATTCAGAAACATGAAGTGAAAATAACTTCTGCTCAAGGATTTCTGTTGTTTTTGCTCTTATGTCCTCAAGTCAGCAATACTTAACTAAAGCATTCGATGTGTTCCAGTGTTGAGAGACCTAAAAGTCATGTTGACCTAGAGCTCTAGAGCTGTGAACACTCTTATCTCTAGTTAACTTGCAAAAAATCAGATATTTCTTTGCAGAGAATAGGAGGCTAAATGGGCCAGCAACAGGACAAATGCTATAATTACAGTTAATTGCCTCAGCACAGTACAGCAGTGGTTTGTTCTTGGGTACCTTTTTTCCTTCGGAGTGCGTCAAGACGTGCTCTCAATTTGTATACACTCTGTAGCTTACGTCTGAGCTAACAATGTTGAAATTATCGGCTTTATGGAAAGGTTCACATATTCTAAACATTTAAGTGCTGTTTTAGTAATAAAGAATGAAGGTTTCTAAGCCTTTTGAATTGTTTTGATAACTGCATCTAGTTATGATGTTGTTCTATTTGTAGTCAGCGTTACAGTTCTACATGGACTTAACAATATTATTCTATATGGATTTAATATACTTTAAATACTCTGTGCTTGTGGATTGTGTGCATGCGGTACAGTGCTGCTTCTGTAGTTGTAGCTGTCACTGTGATCCATTAAAGTATAGCTAATCTAGCAATATCTAGCCCATAAAGTCTGGGATTCATGAGGCTACAAAATAATTATTAAGGCAATGTGAAAAGTGAGTAAAACCACATTATCGGGTAACATTAGGTTTGATAAATTTTGCCCTATAAAGTTAGTTCTTAAAGTAGAAATTGGTCATATGAGTGTCTGTCCCACAAAGTATATTTTCCTCAATTTAAAAGATGTCTTTCTTGCAGATTTGGCTACAAGTGCCTTTTCTTATCTCTCATGGTTTCCAGTGCTACGCAGATTCATAGCTCAGAGGAATGGTGTAATCTCACATAATGAGTTGCATGATATATTGAGCCAGTGTTAATGTATCTGAGTTTGAGAGAGGATTTTATTACTTTTCCCAAATATTATTGTTTCTTCAACATTATCATCATAACATTAGATATCTTCTTTAAAGCTTACACAGGCACCAGAACTGAGGGGATGTGGATACAATGCAATCCTTAACTTACGCCTATTGTGCGGGAACAGAACAGGAGCTTCAAAGCTCCTGGGGGTCTTACATATCTCATATGTGCTGCAACAATGGAACAAATTATGAACAAGGCTTAAGGCTCAGCTCTGAATTCTTGCATTGTGAGTTTGTGTCTCGTGCAAATTTTGCAAGGTACTCAGAGACATGCCCCATCTGCCTGTGAATAGGACCAGCTGGATTAATTTCTGAAGTGTGACACTAAGACAGGGATATCTCCTCCTTTTTGGTCTGACAAATCTTCACAAGGAGGTTGAGCAATATTAGGGGCTTTATATATGTTAATTTCAATACTAATGTTTTTATGCTCATAAAAATATAATGGAGTCATGTTTTGCTTTCAAATAGATTAGAAAATCTAAACCCAACCCAGATTTAGGCAGTGCTGAAGAAATTACCATAAGGTCAAAGATACACATTCAGAGTTCTTCCACAGCGAAAGTCCAAAGTGGTAGCCAGTTTTGCTAAATGTTTCAAATGTACTGAATTGGCCAGTAAAAGGAATTATATCATCTGACAAAGCCATATGAGCTCTCCCAGCCCCAGCACTGCCGTCCCGCTAGAACACAGAGCCAGCCTACATTAGCTGCCATTTAGCTGAATCTGCTTTTGGATAACCTCCATGGGTTTACTCCAAGAGGAGAACACTGCTCTGTTTAACAAGCTAAGCCTTTAGCTGTTCAGAAAATAAATGTTGAATTAAGTTTAATTATTTTAGCCACCTACTGACAATCTGAAAAAAATCTTTTAACAAACCAAGAATTCTCAGCTAGGCTGTTGCCTTGGCTCCATGATCCTGCACTGTATGGCCATATGGAAGCGCTGCCATCAGAGTTTAGATCCTTCATTCTTCAGGCAGGTAATGAAACATGGAAGCAATTTCTCTGTACCCTCCCACCTTAAATTTTGATTTGGTGACATTATCAGATTTATAAAGATGAGCTGAATCTGTCTCTGCCAATTCAGAGGAGTAAACAGAGGGAGAAGATATCATTACAAATAGGAGAGGTCAATAATTATGGGTCTAATCCTGCCTTGACTGAAGTGGCACAAATGACATGTCTGTCAGCAGAGGGAAGAGTTGCAAATCACTGTCAGTAAAGTCTAATAAAACGCCCTTTCTGTTCATAAGCTTGGTCACAATTCATATTTGTATTCTGTAAAGCAAACTTTACAGAAGGCTGAAGACTGAAAGATAGAAAAACCTTTTGAATATGAATTTACCTCAGAGGAATGACACACACCTCCTACTGTGAAGGAAAGCACAGTGTATCTTCCTGCTATGTGTAAGAGAACAACTGCTGCCATTCGATTAGTGATGTGTCTCGCACAGGAACCTTAGCATGAGTATCAACAGCTGGGTGTTCTTGTAAAAGTCAGCAGAGGTCTTGTCCCTGATTCACTGTCCTGAGCCTTTAAATGCATTTCACAGGGGGTGTGGTACACTAACCCCTTCTCTTTCTGAAGTAGGAAGGTCAAACATCATTAATTTGGTATGAAGTTCCTTCCTTCCTTCCTCGAAATGTAGTAAATGTGAATCTTAACAATACCTCAGCATTTCTTCGGAGAGGCAGGTGCAGGATACCTGCTTATAACTGACTGGGCTGCACTTTGCTGCCTTCCTGGCCATTCTTTCAGTGCCTTATGGCACACATGTAGGACCTTTCAGAGTGTGGGGTTTCTGCAGTGGAAAGCCATTAATGGATTAACTGAAGAGAGGTTGCAGTCAGATGGGGGTCAGGCTCTTCTCCAAGGCAACTAGCAACAGAACAAGAGGGCAGGGCCTGAAGCTGCCAGGGGATGGTTAGGTTGGATGTTAGGAAGCCCTTCCCCATAGGAAGGGGAATCAGACCCTGAAATGGGACTTCCCATGGCAGTAGTGGAGTCCCCATCCCTGGAGGTGTTTAGGAACAGACTGGATGTAGCCCTTAGTGCTGATGTGGTGATGTGAGGTCACAGGCTGGGTTTGATTTTTTCAGAGGTCTTTTCTAGCCTCAATAATGCTGTGAGTCTGTGATGTTCAATTTTTTGTATAACTACTGCATTTCAAGAAGCAGAGGGAAGCTCGTTTAGATTTGTTATCATAGCAGCTACATGGCAACATTTTCTCAACTTTTTAATAGGGCTCTACTGCCTTTTTATTTCTTTTCTTGCAAGTGAAACAGAATCACTGGCCTGTTCACAGAAAAAAAATGCTTTGGTCTCAGAGCTTTTGTATTCAATAGGGAGGTTGGACTGTGCTCCAACAAACAGAATTACTTAGCAAGTCATTGCCTTCAAGAAGGAATGTGTAACACCTTGTTTTGTTCCCTGGTTCAAAAGGCACTGTCACTGTTGTACACCAGTGTTTTTTAAAAGAAGACTATAATTCATATGCAAAATAAGGGGGGATTCATGATTTCATAATAAAATGTTGAAACGCTTTGATCATGAGCTGGAAGGAGGTGTGAAACAGTGCTTCAGAAACAGACAGATATTTGTGTAATCAGCCTTTATGTATTGCCAGTTCAGAATAATAACATATAAAAAGCCCCAACTTACCTCATCTGCCTGGTACAGCCAAGGCATAAATAAAAGAGAACAATGGAATTACTATTACTCACTCACTGAGCCCCAGCTACATCACTGTATTCTTTATAATTGCTGGCAAGAAGATTAATGTTTTGTTAAATATCAGAGTAGGGTCACAAGGGGGCTTGCAGAGCTGTCTAAACATCTTTGCTTTAATCCCTTTCCTTCCTTCCTTCCTTCCTTCCTCCCTTCCTCCCTTCCTCCCTTCCTCCCTCCGTTCCTCCTTTCCTTCCTCCTCTACTCCTTCACTCCCTTCCTTCTCTCTCCTTCTTGTTTTTAATGTCACTGCAATGGACTTGCAGCTTTGACTTCCGATGACTTCTACTTCTGCACTTGGAAGCCACCTTCCATTTCTGACAGTGCAAACAGCACACAGGGGCAGCAGTTACTGTGGGGCTGGTGAAGCTTCATTACCATGTTGATAGGAAGACCGTAAGGTTTGTGTCTCTTAACTTATAGCTCTTGAACACGAAGACACTAAGAGTTCAAGAGAAAACCTCATAGTTTTGCAGAACGAGGAGATTTATACCTTCGCTACCTTCATGTTGCAGAAGAGCAACAGCTTCACTAGCTGAACCTGGTTAGCTGAGTGGTTTCAGGAAAAAGTATTCAGTGCTCTGAGTTGGCGGAGATGGGAGATTCAAGAACCCTTGTTTTTGATCGAGTTTGATTTAGACTCTTGGCAAAAGTGTTTTATTCTCCATTTGTCTTTTAGAAATACCCACTGGTATCGCAGCCTCAGCAGAGCTTTCATAGGGCAAAAAATGCCCCATCAGAAGGTGCTTTAACACTGAGTTGGTTGGTTACTTGGTTCTGTTCCCAGAGAACATCTACAAGTCTGCGCACTCTGACGTTGCAATTATATGTCACCCCATCTGTTCTCGATATCGTTTATGTGGAGAGCAGAGCTGAAGCCCAAACCTCTGCAGGGAAAATAAATTAGGTAGGAAAACAGCTTTAGGGAGCAGATCCAGTTCTTGAATCCTTTTTTAGCACTGGAAGTGAAAGATTTTGCCTAGATTTTCTGCCTACTTATTGAATGTTCAACTCAATAGCATTAATTTCCTAGGGATGGAGTTTCTTACAGCTGTCACCTTCTGCCAGTCCAGGTCACATAAGTCTTAAAACTGCCCATCACCACTTGCATGTGCTTGATCATGAAGCACATCTCTCAAAAGCCGCTTACCTTCCCTCACATTTTCTTCCTTGTACCTGTTGCTTTGCTGAAGTTTCTGTAAGAATCATGCCTCTGGAGTGCTTAACAAGATCTAAATCTAGAGACAGAACCTAAGTTTTGATAAAAATCAAAGTGATTTGGGATTAAGCCAAACCTGTGGATAATCAGCTGAGACCTTCAACCCAGTGATATTGCAGTTCTTTTGATTTTGATTGTTGTCCTTCTAACTCTTTAACACAACCCCTAGAAAATAGGCTTCTTAACCATCCTCAGTGGGCTCTTTGTGTGCAGAAATATATTTTCCAATTTTTCCGGGGTGAGAGGAGGAAAGTCAGGCTACCTCTGTAACGTCACTGCACTGATCTGGCAGGGGGGTTGGACTAGAGGTCCCTTCCAACCCCTAACTGTCTCTGATTCTGTGAGGGTCCCTAAAGGGTCCCTGTTCAGTCCCTTGGACAGCACATCAGAATCTCAGCCTTGAAGTTAACATGAAGAAAAAGTCTTTACTTGAGTTGTGTTTAAGACAATGAGGATCAGCAAGGATGTTGGTAGGAAGGTGAAGGATGTGAGTTATTTTTCTGAAGTGGCTTTCTCAGCTCTAAACACGATGCAAACCAACAGAACCGTGTCTTTATGGACATGTTAAAGTGAAAAGAAAGAGTGTTGTGGAGTTGTGAGATTTTTTCCATCTGCTGAAAACAAGAGTTTATTATACTATTGATACACGGTCAATGAGTGAAGTTATTAATCAGTGAAATTAGAATGACCTGGTGGGAGATCTTTAATCCAGATAAGTCTGTATGATTTATAGATGCAGTACCTGCAGCATTTGTACAGCTCCTGAGGAGCCAATCTCTTTCAGAGTAGCTGTGCTCTGTGTTTGCTCAGAACCCTGCTTTCATGCCTTCTACTATGTGGTGGACAAATGAAACTGTGTTTTATATCCAGTTTCCTCAGGAAATGTTAGAGTGCTTAATACAAGAAGGCCATGAAGCTGTTAGACCAAGTCCAGAGGAGGGTAATAAGGATGATCAGAGAGCTGGAGAACCTCTGGCCGAGGGAACTGGGACTGTTCAGCCTGGAGAAGAGAAGACTTTGAGGGGAGCAGCCTTCCAGTACTTAAAGAGGCTACTGGAAAGCTGGAGAGGGGCTTTTTAGAATGGACTCTAGTGATAGGAGAAGTGGGATGGTTTCAAGCTAAAAGAACAAAGATTTAGATTAGATCTGAAGAAATTCCTCCTTGTGAGGGTGCTGAGGCACTGGAACAGGCTGCCCAGGGAGGCTGTGGCTGCTCCATCCCTGGAAATGTTTAAGACCAGGTTGGATGGGGCTCAGGGCAAGCTTGTTTGGGAGAGGTGTCCCTGCCCATGGCAGGGGGTTGACACTGGCTGATCTCTGAGATCCTTCCCAACCTAAACTATTCTGTGATTCTGTAAATATGGTAGAGGACAGGAGAAAAATAACGTGGAAGAAACAACCCTAGCAGTTATTTATTAAAGACATGTGACACATTAAAACTTAAAAAGTCAAAAGACTGTTTAGGTTAAGCACCTATAAAAAGTATTGCACTGTACAAAAACCCAAGAATGGGAAACTAATTAGTCTTGCTTTAAAAGAGACGTTTTCAAAGACTGGAGTTTTCATGATTTATTAGGCAGCTATGGGAAAGTATAGTTCTACTTATTTGCTGGTCAGTTCAGCTGAACATACTGTACCTATTTTTCACCTTGTTAATTCAGGCAGATGTGATGTCATCTCTCACTGCTCTCACCCAGCCTCTCTGTGCTGCAGTTAAGTTAAATCACTGTGAAAGAGCAGGCAGGATCACAGAAATGTGCCGTAATTGAAAAAGGGAGCATTTTCCAGTTGACCATTCCTGTGATTTGAGACTGAAAACAGAAGTGAATATACAGCTCTGTCTCTGGAAGGGCAAAGAATAGGAATTTCTTTATGATTCTATGTGTTCTGTGCAGTCAAATCCAGTGATCACATTTTAATACGTACAATCTCTGTTATGTCTATTACTCTGAAATACAAAAAGTGTTACTTTTTTCCTAGAAAGGATTGTGACCAAACAATACATTAAATTGCTAGGAGACAGACGCTTCATACGTATCAAAGGCAGAAGGAGCGTGTTCTGATAGCATCAGAACAGTGTCTGCTGGTGATACTGCAGCCCTGGAAAAACTTACTTGATAAGCAGAAGACTCGAGAGAGTCTATTTTCCCCATCACTTTGTGGTAGCTGCTGTTGTTTATTAGTAAATATCAAACAAAGCAGGAAAGACCTAGAGAAACCTGAAGTGATCTCAGAAGAGGGACACTTGGGTATTGGGACTTGTCCAGCCTGGAGAAAATAAGGCCTTGGGGGCATCCCGCAGCAGCCCCCACTGCCTGCAAGTGTGTTAGTGAGGACTGGAGCCAGGCTTTCACTGTAAGGCATGGTGGGAGTGTGTGAGCTGCAGACACAAGTAGAAAGAGAGGTTCAGACTGGAGACAAGGAGGAACCTTTTCCCCCCAAGGCCAGATATGCAGAACCACTATTACCCAGCAAGGTTGTGCAGTCTTCATCCTCTGAGATTTTAAAGATGGAACTGGATAAATCTCTGGTCAGTCTTCACAAACCAACCTGAGCCTGTGTTAAACAAGAGATAAAGGGCTAGAAATCTCCTGAGGCCCTTTTCAACCTTGATTATAACCATGATCCCAAAAAAGGAATAAAATTATATCAACCTTATTCATGAAAAAAAATCAAGTTTTTAATATTCTGGAAAAAGATCAGAGTTCTAGAGTTAAAAGCTGAGTTTTCCTGTGAAAGTAGGTCAAGGTATGATCGTTCAAACAGTTTCCATTATCTTGCAAAACAAGGAATCCAGCTCTATCTTCCGAAATGCCATATCAGGACATGAATCAGCAGGTAGGGTATTTTCTTTAGAGACAGTACCAATTAAATCAGTATAATGCAAAAATACTGCCTCAAAGCTTATGTTACTGCTAAAAGGCAGTGGTGGTTCTTAGTTTATGGATAATTCTAAATACGAGACAGATTGCAAAACCTGGTACTTAGCTTCCTGGGAGTGTTTTCCTCTTCTGTTTTTGCATTATTTTATTGCCTTCAGAGACACACGTATATCTCTCAGATTCACCTCCAGGGCCAGACTTGACTACAAAGTGTGGTCAGCGTGTTGCATCATCATTCTTCATCAAGTATACAGCATACCAAAGGTTCAATTTCAAAAGCAGCTACATTAAATAAGGATATCTGTATCTAATCTAAACTAATCTAACAGGAGAAATCATACAAGATCTCAGGCTACATCTGGAAAGACATTAGGTAGCTACTTCGTGGTGAATTTGGGCACATAAAAGCCTTTGAAGATCTGCAGTACTTCCTGGAGGATGTCACTGAGTTTAGCACATTGGGAAACACTACTGGCAAAATCTGTAGTGATATATATCAGGCATTTGGGTGGGAATATTGTCTCTCCTTTATAAACAAATGTAGGATAAAATGTTTGCTTCAGTGGTAAGCTTTAGGTTGAAAGAAAAATTCTGGGTAAGACGTACTTCGATCCCTTCAGCAAAGGTAAACGTGGCCTGGATTTTGTTAAGTCACAGCTGCCCTTTGAATCTGTGAGTAGATTAGTAGGAATAAACTTTAATTTTAGTTACAAGGCAGGTTAGACAGCCTTTATACCTCTGAGGGGCTTTCAGAGGGGACCTTGTGGCAGCCTCTGAAATGCTATAGACCTCCAATGGTCTGGCTTCCAACCCTCATCCCATTATTTGTTTCATAAGGTCAAACTTTACAACCCGGTTACTACCGTAGGTAATTCCTTTGGTGATATTTTATCTATTTCATTTTTCCTGCAGTGAATATGAGAACCACTGTCACAGAATTACAGTTTGGAAGGACAGACCATAGGAAATTTAATTTCTTAAGGTGTCACAAAGCCACACTGCTACATGTAGGCAAAATAGAGCATTCACGGAATCATCAAGGTTGGAAGAGACCTTCAAATCAGTAAGTGGAAATAAAAAAAACCCCTAAACTACCACATGGTAAAAATAAGTAACGACCAAGATAGTTTTTGAGACAGAATGATGATTATGGCTAAGGATAAAAGAAACAAGACCCCCTGGATTATTAAATGCCCAAGGAAAAACTTTTATTCTCAAAATGAACATTTTTCCCCAGATATTTTTCCCTTCATTTACTTAAAATCCAAAGTAACAAGTAGTAGCAAAACTCTATTGTGGGAAGAGAAATGAACAGAAGTTTTTTATGTGGGACATAATCTTTTGGGTCATGCCATAGTCTGAATTCACCTACTCTGGAAGGTGCATTCTTTTGTATCTGGAGGGGTTACAAAATGGTCCTTTTTCCCTCATAATTAACCATAAGGATGTGCAGGGGAGATGCTGCCCACACGCGATTTAAGGGTCAGGCACTGTGACTCACCAGGCTGAAAAGGGATGACAGAGTCAGAAGAGAAAGCCTTCCAAGTACGTTGTGTTGAGTCAAGGTGGTCTGAGTTTTTAACTCATATAAATTTTGTAAGAGAAATAATAGGTAGGAGAAATCAGAGTGAGGATAGGAGGCTTGATGGGGTTACAAAGGGTGGATCTGAAGAAATGTCTCCTAATTTTCAAAGTAATTTCTCATCTGACTTATTCAACCAGAATTGATGGAATTGATACAGTTCCATCATTCCTCAAACACCACAATTTGTAATGGTGCCATCCTAGGTTTGTACAAAAAAACCTCTGCTACATCCCACCTAATCTGTGTTCCTGCTGGGAGGGCCCCAGCTCAGTGAGCAGCAGGGATGGGGTGTATATTCCTGGGTGTGCACACTGGAGGGTGCTAGTATTTAGAAAAGAGTGCTCCGATTGTCATGGGGTCTTCCATTTCGGTTTCTCTGTGTGGGAAGATCTGAGGTTTTGGCATCTAGTTGCTGTAGGGACAGCAAGCTGTGACTGTGGGTCAGGACCCTGGCTTTGCTGATCATCCAAGCTAAACAAATGTTAAGTAATTTTTTTATGCTTATTTAAGAATTTGGAGTCAGACTATGATTTCCATTGCTGGTATTACACCCATACCTATACACAAGTCTGTGTCTTACATCATTTTCCTACTGTTGTATTTGTCCTTGTTTATATCTGTATTTATT
This sequence comes from Upupa epops, assembly GCA_013397515.1. Lineage (NCBI taxonomy): Eukaryota > Metazoa > Chordata > Aves > Bucerotiformes > Upupidae > Upupa > Upupa epops. The sequence goes on from VZRI01007958.1 coordinate 734,862, forward strand.
TGTGTTTTCCTCTGGCTATTTTAAATGTTGTTGGAGAGTTAAAGATGATGTATGGTGTCTTCTAAAGAAATGTAATAAAAGATAATATAGCATATTTCTTCCACGCCTCAGTATATTAATTCTTGCTTACATAAGGGAATGCACAAAGGAAATCATAAACAAGGAACTGTGTGGAATCAGATTCTGCATGAATAATGATACGCCGTCTCAGCTCAGATGTGAACCAAAGAAAAGTCTGGTTTAATTGCTGGTAGGTTTAGGAAATGTTTTTATTTTCCAAAGGAAATTACTCAGTGTAATAAAAACAAGCTTTTTAAAATAAATCCATACATTTACCTTTTGTTTCAAGATAAATAAATAATCATACATACTGTACTTCACCCTAAAAGCAGTGTTAACCCCTTCATACTTACTTGGTGATAGAGCTTGACCTTGGCTTTATTACACCCATATCCGTTGTCTTTAAAACTTTCTCTGGCTTTTAGGGCTGTTTCTTTACCTGCAGTCCCGCTGGTCACTCTGCATCTGATTCAGAGCTTATCAACAGGGAAATGCCTCCTGCAATCACTGGGATCCTATATCAGGCTCTGTAGGACTGATCCTTTCATCTGTAGAGTTTCCTGCAAAACTTCTGCAGACTTTGGTGTCTCCTCTTCGCAGGACTTTTGAATATCGTCAGGTCCAGACATTCCCAGTTCATTTGCTCACTGACTTTTCCAAGACGGTTGTAACAGGACTTTTTTCCACATGATGTTTGGGGTTTTTTTTTAAAAAAAAGATACCGTTTCAAACAAGAGGGGAGTTGTTGGCTTTTAGGTTTGTTTTTTTTTTTCACTGGTAACAGATAATTTCTTCCTTGGCTGTTTGTTTTGAACTTTAATACTGGAGGATTTAAAAAAGCAGCACTCTCTTTGGGTTACAAATTGTGTTTAAGTGTGTGAGTATAGAAAGCGAAGCTTTTTTTTTGCTCACGTGAATAAAGCTGCTTAAGTGTTTGCAGGATTGAGGTTTTAATTTGTAACCCTGATCTGACTGCACGTACAATTCTAATAAAGTTTAATGAACATTATTAAAAGTTTATATGGAGGCAAATAGGGTTGCACGTTCGGAGTAGTCATTACTACCCACCAAAAGAGAAGTAGCTTGAAGTAGCTCAGATTTTCCATTCACGGAAATAGGGGCATCAGGACATTAAGAAGAAAAGGATCCCCTTTGTCTTCCAAACAAAAAAACAACTGTATATTGGGGTTTTTAACTGGAACCAGCAGAGCTTCTTTTGCAAAACAAAATAAGAAAGAAAACTGTCAGGTAAAATTTCTTTAAGTTGATACCTGAAGATTAATATGTGGTTTGTAGTAGTGTTTGAGTTCAGTAGTTTCAGAGCAGATAGTAAAAGCTGCTCAGTTGTCCTAGAAGAAGCAGCTCGTTAACACTAGTGCACAGCAAGACAAAGCAAAGTAGATGTAACTTTCCTGTTCTGCTCCAACCCATGTTTTGTAGCTGTTTGTCAATCAAAATCAGTATCTTGCTGCCCTGCTTGAGGAAATATTACAAACATTAGTAGAAAACTAGTACTTAACACTACAAACCCAGTTTAGCTGCACTCTTTTGTTGCTTTGGCTTGTCTTTATCCTACGTAGCCTGAAACTGAGATTTACTCATGGTAACCATACTTCAGTGGTTATTCATGTGAGCTTGCTTATACACCTGTGCCTGATGCCTGAACGTCTGATCACCTGCAAGAGAGAATCATGTCAATATTTCCACACATCTCACTGGTTCCAAAGGAAGTTGGAACTTCACTGCAAGTGAAGTTATTCAAGTTCTTAGATCTTTGTTGGGTGAGGTATTGTAAACTCTCTGGGGGAGGACCCATGTTTTCTTTTATTTGTCTGTAAAGTGCCATGTATACCTATGGCACTGTATAAATAAATAATCATCATAGAAACAATAAAAACCATCTAGGGATTAAGCAGGCCTTTTAAAGAGGCCAAATGTTCTTCACATAAATCGCGGATCTAATTTGAGCTCTAATAAGCTCCATTTCCTGCTTTTCCAATATTTTCAAGCCACATTGCAAGAGCTATCTTTTTTTTTTAGCAGTTGTTTTAAGAGGGCCCTAAGGCCAGTATCTAATCAACCTAATGGAATTTTCCATGCCGTTAAGTGTTTTATTCAGCTCCAAACGTTGTCTTTGATTAGACTTACCACCTTCCCTTTTGCCCTTTTACATGATTTTGGCAGGCTCTGTAGGTGTAAAAGCTCCATCTCCAGTACAGCTCCATCATGTGTGAAATCGCCTTGCCCTGTGTGCCTGCTTCGTTGCCTCAGAGCTGGGGGAGAAGGCTTTGGAGCCAGCTTTACACTGCCAGTCCCACCTCTGGATCTGCCCATGCTACGTTCTAGACCTATGACAGCCCTCTGCACAAGGTACTCGGGTCAGATTTGATTAGGTAACACATATGCTGACTGCAGGCCAGGCTCATTGTTCTACACTATTTGCCCGGAGTCCGTGATAGCCTTTGTAGTCTTGTTGAACCCAAGTTGCTGTGATTGTGCTGAGTCTGTGCTAGAGGAATTCATGGTGTTTTTCTGTAGAATGTGGCCAGCTCAGGGACTTTAAACACCTTTTAACCTTTCAGTGTTTTTCTTTTCTTGCTTTTTTAGAATGGATGTTGGTTTAAATCGTACAAGCGTATAAATTACTGCAGTATGTTTAATATTTATACACCTCATGAGGTGTTGTGAGGCTTTTTGAAGCAATATTTATACAGCATTTTGAAGATGAAAAGCATTGCATAAATGATAATTATTATCTACATTTATTTTCATGCCTCAGTTGAAACAGTTTTTTTCTCTTTGTCTAAGATACTTAATTTTCTTGTGCTCTCTTTCTTTTTTTATGACTGTGTAACTTAACTTCATATGAGATTCTGGATTATACTTTTGGAATAGAAAGCTGCTGTACAGGTAAGGTTGTACCATGTCACATGGTTCTTCTCTGTTTTGTTGTTCATCCTGTGAGGAACTGATGCTTTCATCAATCCAATTTGCAACCAGAGGATCAGTTTGATTGTTCAGAAAATCAGCCAGGACTCAGAAGGCCCAGATTATCTCTGTTCTGATACAGCTTTCTTGTTTGACAGTGGAAAAATCACTTAATTTCTTCATGTGTCAGCTGGCCATCTGTAAGCAGGAATGTTGTTTCCCTGCTGCGTACCTGGGTTATACCATCACCTCTCTGTATCGGGAGGTCTTCAGAAGTGCAATAGGGGAACCAAAAAACTTTAAAAGGCTCTGTTAATCGTCTGCGTGCAAAGCAATCATAGCATCCAGTGATCTACCACATGGATATGGGACTTGTATTTTGGAAATACAGGCTAATTTAACTCTCAGTTAACTAAAGAAGAGAGTTTACTATTGTCTTTTCATGGTAATTAATAGATGTGTCTCCAAGGTCTCTGTCCATGCCTGCTTCCAAACAATATGATGTATCCCATAAGGGCTGACCCCCAGAAAAACTACAATGCAGTTGTTTCTGTGAATTGTACTGTGGATTCTTATGTCTGATTTCTGTGTCAGGTACAAGCAATTAGTTCATTCTGCTGTTTGGAGCTGACTTGTTCTTGCTACGATATGCAAAGGCATGTTTTCAGGGGATTGTCATGTAATGACTATGAGCCAGCAATGTGCTCTTGTAGACAAGAGAGCAAACAGCATCCTGGGGGGAAGGGGGGGATCAGAAGGGGGTGGTTAGCAGGTTATAGAATCAAGAGGGTTCCTTCTCTCCCTCTACTCTGCACTAGTGAGACCACATCTGGAGTATTGTGTCCAGTTCTGGGCCCCTCTGTTCAAGAAGGACACATAGCTGCTAGAGGGCCTCCAGCATAGAGCAACAAAGATAATGAAGGAAGTAGAACACCTCCCTTATGAGGAAAGGCTGTGGGAGCTGGATCTCTTTAGCTTGGCGAAGAGGAGGCTGAGGGGTAGCCTCATCAATGCCTATAAATATGTGAGGGGTGGGTGTCAGGAGGATGGAGCCAGGCTCTTCTCAAGGTCGTCTGGTGATAGGACAAGGAGCAATGGGTGCAAGTTGGAAATAGGAGGTTCCATATAAATATCAGAAGAAACTTCTTCCCCATGAGGGTAATGGTGCATTGGAACAGGCTGCCCAGGAGGGGTTGTGAAGTCTCCTTCTCTGGAGACATTCCAGACCCACCTGGATGTGTTCCTGTGTGACTTGATCTAGGTGGTCCTGCTGTGGCAGGGGGATTGGACTAGATGATCTTTCAAGGTCCCTTCCAATCCCTAATGATTCTATGATTCTATGATAATATGAATTGCACTGGTGGATCATATATTGGTATCTAGATGTGGTGCCATACAAGTCCATTTACCTTTCTAGGAGGTGGCAGGTATATTCCAGTATTTCCCTACTGTATATAAGGGGAAAAAATATGAAGGCATTGTACAATTTGTGATCAGAGAAAAACTTGCAAACATAAAGAGTCATGCTTTTATTAGTTTCTTGATTAACACGTAACGCTGCAAATGTTGGTAAGATGGAGATCAAAATCTATCATATTTTAATTGAATTCAGTTATGTTTTTCAAATGGTTCTTCTGTCCCAGCGGGAATGATCCATGGGAAGATAATGTTATTTAATAGTTTTATTTCTAAAATACACCTTTTCTCTGTGCATGCAAGTGCTTTACAGCTCAATAAAAGCCATTGTGAAACAGACACTAAAACATTATCCTAAAAATCATTTCACTCTCTGCCTTAAATGTAGCCATTAAAGTAATAAAAGGAGGTCTACTACACAAGGAAAAAATGAAAACCAGAGAAGTTATATGAGGGGATAACAGATCATGTTGACGTTTCTATCAGTTGCAGTTTCTCAATCTTGAAATTGTACTAGATAGGTTCAGATCCAACATTCCCCTCTGAAATAAGTTTGGTTGCTTAGAAAGGCAGATGGTTTCTGAATGTGTTACTTGGGAAAAATAAAGGCAAAGTCATAATCCACAAAAGGCGACTTATTAACTCTTTGGCAGCTGTCAACATTCTTACAGTTAAATTGATTGTTATTGGATCCAATTGCATCATCATATCTGTCTTCCTCTGTAAATTCAACAGTGAAATGGGTGCTTCAACAGAGTTCAGGGAATTCCCTTGGGTAAAGGCAGGAATCCAGCCTCACTTTTTCAGTGTACCTTGGTTTTCTAGTTAACAGAAGGATGTCAAAGAGTAAGAGAATATTTTATCTTTTCATGACACATTTGTATTAGAACAAAAGCTGTTTTTTTCTGAAAACAGGTTAGCTCTAGGTTATTTATTAAGCTTATTCTAGAATAGTATCTCAAGAGATATCATGTCACTGTATCTTGTTGCCTGAACATTTGTCCTCTTTACATTTGCTGAAAGATGTCCTATCTCATGTACAGTATTAATAAGACAGGTTTTGAAGGTTGTATCAACATTCTTTTAAAAGCCAATACTAATTTCCTGTCTATCCCCAGAATCCAGAGACTGGCTGGTACTTGATTAGACCATCACTGGTCTGTTTAGCATGACTGTGTGCATCCTTACAGACACCCTACTCTGATCAGAAACTCACTTCTAAAATGTTATTTTCAAGGTTCCTGCAAGTGGAATAAATATGCCCTATCTGTTGGAAATTTGAGGTCAGGGATGCAGAGCTTTTAGAGTCCCCCTGTGAATCGAAGAATTATTTCCTGTGATCAGAGTCTGATTCCTCCCACACAAATTTTCCCTTTAGATGTGACTACAAATGAGTTTGCTAAAGATTTTTAACCTTCAGTCATTACTGTCCTTGTGTACTCTGTTTCAGTACATTTTGATGAGTTCGCTGTCCATAACCATATGGGTCCCCTGGGCACAGCACTTTTCACTGAGTCCAAACTAAAGGTGTGAATCCACGGAAGGATCACTTTAGTCCCAGTACATGTAGCAGTACCTCCTTTGCATGTTTACTAAACTAAAAGTCCTTTCCTAGGGTCAAAAACCTTCAGAACCCTCAATTTTTTTTCTCCCTTTCATTAGTGGAGGTCTTCTATTAGCTTACACTGTTTGTCCCCTTGGCATCACTTGTACTCTTGGACTTTGTTTGTACATATCATATCATATCATATCATATATCATATCATATCATATCATATCATCATATCATCTTTCTCATTGCAGAAATGCTTTCTGCTCAAGGAATTCAAGCCAGGTATCCCAAATAGTAAAAGAAAAACCCAACTTCACAGAAAGAGTGGAGAGGCCTTGGGACAGCCTGCCCTGGGAGGATGTGGAGGCACCATCCCTGAAGGGCTTCAACAAACAGGTCTGACATGGTGCTTCAGGAGATTGGTGAGTGATTTGGGGTTGTAGTGTGGATGTTGGACTTGATGATCCTGAAGGTCTTTTCCAACCTTGACAATTCTGTGATCTGATCTCTACTTTACAGTCCTTCTACAGAACAGAGACAAAGTCCATGGGTGACACGTTGGGTCACTGACACAATTAGCAAAGTTCTAGTCAAGTTCTACGGGGCAGATCTGCATCCAAACTATCAATAGCTATAGCCATCAGCAGAAAAAAGAAGCTGGATGTGAATTCTACTTTATTAATTTCTGCTGACAAGTGAATTGAACTTTGCAAAATGTTTTCTCCTTGCAATTTATTTCGTTGCTGTCCCAACTAAATTGAGCTTTCCTAAACCAATCTGGTTATTTAAATGAGTTTCCTGTCCAGGCACGTTTGTGATTTTGTACTCCTCATTTCTTTTTTGATAGCACATTGTTTTATTCTTTCAGTCTTAAAGAGAGAAAAAAAAAAGCAGAGAAAAGAAAAGAAAAAACCTGCCACAAAAGTGAATTTTTTTTATTGCATTTCATTTTAAGTCGTCTTTTTAAAGATCTGTCATTTATACAATGACAAGAAAACTTTCTAAATTGGAACTAATTTATGAATTCCTTCTTTTTGGCATAATGTCACTTTGCAAGTTAAAATGATAATGACTGGAAAGATCAAATATGTTTATCTAAAAAAAGAAGAGGGGTTTTAAGGTTTGCTCTCATTAGGAATCTTTGCAAACTCTGTACACAGCAGGCATTACAGAATTTGTTTGAGTGCCAAAATCCTTTAGGTTAAGAAAAAGCTGTATGTGAGAAAGGGGGAGTTTGAAGACAGCTCAGAATCCTATAGATGGGTAAAATCCCTGGCTTTCACTTACGTGATTGTTAAAATGAAACTTCATTTTGTTGCCAGCCCAACCCTCCAGATGAATCCATGTATTTGAGTGGATTCTTCCAACTAGCCCTTCCATTCCTGTGCAATCCTTTGACTGCATAAGCATTCACCAACCCATGTGGTAGCTGACACTCTGAAAGGTTATGGCACCGAGATACACAACCAAGTGTTTGCAATCAGTAAAGCACCACTAAATGCTGGGATTTTTACTAACTTCTCCCCTGTAACAGAGTGACGCGGGAACATGCATCCAGACGGCTTACTGTGGAGCTTCAGAGCACTGGGACACTTCCTGACCTCTGTCGTTTGGTTACAAGGATTGTGATGCTAAGGAAACAACTAAGCTGTAGCAAATGAAGTAGAATTAATGCCATTATGCTCACAATATGCCCATGGCCTGGGGGGAATGCTGTCGACTGATCTAATAATACCAGAATCGCATCCTCACACCAATGGAAAATGCATCCATATGTTTCTTATCAAGACCACTGGTGGCACAAGTCCTTGATCCAGGCAAGTAATAGTCTTTAAAGCTGTACAGAAGAAAGGTTTCATTTGGTGCTGTTGCCGTGCCCCATGCTATTGCTTCCTCTTACACTTCTAAATTCCTTCTTACTACCAGTAATGTTGGAATTTCACCATCTGTTCTCTCTTCCAAGATGTTAGTTTGTACTTTTATTCCATGTTTTAATCTCTAGTGATGTGTTCTTCACTAATGAAGAGTTTAAAAGTTTGGAAGTAGTAGGAAGGAGATGTTTGTGATGTAAAAAAATGAAAAAATCTATCCTACCCACTCCTTTACTTTCAGTGAAGGTTTAAATATTTTTAAAGCAAGTCTTTGAAAATAATTATGGAAGAATTTGGAAAATACTACAGAAATGTCATGAGATTTTTTCCAATGCTTTGTCTAGGCACATTGGATTCAGAGCAGATTTCAGACCACAAGTGACTAAGGAAGTAATATCTACCTTATATTACCAAAAGTAAATGCTGAATGAGCTAGTAGTTTGATCTTCACTTCATTTCAACTATAGCTTTCTCGCTAAAAACAGTCTTCTGATATCTGATGATAAGCACACAAAGATTAGTAAAACAACAAAAAGGCAAATACAAGATTTTAAAATGGTTTAGGCTACGTTGTTTTCTGTTTAAACCACTCTGAGGATTGCTTTTCTCCTTTGAGGCGATGAAGAAAGTTCCTACCCAAGATCTTCCTTTGACATACACCATTTCTAGGGTAGTTGAAGTATGTTATGGGACAGAAGCAACGTTCACACTGCTGCTACTGAAGAACGCAATTCAATATATTCTCCATTTTGTGCTCAGTATCTTGAGGACAAAAGAGTAAATAGGAAGCCTATAATTAGCTAACGCTAGAACCTGTTATGCACAGCTTGAAAGCACCAGTGAAATCTGAAATATGAAAAGGGAACAAGAGCAGGTGCTGCAGTTGGCTGGAACAAAAAAAAGTCTCCTTTCTGTCACGTATTTGAAGCACAAGAATATGGGAGTGTCTCTGATCACCAACATGTTAAACACCTTTTCAAAAAAAATCAGTGATCCCACGCTATCTGGATGCTATCCAGATTTCTTTGGAAGTGGTCTAATATGAGGATAATTGAAAGGCAATCTCTGGATGAAGATTTAATGTTAATCTTTATTCTGAGATCAGAAATCTATCCCAGAACTGTACATTAACTGCCACATTTATAGCATCATGTCCTTGACTTATGTGCTTTACATTCAATTATTTTATTTCAAGGTTAATTAGACAAATCCTGAGATGCACTGAGGTGCATCAGGCTACAAACCTGCAGTAGTAATCCAATGTATTCGGAAAGCTTTTCATGAGGTAGAGAGACTGTCAACCATTATCATACAAAATATTCCTGAACTAGATTATGTCAGACCATTGATTGGACAGGTGGGTATTTAAAACTATGGAAGACATTTGGGGGGAGGGGGGGGGCAACATTTAGCTTTTATCTGAAATACAGCCCAAACTTGTTTTATACCAGCTATATCAGTGACAAACTTTGATCAATCTTTTCTATTGAAGTTAAAAAATGTATTAAGCCACTTAAAAACGTGACTCACAGGACTGTGAATATGCACTTCCAGCTCCACTGTAGTATTCGAGTCCTGTTCCCTTTCCTTTCTACCTCTCTCCCAATAGAGACAGCTGGGACATTGTTTAAGACAGAGTCCAAAGGCTGTGCTGTTTTGACAATTACTCTGTTTGTAGGAGCACAACAGGGTGTAAGAAACATTAGTTCAGATTGTTTCTCCTTCCTTACTTGTAAGGAAGAACAGTAGTAGTCATGACTCTTATAGAAATATTATCTTGATGTGTTTTTTCTGGTTTTCAAGAAGGAGAGGGAAGAATAATAGAGATGTGAAGTCTTCCTTTTTCCTTATCTTCGGTATATTTCCTTCATAGAAATCCCAGCATCAGACCAGCAGATACAGAGAAGACATTGCCTGAAGACATACCTAAATATCCCTTGCTCGAGTTACTACTGTGATGTTAGTGTGGAATTGCTCCAACATGTCTGAGGAAATGGTTTTGGCATTTTCCAACTTTTTTTTGGATACGCAAATTTTTCATTTCTCAGTGTAAGATTTCAAATTCTTTATGACCCGTCTTCTACTTTGGATGCAGTATGTCTGTCAGGCAAGTGATAAGAGTAATCTTGGAGTGTTCAGCTGCACAGCTTGCCGCGTTGCCATTGTATTATGATATCACCATGTAGTATTATGTTGTCAGACAGTTACAACTCATTGTAACTGGGTTTTTTTTCTGTTTGAGCTCTTTGTCTTCACAAATCTTCAAGCATGAACACCAAGCAGAGAGGCTCTGGATATTTTAACAGGAATTCTTCAGATTTAGCTTGAGTACAATTTCTTTCCGTAGTACCAGAGTGCCTGCTATGGTCAAATGCTGTTTCCAATGGATTTCCAGAGGGAAGTCTGTCAGTACCTTGGATGTGGTTGCAGTAATTCCAACAGAACTTCCAGTGGGATCACCTATCTGCTTAAAGGTTAAAGACCCTGGTACATAACAGCAGAAATTTTTAAGATTCTTTTCCTCTGATCGTTTTTGCTTTTAAAGGATATTCTGTCATAGCCTGGAAGGTTTGTGCAAAAAGAAGGCAGTTAGCAAATGGAATTACGTGCAGAAAGGCTTTAATCCCTGCAGCCCTTATATAAGAACATCTGCTTGAATTACAGGCCATCCATAAATTGTGTGTGTGCTTGTTTTTGTCACAGATCCTTCCCCTCCACCCTCTGCTCCCCACATCTTATATGATACAAAAAAGAAAAGCTAATTAGTACTTCCAGCCCCCCCATTAGTGAAACTGGATATGTTTACTAAAAAAATAATTACGACATTCCATTCATAAATCTTTAGCAATGTCAGCATTATACTGATGGAATTATGATGTCCCAGTACAAATTGTCTGACCTGCTTTATGTTCCCCAGCACATAATTAAGGTGGCGGTGTGTTAAAGGAAGTAATTTTGTTCAAAGCTTTGGCACCAGCCGTGCAATGTCTTTTGCTCGTATTACTAACAGTTACCAGTCAGGGGAAGGGACTGCACCACGTTTGACTCAGACTAGGCATGTTCTTCTAGCTCTGAGCACAAGGGCTGGAGCAGCACACACAAAATTAAAAATCATGTTCTGTTCAGTGACTTTGTCAGGATTTGGGTCTGGCTCTCTTGAGGGACTGAGTGAGCAAATTAATGAACAATGGCAAGAAAAGCGTAAAAGCAACAGGCTTTACATTTTTTTCACAGATATTTTGAAATGTAGCTGATTTCCTTCTTTTGTCATTTTTGCACATTCATGCTGTGTCCTTTGGATATAAAAAGTTAAAGATAGTCTCTAGCAGGCTTTGGAAGCTCTGTTAGCAAATCTGAATTTATTGTCAGAGTTCATCTTCTGATTATTGATTCTAGGGGAACACAGTCATGTACACCCAGTACATCAATCCCGTATTGTCTCTCTCAGGTTCCTCAGTAATTCCACTGGCATTGAGAAATACAACTTTTCTTTACAATTCAGTCACGCAAACATCCTCCTCACCATTTGTAGTCACTGATGAGATCTCCAAGACTGTTGACCATAAGTTGAGTCTGAGCCTTTGTAGAATCATATTTAGTGAGTCTTTCTCACATATTCTTCAGGTCCAACTCATGTTTGCAAAATTCACTTGTATGTTAGATTGTTTCATTTAGCTGAGCATTAAAAAATGTGATAAAGTGCATAATTATGAGAAAGTAAATACTTACGCTGTTTACACAGTTTTATTAGAGTTAGAAGGGGACTTCAAAGTCCATAAGGTCCAATCCTCTGTTCAAGCAGGAGACAGATTACTGAAAAGCATAACCAACTAAAAGCCTAAATCAACTACACAAAAGCTCATCCAGATGGGTCTGAAACATTTCCAGAGCAGTGGACTCTGCAACCTCCCTGGGCAACCTATTCCAGTGTTTAATAACCCTTACTGTAAAGAAGTTGTTCTTCATATTGAGGTGAAACTTCCTGTGTTCAAGCTTGCATCCATTACCCCTTGTCCTGTTTGATGCAATTGAAAAGAGAGGATTCCTTTCTTCTTGACCCCCACCCCTGAAGTATTTATAGTCAGTAATTAAATCTCCTCAATGGCCTTCTTTGGTCCAAACTAAAAAGTACCCATTTCCTCAATCTCTCTTCATAAAGCAGTTGTTCCAGACCCCCCAGTCATTCTCATAGCTCTGCACTGAACTCTCTCAATTAATTCTCTATCTATCTTGAATTGGGGGGACCAGAACTGGACACAGTATTTCAGGTCCAGCCTCACTAAAGGAGAATAAGGGGTCATAAGAACCCCCCTTGATCTGCTAGCCATACTGATCTTGATCCATCCCAACACCCTATTGGTCTTCTTGACTGCAAGGGCAATTGCTGCTCCATTTTTAGTTTATTATCCACTCAAACTCAAGATCCTTCTCCCCAGGGATGCTCTCTAGTTGATCACTACCCAACCTGTATTGATGCCTCCCATTATTCCTTCCCAAGTAAAGAACTCTACATTTGCTTTTGTTAAAACACATTACATTTCTCCTAGCCCAACTCTCCAGCCTGTCCAAATCTTCTTGAATAGCTGAACAACCACTCACAGTGAACTGACCAATCCATCCAGTTTGGTGTCATCAGCAGACTTGTTGAGTAGATGCATGTGATTAAATGTACTTTATCTCTGTGAAGCAGCTACCCTTGGGTACATGATAGGGAAATGGCTACTGTTAGTTTAGTTTAGGAATTAAAATGCCTAGTACCTTAAGACTATGAAATTGCTTCTTGACTTCATTGGGCTTTAGCATATACCTGGAATGAAGACTTCTAATTTGGGTTATTTTGATTTGGGGTTTTTCTATTCAATAGTAAAAATTTCCTACCTTAATTTATTTTGATTCTGTGATTTTCCTTGACATACAAAGCAAGCAATATTGATATCCATAACTTACATTAATATTCATACATTATGTTTATATTAATAGCCATAATTTTATATTAAGCTTAGGAGCATTGATAAAGCTGATCATGAATTAGAGTAGATTATTGCTTAAAAATCCCCAATCTTTTACAATCTTCATAGTTTCACTTACTTTTATATCTTTAAATATCTACAAATTCCATCTCTAAATCAAAACTGCATGCACTCTGATTCCAAATACAGCTAGTACACAGTATAACATTAACATTTGTTGAAAGAAATATGTAGTCAGCTCTGTGTCTAGAAGCATGTGCTTATATTTGAAACTTTCCTCTCAAAATCAAAACATTTAATCCAGGGTTACTGGATTTAATTGAATTTAAATTGTCTTTCCAGCTAGTTCCACAGCTTGAGAGTATATGTTCCCGTGCCTTCGCTGATAACTGAGTTATACTGAAAAATGGCAGGCATTCTCAGAAGATTTCAGTGCAGCTTGTAAAGATGTTCTGATATCCTTGGATCTTCAGCATATACAAAACAGATTAATAACCCAAAATAAACACTTTAAAGCAGTTCTCTTGCTGTAAAATGGTACAATCCCAGCTTTTCTGAAGATACACGGACTAAGAAATCATAGAGATTCCTCCGGACTTTGAGTTGCTCTGAATGATACAGATGTTTCATTTCAGGCTGCTTTTCCACTGCTGATTCAAACCCTGCAGTTAAGGCTCCCAAATGGATTTCAGATCTAAATGTGTAGAAGTAAATTATTGAAAACGCTGGGTTTTAATCATTTTATGCCGATGTCAACCTGCTATTTATTTGTTGCTTCTGAGGTCTAGGAAATACATCGTCAGACAGATTAACTTATGAGGCCAAAATTAGCTGTTCCTCTTTCCTCTCAAATATTAATTGCTGCATAATTTCCATACAAATACACTAACAATTATTAATTGCATTGCAATGACTTCACTGTTTATTGCTAGTAAATGGAAGCATTAGGTGTGAAGCATTAGGTTCTTCTCCCCCTCTACTCTGCACTAGTGAGACCCCATCTGGAATCTTGTGTCCAGTTCTGAGCATCTCAGTTCCAGAAGAACACACAGCTGCTTCAGAGAGTCCAGCACAGAGCCACAAAGATGATGAAGGGAGTGGATTATCTCCCTAATGAGGAAAGGGTCTCTTTAGCTTGGAAAAAAGAGACTGAAGGGTGACCCCCATTAATATTCATAAATATGGAAAGGGTGGGTATCAGAGGGAAGGAGCCAGGCTTTGCTCAGTGGCATCCAAGGACAAGGCGCAACAGGTATCAGCTGGAACAGAGGAGGTTCCACATAAATATGAGAAGAAATCTCTTCACAGTGAGGGTGATAGAGCACTGGAAGAGGCTGCCCAGGGAGGTTGTGGAGTCTTCTTCTCTGGAGACATTTAAAACTCACCTGTCCATGTTCCTGTGCAGCTTGATCTAGGGGATCCTGCTGTGGCAGGAGGATTGCACTGGATCTTTCTAGGTCCCTTCCAATCCCTGACACTCTGTGATTCTGTGTATGTGAATAACATGACTATAGCAGTAAAGGGAAAGACACTGCTTAGTAATAAAAGCAGTCAATTAGCAGAATGTTAGATATTCTGTTCCCTTCTAAACACCACAGGGCTGCCTACACATCTGCAGGGTTGGTGTTGACTGAGCACTCAGTTGCTTTGGATTACAGCAAGACTCGTAGTTAAAATTGCCATTTGAAAATAAAATAGAACATTTTTGCCCAGGATATGGAGGGCTGTGGCTACACCATTTGAAAGTCAAAGCTAAGGGGAAATAAAAAATTCAGGATAGCACTTATTTCTGAACAAAGAAGTTTCAGAGTAGCTGCAATTCTTTGGCAAATAGTCTGAGTAGAAACAAAACTGACAAAAAGGTTTCAACACCATGTGGAAACGCTTCGTTTTGAAAATGTCAAAATGAACTGTTTCGACGTTTCGAAATGTTTGGGGTTTGTGCATTGTCATGGAAGCCAAGGAAATGAAAGGCTAAGTTCACAGAACTACTTGAAGGCTGTGTCATCCAACAAAATAAATGCTGTGAGATGCCTTGGCTGGAGAACATCTTTGCCTTCCTGCATTCCCAGAGAGTGCTCTTAGCAGTCCAAAACATCATGTCTACTCTGGTTCTCGTCTCCCAGATGATGATCCACTTTGCATGGTTGACTTGTATACCACTGAGCACAGAAGGGATCATCCTTATGTCCTTGTAGTTAAAAACATGCCCGAGGGAATTCTGCCCAGGGACTGAGTCCAGCAGAGACTAAACTTTAACCAAAAAACTATGCTATCTGAAGGAACTGTATTACCCCCCTACATCACCTACTTTGGAGTGAAACATAGACAGAACAGTTCTGGCTGGAAAAGACCTTTGAGATCATCAAGTCCAACCTTTTCCTAGCCCTATCAGCACCACTAAACCCTGTCCACCAACAGCAACACCTACCTTTCTCTTAAACATTTCCAGGGGTGGTGACCCAACCCCCTCCCTGGGCAGGCTGTTCCAACACCTGAAACATCTTTAGTTTTCTCCATTATAGGGACTATGCAGATGTTATTTGCTGAAGGGAATAGAATTCATCACAAGCTATCTTTGAACTGACTTTGCTTATCTAGCTGTTAAGGGTATCTATTAAGAGTAGGGTGGGTTTTTTCATTCTTTTTCTTAGTTTTGTCAAATCACTGTTTATGATAAATTTTTGTAAATTAATTACTTCTCTTTGTGTTTTTTTTAACCAGTCATCTGGGAAAAAAAATTACATTTTCACATTACTTCTCACGATCATTAAATCTTCAATGATTAAATTAAATTAAAATTATTAAATTAAATCTTAAATTAAATCTAATGATGTCACGAGATTCCATATTGGGATGGATGGAACATTCATGAAGGTGTCAAGGATCAGAATTCTTTTTTCCACCTGTTAGGTTGCTGTCTCAGCAGGTGTAAGTGAGCACAGCTCCATTCATAGTCGTGAGATGTGCTGGTTTGTACTAAGCACTGTATTTTGACTAACATTAGGTCAATTACAAATAGGTACTGCTCATGGGGTTGCTTTTCCCTCACTAATTTTAGCAAGTCACAGAATCACAGAATGTCAGGGATTGGAAGGGACCTCGAAAGATGATCCAGTCCAATCCTCCTGCCACAGCACTTTGTGGCTCTGTGCTGGAGTCTCTCAAGCAGCTCTGTGTCCTTCTGGAACTGAGGGGCCCAGAACTGGACACAAGATTGTAGATGTGGTCCTTACATGCTATTATGCATCTACTTATTTAAAGACACATAACTAGTTTCAGTGACTCAGATAATATATATACATGATTATTGCTGGTAGTTTCTGGAAAGACTGAGATCTAAGACTGACTTGGTCTAGGTGATCCTGCTGTGGCAGGGGGATTAGAATAGATGACATTTCAAGGTCCCTTCCAATCCCTAATGATTCTATGATTAAGACTGGTACCTTTTCAGAAATAATGGTATATGTGTGTGCTTGAGTTCAATACAAGTATGTATTGTTAAAATCCATCATGTCTTTTCTTTCTGCCTCACAAATTGAACAAGGCAGAAAAAAGCAAACTGAGCTTACAGAACTTGTATCGGTCTCCATTCCAACAGTAGGATAAACCTTTCATGTTACTAGTTCCTGTGGGCACAAGGAAACAGCTGGAAGGATCTTATCTCACTTTTTTCAGAGTAGTGTTGTCATTTCCAGCTGCATGACTGAAGGGAGTGAATGAGAACTGTTACAAATGAATATTCCTCACTTGGTTAAAGCCGGGAAATAATATGTTTGCAACAGATTATTTCATCAGTCTGCCTTCTCCTCCCATTCTGTTTCTTCCACAACTCCCCCATACTATCAGGACAGTTATAAAAACAAAGACAGCATATTTATTCTCCAAAATGTTCTTTCTTCAAGAGTTTTGTAAGGTTACTTCATAAAAGCTTAGACTGTGCCCTTTGCAGTTCCCTCTCATCATTTCCATCTGCTGAAAAAAATCTGTGTAAAATAGTTACATCTGAGTAACCTTAAAGCGATGAAGAGCCCTGAGAGCCCAAAGTCATCCTGTTTGCAAGCCCATTGATGATGCCATTGAACAATCACTCAAAGTTTAAATATGTGTCATAGCTGAGATTAAGATTGAAACAGGCTATTATGAATCAGAACTACTCTTCCAAAATCAAGTAAATTCAAAACATTTTTGATTGCTTTCACTGTACTTAAAGGTCAGGCCTTTCAATACATGTTTAGGGAAACTGGTTTTGATTCAGCCAAAAGAGTGAGATATGAGATCCTTTTGTACTGAGACAGTCCAGTTAAATTCTGTCCCATTGCAAGGTTACACAATTAAAGGTCAGGCTATGACCTCCTTCATAGCACAAACAGGAAGTCAGATTTAGGGCCATGAAGACATAGGTTTGTGTCTCCAAGGGTTGTCGCAGGACTTAAGATCTTCTCTAATGTCACTACATGTGCTTTTGGAGTTTAGATGGTCTGGTAATTTTAGATCCCACCCTGTATAAATCTAGTGAATAAGTTAGTTGTCTCTGCAATATAGGTATGTACATATTCATATATATTAGATCACATATTTTTCTTAAGCTCCAGTAGATTCCTGGCAGCTTATGTACATGTATATATTTATATATATACCCAAAAATTGAGTGATCGATGCCATAACAACAAATGGGGAACTCCAACTGTTCTAAGTCCTTCACCACTATATTTATAACATTCAGGCATTTTAATATAAATTCAAAGATTTGTACAGTAAACTATTTCATAGCTTTTTCCTGTTAGACTCAGCACATTGATGCATGAGAATTTAATTGATGTTTTCAACAATTTTTCACACACAAATACTTGTATATAAATAAAATGTCTTTCTCTTTCAAAGTCAAAGCCTAGACCTCTAATACTAATCTTTGTTCAGCTCTCTTTTGTGGCAATGGTAAATAATATGCATAACAGCATCAGCTAATGATGAGATTTTTCAACAAAGATAACATGATTCCAAGGTGAACTATTTATTTAATTTTCTCTTGGTTTTCACTAGTACCTTGTTTGCTGCTTTTTTGTGGGGTTTGTGGCAAATTTCTTTTATATTCTTCAATAAAAGACACGTACATAAGGTGCTTAAGGACGTGGTTTAGTGGTGGGCTTGGTACGGTTCCGTTAATAGTATAATCAATGACCTTAAACATCTTTTCCAGCCTCAACAATTGTATTTGCTTGAAGTCAGCAGTACTGTCAAAATAAGGATGTTCCATATTCTAGATATTGCCTTTTCCTCCAGATATTCCTTCTTTTTCCTCTTGAAATAAGAAATCAGTGTATAAAATTCTTTAATTATTTCTTTTTAGTAAGAGAAAGATGTGACTAGGATAATTTAGTGTACTAAACTGAGTGGTAGACAGAAATGGAAGCAATATGGGTTCCTCCAAAGCATAATATAAACTAAATATTTTCCTTTTATTCTGAAGACTATAGCTGTACTGCATAACATAGAACCATAGAATCATTAGGGATCAGAAAGGACCTAGAAAGATCATCCAGTTCAATTCCTCTGCCACAGGAGAATCACTTAGACCAAGTTGCACAGGAAAATGCAAGATTAAAATTTGAATTTTCATATTCGAATTTCATTAACTGGGGGTTTTTTTATTCAATATTAGACTACTGATGGCTCTTACAGGGGTGCAAACCCTGCTAAGAACACTGGAAAGTTCAGGACAAACCTTAACTAGTAAAGGCAGCCAATTACTTGCCATTAGCAGTAATTTTCACAGATATTGTAGACTTTACACTTCAGTAGGTTGTATTAGGACTGATGTTAGACAGTACCTTTGTTTGGTTTGTGTTGGCTTGTGGAGCACATTACTTGAAGAGGCAGAAGCAGACCTCAATTTCATCTTTGACATGGATGTGTCCTTGAAAACCACAAATGTCTTGATGCTCAGGACCTGCTGACGTACAGTCTGCTTTGAGGCAGCTTTCTCTTTTTCATGGTTCTTTGTGAGCTGTCACTGTGAACATTGAATTCAGCCAAACAAATGCAGGAGGCATACTGTGAGAAATATGCCCATGGTTGTTCTCACTGGTCTTTCACCTAGTCTGTATCTGCATGTAGTTGTGAATTGGGAGCATTTGGACTACTGTCTGTAGCATATGGGACTTGCTTTGATTGAGGGTTGGGGTTGTCAGCCTGAAGAGGAGAAGGCTTCAAGGGGACCTTACAGTGACCTTCTACCAGAGAACTACAGAAGGCTGGGAAAGATTGTTCATGAGGGCAGGGAACAATAGGACAAGGGGTCATGGTCTGAAGCTGGAAAAGGGTAGATTTAGGCTGGACAACAGGAAAAAGCTCTTTAATCTGAGGGTGGTGGATCCCTGGAACAGGCTGCCTGGATCAGTGGTGGATGCCATTCCTGGAGCCATTCAAGGTCAGGCTGGATGGGGCTCTGAGCCATCTGGATTGGTGAGTGATGACCCTGCTTGTTGTAGGGAGGTTGGACTAGGTGACCTCTGGAGGTCCCTTCCAATTCTATGATTCCATGATCCTTCAATCATTAATTTTGTCCATTGCAGATTACTTGGGTAACTGAGAGACTGTAGTAGCACTTCCTTGTCTCTCAACAGAGTTATGAAAGCAAAAATCAGTTCACAATAGTAAGTTCATAGAATCACAGAAAGGTAGGGGTTAGAAGGGACCTCTGGAGATCATCTAGTCCAACTTCCCTGCTAAAGGAGGATCACCTAGAGAAGATCACACAGGATCATAGCCAAAGGAAGGTTTTAATATCTTTAGAGAAGTTGTAAAATTTCTATGCTACTGGGAAACATAAAAACAATTTACATAGGAAATATAACCTCTTCTTACTCATCAAAGGGCAATTCTTAAATTTGTCCCCTTTTCTCTGTGTTGAAACCTAGAAAAAATACAGTGACCTGTGTGCTCACTGCTACCCTCAGGGCCATAAAAGAAACACATGAACAGGAGACCAAATCAACAGTGAGTCACAAATACACATTTTATAAAGCAAAAACATAGACCAAACATGCAAGCTGTTGAGCTTTGTATAGGCTGTTAGTGTTCAATTTTAAACCATTCCAGATCAATATCTTCTATTGTTTTTTCTGCATATAGGAAGAAATCCCATGTTTGTCTGAAGCCATAAAATATAAAGTTTCTGAGGACTTCTGGGATCTTGTGAATCGTTTTGAAAATAACATGGTGAGCAAGCTGACGCAGTGCTTCTGGTTATCTGCTTCTGATTCCATAGTCTAGAAAAAGACAAGTACATCACGCCTACCTATGGGAAAATACTGGGTGCTGTTCTGTCGTCTGATTCTGAGGGGATGCAGATTAGCTAAGCAGCTTGGGTTTCTCAGGCAGAAAATCTATGAACGCTCCTTATATCTCAGCACATACCTCTGGAAAGGCAAAGCCTCTTCCAGATGAACTTTCCACACAAGTGAGTTCTGAAATGTGCAAGCAATAGGAGACTTGAGTGCTCCTGTCTACCTGCAGGATGGCAGTGTCCATAGCAACAGACTCTGAGTTTTTGGATAAGCATTAGCCCCATTCCCCAGCCCCTAGCCAGGTGCAGAGCTTATACATAACCTCCATGACCCTGAGGCAGAAACGCTCCCCAGCGAGATATCCTGACACTGCAGTACATCCTGCCACGAGCTTTAACATCACTAGGGCCATTTTTTCCCCCAAAGGAAATAATGGCTTGCAGTAACACAGCTTGTTGTGAGATCTTGTTGGAAATCCAAACATGTGGCAATTTACGAGTGTCAGCAGATTTTTTGAGACTTGTGTGGCAATACGTGCTGTGCGTTAGATGTTGGAATCTGACCCTTTGGCTTTGCCACAGTGGTGTCCCAGGAAAACCATGTAGAGTTGCTTCTACTCGCTTTTCTATTTGGTTTATGTCCCTTGGTGTAGTGCACTGTAGTTTTACCTATAAAGCAGTTTGGATATATTCTGTCTGTAGATTTTTTTTTTGTGATCCGAAATCCCTCTAAGGCCTTTTTATTTTAGCTGATGGATTAAATTTGCTGCTTCGAGACACTCTGTTTGTACCATTCACAGTTTCTTTTGATGGAACACTTGATTAATTGAATTAGGGTTGTTAGAATTAAGGAAGAGATAAAAAATGATTGAGATCTTTATTTTTTCCCTCCCACAACCTTGTCATCTTTTTAATAAGATGTTATTCATTTAATGTTTTGGGTTTATTTTTATAATAATTATTTTATATTGTTCATTATTTATTAGATTATTTTCATAAGATTAGCTAAAATTAAATTTTAATAGGTTTTTTTTTTCTTCCTACAAAAGATGAAATTCAAATTTGAAAAGCCAGGTTGAATACCTGTGTCTTGCCTAACTGGGAACTGAAAGCAATATAGATCTCATATGTTTTCACATCAAACCAATCTGTGTGTTTATCCTTGGAAAAGCGAAACAGATTTCTGATGATTACTGTAAAGAACAGCGTGAATAGGGCCGAGCACACTGCTGTGTAATGTTCAAGTAGAAAATAATCTTGTTAAAGGCTGACTTGTCTGGAGCTTGGGTTTGGCATGTTTAGCAGGTTTTACATCATCAGCTTTCTGTTACAGCTGCTGGCACCAGCCTGCAACATGATTGAGGGGTTTTGATGACCTCAGCCTCCGCAGTCTGTTAAGTCATCCAAATCGTAAAGAGATTGTCAAGTAGTGTGCTCGAAACATCTGCCTTACCTGTTAGTTGTTGTGGTCCAGTATAATTATAGTTTGATTTTTAAGTGTCTGTCAGTGAGGGAGGGAGAAGAGAAAGCTACTATTCTGTAGCTGAAAGGGAAAAAAACAGAAGCCTTGGACACCATCTCTACTGAACACCTGATCATAGAGTCATAGAATCATTAAGGATTGGAAGGGACTTCGAAAGATCATCTAGTCCAACCCCCCTGCCACATCCTAGACCAAGTCACACAGGAACAGATCCAGGAGGGTCTTGAACGTCTCCAGAGAAGAAGACTCCACAACCCCCCGGCAGCCTGTTCCAGTGCTCTGATGAAGGATTAAGAAAACAATCTTTTCATGGCTTCAAGAATTAGCTGTATAAATAAAATAAACTAGTTTTTATTCTGAAAAACATTATTATTATTATTATATTTTATTATTATTATTTTATTATTATCAATGCTAAAACTGCATAGAGTGGCAAGAGCATAGGTGTCATATCAGCTGCAAGAAACAGTGAGAAAGCACTGTATTCATCTGAAGGAAGCACACTGGCTTTTTGAAAGTCCATTTCCTTGGGCCAGTGGCACATCTAGTGCCTCCTAGTTCTCTGCCGGCATCTAGGTGGTTCTATGCCACGGAGACAAAAATGCCATTTTTGTAACAGTTAGTTATTTCTTCAAAATTGGAGATATGCAGAGAGCTTTTCGCCCAGTTCTCTGGTGAGACAGGGCTGATAGGGCTAGGACTCATGAAAAATGACCACAGTTGAAAACTCAGAATCTTTATTTTTTTTCACATCAAATTAAACTCTTTGGCCTCCATATGGAAGTGCCCGTGAAGCGCTGGTAAAAGTGATGGTGTAAGACAAGTTGAAATTAGAGTGAAAGCAGCTTTCTTCTTGGTACTTCAAAACATCTGTCAGGCAAGTAGGCTTTGGTGTAAAGGAAAAAAGAGAATACTGAAGGAACATTAAGCAGCCCTGGTGATCCCCAAAACCCTATTAAAGCAGAAGTCAGTGAGAATTAGCACAGTGGAAAATCTTTACCCAGTTTCCATTCTCCCACATGTGTGGTACTTGGAAGTGCCTGGGTGTGGCTGTATGGCCACAGGATGATTCCCAGCGCCTGGCTCTCCAGTCTAACTGTGCCACTGGAAATCAGACAGTGCAGAAGACTAGATTCAGTGGGTAGGAAAATATTTTAAGATTAAATGCTCCTGTTTTCTTTTTCCTTTGGAAACCGTAACTCTAGCATGTAATGTTTCATAGGTGCCAGTGCAAGCAGACTCATAATTTCAGAGGAAAAACACCTGAAGTCAGCAGCAAGAACCTCATCAAGCCTACAGAGAAGAGGTAAGTGGAGGTAAAAGCAGACTAGAACTTATTCTGTCCTTTAACATTGTGTGATTGCTCTGTAGCAGTGTCACTACCTGAAATATACGATGTCATGTCCTCCAGTTCACCTGCATTACCTGACTGGTGCCAGGACCTTATGGTAGATCATAGACAGAACCACATACCACAGGTATGAGATGTGGCTCAAGCTGACTAAAACTTTAGAAAATACCTTGCCATTCCTCAGAGTTCATCCAAGGACTTGGCATTTTTGGCATTTGGAAACCCAAACAGATTGTTTTAATGGGCATTCAAGAATTTGGGTTTCGATACCAGCACTATAGACACAACACAGGCTGCAGTGAGACTGCATTAGATCACATTCTAGACACTGGTTATGGAAATGCAGCTTGCTCTTTTCTTACAGAGCAAAAGGGAGGGTCAGAGTATTCTGAGTCATGACAGAAAAAGCTCTACTTACTCTGAAATCAGGAATTTGCTATGTAGTAGTTAAGACTGTCCTGTCACCATGAAGAAATTGCTGGCACAGAGCATTGAAATGACAGCCTGCTTGGCTGGGCCCCATTCCGGGGAGTTTGCATAGATGCCAGCTCAGAAGTGCATCAGAAGTTGTTTGAAAGTACTGAAAAGCAACATGTAAACAGTGAGCAAATACATGAGTAAATGGCGAATGAAGTTGTCATCAACTGTCCCTCCGTGGAAACAGCAAAATATGTGTTGTAAAATGCGGCTGAAAGCAGAGTTCTCGTTTACTCACTGCTCCAGTGACTACCCAGGTGTCGGATATAACAGAGCAGATCATTTTCAAATCCACCCCGACAATGTGTCTGTTTAAGCTGCTTCAGGAATAACCCTTATGGGAAATGAGGGGCCCTTCAAGTCAGTAGTTTTCCTGTGGTTTCAACTCAGGTTCTGGTCAGAAGCGAACAGGAGGTATTTTCCTTTGGCTTCCTCGAGTGCAGACTTGAGCATGCGCTGATTCATGAAAAGATGGGGAGCACGTTTATTCTCAAAGTGAAGCAATCCTACAGACATTTCTCTTTTTTTTTTTTTTCCCAAGGCTGTCCTTTTTATTTTGGAAGAAAGGTGTGGGCAATAGGCCATGCAATGGCTGGGACCATCTGCCAGCGCAAACAGAAAAAAATTAATTATGAATGGTGTCTTCCCATGCTAATCATTTCTTGTGAGGGAGTTTTTCAGCTTGTTTGTAATGGCTGTAGCCTAAGGCTGCCCACTGTATAAATTGCCTGATTACAGGATACAGAACACTTCTTAATAGGCCTCAGATGATTAGGAGAGGGGAAAGAAATTAAAAAGGCCATTTCCCTTTAGGTATGCAAATGGATCGCAGAACAATAGACAAAGATATGATAGACCATGATAAAACATACCCTCTTTTCTTTTACCTTAAATTATGTACCAGGCGAGCAGCAAGCTTCATTACATGTGTCAGCCGAGCTGTGAATTGTTTGGTAACTGAAACAATGCTGTTTCCAGACAGTGCATGTTAGATTGCAAGATAAACTACTAGGTTTTGTGTCCTAAAGCAATTTGGGGTTTGCTGCCTAAGTCTGTTTTAGCAATGGTTACATCCTGACCTTGGTTTCATTTAACTCTCTGCCTCTTTGAGCTGCCTATTCAAACAGCAAAGACTGAATTTGCTTTTGTCACGCTAGAACCTCCTCTGCATCTCCTAAACAGCCAGTATTTTACAGTCCATTTGAAAGTAGCTGAAAGAAGGGGACTGCCGAGCCATCTCCTTCTTGGCTGACACACTCTTACTCATACAGGGATTCCTTCTCTTACACATTCACACATACAGGTATCATAGGATCATCAAGGTTGGAAAAGACCTTCATCACCAAGCAGTTGCTATTGCCTGTGAGCTTGAATATTTCGGCAGATAGAGATTCATGCTTCCTGGTTAATTGTTTGGTCAAGTAACTTCACTGTTTTAGGAGTCAAAAGCAGCTCCTCAGGCAATGGAAAGGTGAGAGGTGATAGATAATATTGCCTTTAAAGATTGCTCTTTGATGACACACAGCACTTAGTGCAGTCTAAATCACTGTAGAAGTAGGTACTCAACAACTACAGCCTGAGAAATCACACCTCCACCTGCCCCAGGATGAAGGAAGATTCTCACAACACATGGTGATGTGCTTTTGCCAGGGACCTTTTGAGTGCTAACAGTAGGACAGTCTGAAGTGAAGTATCCCTCTTGTATACAACTGAAGGTTTGATTGAAGGGTTCTGACAGCTGCAGTGCTGTTTCACCAGTGTTCAGCAGAAAGGATGGAGTTTAAAAATCATATGGTGATAGGTTTTTTAATTATAGATGGAACGTTTGAAGTCTTTTTATTCCAATACATAAGCATTTTTTATTCCAATATCTAAGCATTTTTTGTTCCGATATATAAGCATTTGGGTTTTAAATTGTCTTTACAGCAAGGATTAGAATCCAAAGTCCAGCCTGCGCTGATTGGTTTTGGATCATCACAGCTAGAATTCTCCCATAATTATAAAAGGCCAGAACCTGAACACAAAATATTCAGCTTATTCTAAAGCTTCAGATTTGAAAACTGCCTGCACTGTGCTGTATTTTTTAGAGCAGCCCTGGAACAGACAATTTGCAAGTTTAGCCAGTAGAAGCTTCTGAGGACAGAGGGAGTTGAGCTGTGTGTTAGAGTCATGACAAACTCAGCTATGCATGAGAAACAGAGATGTTCTAGTTTATCTCCCAAAACAAATGAAAATTATTCAGGAAGTAATCAGGTCTAAATCATTTTAAACAAATACTTTGTATCCCATATCATAAGGAAGCAAACAAGGAAGTGAAAAAATTCTCCAAGCTTATGAACTGTGTCTGTATGGAGTACTTTCTCAATAGATGTCTTCCCTGCTTATAGAATCATAGAATGGTCTGGTCTGGAAGGGACCTCCAAAGAGCATTTAGTCCAATCCCCCTGCAGTAAGCAGGGACAACCTCAACTAGACCAGGTTGCTCAGAGCCTTGTCCAGCTTAATCTTGAATATCTCCAGGGATGTGGCCTCAAACACTTCCATGGACAACATGTTCCAGTGTTCAAGTCCCCTCCTGTGAAAGAACTTCCTAACAGCCCATTTCAGTCTACCTTTCTCCAATGCGAAACCATTACCACTCATCCTATAACTCCAAACTTTGATAAACAGTCCCTCTGCAGCCTTCTTGTAGTCCCCTCCAGGTACTAGAAGGTTGCTATCAGGTCTCCGTAGAATCTTCTCTTCTCCAGGCTTAACAACACCATATTACTCCAAAGAATAAAAGTACCTGCAGGTGCACCTCACATACAGAGCCCAGTCCTCTGATCAAAGCTCAGGGCTTAGGTGCAGGACTGTCCCTCCTCCCCCTAGGAATCTGTCTATCATTATAATCAATTCCCCTGGTTTGTTAAGGCCACCAGGTCAGCCTTTAGCTCCTTGCAGTGGGAACTTATCCTCTCAGTCAGATGCAAGGCAGAAAGAGTGGAGGCAGGGAGGGTAAGGCTAGAATTATATGCTGCAGTCATCTGGGCTTCCAAGAGCTGTAAATTGGGATTTAGAGTGATATTGCTGTTCTTTCATTTATTTCACCAAGTAACACGCAAAACAGCCCTTTGAACATAGTACTGATGAATAAATAATGTTCTCAATTGAAAGCTAGAGTTAAGATTAAAAAATGCATCCAGTATTTTTAGAGGCCTTGAAGTTCCATTAGTGTTCTCGGCTAGAGAGCAGAGCCATGCACAGAGGTGCATGTGGTGCAAGTGTGGCCCTGTGTCCCAGGTTAGAAGAACATAAGGCAGCATGAACTGGAGGCATCTCAGATAGAATTTATCAGGCAAGAGAAAACAGCCCGGAGAAACAAAAGGCTTTATTAAATCTACATCTAAGAAGAGAAAGAAGAAAAAAGCTGAAACAAGTGACACAAACAAAAGAGAAACTATGTCACAGTGCAGTTACACATATTCCGAGAAATAGGGCAAAGAATTCAGCAGAGATCTTTGGCTTCAGGCAAGGTCTCCTGGGGAAAAAGGACACACACACACATTGCAGCAGAAAGGGGGGGTGGGGGGTGGGGGGAACCACCCCCTGGGACACTTCAAACCTCAATTTCCCAACATTCTGCCAAAGCTTTAAGAGTCACAAGTCCTTTCAGCTTCTTGCATTGGGCAGTTCAGGCAGCTGAAAAAGCCATCTGCTCTGGCATGGCAGAGAGGGAACAGGGAGTCCTGCTACCATGCCCCAGCCCCCTCTGTTGCACCCAGCTGTGGGTGAGGAGAGGGGTCATGCTTGCTTCATTTCATCACCAGCCCCCGGAAGGAGGCCAGTGCTGAAGCCAGTGACTGCTTGCCCTCACCCTCCCCAAAGTCACAGCTCCAAGGGCAGATGAGCCATGCTGCTCACCCCCAAGCAGTCTTTTACCAGGGTGCAGGATAGATGGAAATGTCCCTGGCACTCACCTCTAAACCAGCTATAAACACCCTCTCAAAGCCTTCCTAAACCTTCAGACCTCTGGTCCTACCACTTGTGACCACAGAGAAGAGACTGAGACCCATGGGTCCATTTTGTAGCAAGGGGCCCAGAACTGAACACAATATTTGAGGTGCTAATAGAATCTGTAATGGGTTAGAAGCTGCAGTGAGTGTTTTGGAAAAGGCGTACCTACTGCAAATGGGAATTTGCCCTCCCTGCTTCTACGGATTATAAATTATTGGTGAATAACTCTGTTGAGGTCAGAATGAGATAAAAATCTGTGAAACCTGATAATTTTCTTTTAGAAATTAAGGAATCAGTAAGCCGTAACTTGCACTTTAAAATTAGTCCTGCATGGCCATGACTACCTACAGGAAACAGTGGTTCTCTGTGGATGAAGCATTGCAGGATGGCTGTCATCACTCAGACATGAAAAGTTATTTTTAAGCAGACACGTAATAGACTATTAATTTTTATAAAATGAATATTTGCAGTTAGCATCCACAAATATTCTTCATTTCATTTGATGTTTGTGTTTTTTCTTGTTCTTAACTATTAGATAGATGAAAAGCTATGAATCCAGTGTGAAATATGGTATTATATTTCCTACGGCAGGTATCTTAGAAATAGCATGTGTGGGTGTTTATGACATTTTTGAAGACTGATGATTGACAGTCACTCCCATAAAAAGTAGTAATATGAAGAATCACTTGTTCCAAGAAACGCTGAGAACTCTCCTTACTTTGATTTTTATTCCTTCACGCCTGAAACCTGAAAAGCAGTTTTATATTTTAAGAATAGGAAAATATGAACAAAAAAGATACTCCATTAGACCGATTTGTTACTCTTTTATTTGACTGTGCAATCTACAAAATCAACTTGTTTTTCTCTAATTTCATACAGAGTATTTTTTCAGGTCTTGTTGATTCCAAACTCTGTTCCACATGGCTTTTATTACTCCACAAAATCACAGAAAGGCAAAGCAGCTAGAAGAGGTGATTTTGTGAGGCTGTTCTGTTCACAGCGAGTGTGAAACCCAGCAGAAAACAGCACTATAGGCTCTGAGCAGCCTGATCTACTTGAGGATGTGTCTGCTTGCTTTAGGGGGGGTTGGACTAGATGACCTTTGGAGGTCACTTCCAACCCAATACATTCTATGACTATCACAATTGAAAAAGCTTTGGGTTCTCACTATGCTTCACCATGCTTGGGATAAATGTCCAACAGCACATTGGACTTTAAGGAAAACCCACCACCACAGAATTTATCTGGATATAAGCTCCTTGAGCAAACCAGAGTGCTGCATGATTCTCCTCCCAGTTTTGGATTTGCATGTCATCAGTCCCCTGTTTCTGCTCTGGTTGTTAACAGTGGTAACACAAAGTATCATATTTGTAGAATCATAGAATGGCCTGGGTTGGAAGCGACCTCCCAAGGGCATCTGGTCCAACCCCCCTGCCATGAGTGAGTGAGGGCATCCTCAACTAGATCAGGTTGCCCAGAGTCTTGTGCAGCCTCCCCTTGAATATCTCTAGGGATGGGGCCTCAACCACCTCTCTGGGCAACCTGTTCCAGTGTTCAACCCCCCTCCTCCTAAATAACTTCTTCATAACAGCCCTTCTCTAATGTGAAACCATTGCCCCTCATTCTGTCACTACAAGCCTTCATAAAGGCACCTCTACAGCCTTCTTGTAGCCCCCTTTGGGACTGAAAGGTCGCTATCAGGTGCACCCCTCCGGAGCTTTTTCTTCTGCAGGCTGAACAACCCCATCTCCCCCAGCCTGTGCTCATAGCAGAGGTGCTCCAGCCCCGTCATTTTCATGGCCTCCTCTGGAACCACTCCATCAGATCCATGTCCTTCCTGTACTGAAGGTTCCAGAGCTGTATGCAAGACTCCAGGTGAGGTCTCACCAGGGCAGAGTCCCCCTCTCTCCATCTGCTGGCCAAACTTCTGCTGATGTAGCCCAGGATGTAATTAATCTTCTGCAATACAAGCACACACTGTCTGCTCATACCCAGCTTCTCATCCACCAGCACCCTCGTGTAATTTTCCTCAGGGCTGCTTTCTATCCCCTTCTCCCCCAGCCTGTATTGACAGTGCTGATTGGTCCCACCCAGGTGCAGGACCCTGCATTTGGTCTACTTGAACGTCATGAGGTTCACCTGGGCGTAACTGATATCAGCAAACTGAAGTTGTGCTGAAGGTCGACTGAAATCTTAAAATGCTTTTTTCATTTATTTAATTTTTCAGTTTGTGGCAGCAGTTTACCTCTCCACAGACACACAGGCTCAGAGGATTGCATTAATCATCAAAGCAAAAACTGATGAGGATGGGTGTATGACATTATTCTTACTATCCTTCACAGGTGAGATTGTTTTTTATCCTAACATTCAAATTTCAGTCTCTGCTATTTAAACTATGGCTTTTTCGTTTACTGCTTGGGTTTCTAGAGGATTCAGCTGGCTATGACACAAGGCAGTTGTAAGTATTATCTTGTCTATTCCAGATCGTTCTTCATGATAGACATCTTTTATCAATTAGTTGTATAACTAGAAAATTAACATACTGAAAATACTGTATGAAGTGTTTTAATTTATAAAGATTTAATTTTCCTTTCTCATGGGCTTTTCTGTCACGAGGTAGATCTTAGCCACCAGTCTTTCATTTAATTTGCTTTATACAACTCTGGTGGTGCTTAGTCACTCTTAGTTATATAGTTTGAGGAATATTGGATTATGATAGATGCTAGAGGGTTTTGGAGGGGGAATTCCTTCTAATTTGATGGTGAATACAGAGCAGAAACACCTCTCTGTCTGCAGATTATTCCTGCTTATCATGCTGGCAAACAAGGTGTTTAGTTGGTGCAAATAACTCCCCTGGTCTGCCTTACAAGAGATGTGAGTCTGGGAAGTTCATAGGTTCCATCCAGCTCTGATTTATTTTTGTGTCCCCTTCACTGACCTGTCTCTTCCACAGCAGTGCTGCAGTGTGGTAACTGGAAGAAGGGCCATTTTACTCTTCAGCATAGAGAGCCAAAGAAAGAGTCAAGATTCCAGGGCTTGAAAAGTGTTCTTGTAGGAGTGAACCATATATATTTAGCAATACTTGCATTTTTAAAGATAGACTGCAAATAGAAGACAATGCATCTAGTTCATAGGGGGCTGGAATAGAAATGCAGGTAAACTTGAAGCTATGCCTTTCACCTGGTAGGTAAACTGCTTAAACAGCAGTGGACCAGTTCCTGTTTAACCCCTAAGACTGGGATTGGATTATTTACTTTCTGAGAAAGTTATTTGTTACCTAATGACAAAATAGGGTCTCTAGGATTAGGAAAAAAACCTGTTACTGTCATAAAATTAGAAAAGATATTTTCTTGTTGTTTTGAAGGGCAGAGAATTTCTGGAATGATGTCGTGCTGTAGAGAGGCAAAAGGTAAGATCCTCTGTGCATCTTTGCTAACCTAACCTTTTTGTGTTCAGAGTGGTGGGAACAATGGCACTGCAAATAATATGTTATATTTAAGGAGTTTTGGCAGTATATACATGCTAATTAGGAGGTTATTCTATGCAAGGTTACTCATGTTGGACAGCATGCAAATAATACTCAGGCTCTGCAGAAATGGAGCTGTTTTATTTGTTTTCTAATAAAGCAGTTGTGCATCTCGCAGGCTGCAATCCTTCATGCTAACTATATACAATAAAAGGCAATGTATGTTTCTAGGCTGCCAGTACTTTTGCTTAGATTTTGTGAGCAGGAGCAAAGTGCCCCCATTTTCATTAACTCCATGTATGTTAATAGAAAAATACATATAGTAATTGCTGAAAGAGTGATAACTTGTGAAAAAAGTTCATTTCTGGTATCCTCTGAAATGCCTGTTGTCCCCCATCATAGTATGAATACCTCATGTAATGAATCACTCAGCAGTTCTGCAATGACTTATCACAGGTAGCATATACCTTTACATCCCAGGAGAGTGTTTTGCAGTGCT
Organism: Upupa epops; assembly: GCA_013397515.1. Taxonomy (NCBI): domain Eukaryota; kingdom Metazoa; phylum Chordata; class Aves; order Bucerotiformes; family Upupidae; genus Upupa; species Upupa epops. The sequence goes on from VZRI01007958.1 coordinate 766,219, forward strand.
GTGGATGACTGATGATGCAGGAGTAAGTAGGAGGAGGAAGTGCACTGGAGTTATAAAGAACTCAGTTAAATGAACCAGAAAAAGCAGTCAGCTAGCAAATATTACGTTGTGATTATTTTATGCTTGAGATAATGGGAGCAAACCCAGGCAGCATTTTGGGTCCTCTGACAGGAGTCTACTTTTCCTGACAAGAGGACACAATTTATTCATGCTTCTATATTTGAAAACTGAGGGCTGCTTAGGTTGAGCCTGGTCACTGTGAGTATATACTTGAAAACCAATGACAGTGAAAGGTTTCTTCTTGGAAAGTTTGTTCACTGGTGAGGCTTAGGCTCTGTAATTTTTTTCCCCATCACATTCTGTGACTCGATGGTGAATGCAGCAACACAAGACACATAAAAGTTGCCTCAGAAAAGATAACCTTAGGTACGGTTCCACTATGTCTTGTGTAGCACAACTGATTTAGGAGACTGTTGTCAGCCTCACATCTCCCACTGCCACCAGCAATCCACAACAGCTTTTGAACCCAGATTGCTTTACAACCTACTTTACAACATAACTTCAGAAACAGAGTGGTGTAACTCAGAATGAAAATACTGTGTCAGGAGATGGGAACAACTGTATCAGTGCCAGGGGCTTCCTTTGGGAGACTGCACTGGGGTGAGCTCATGCCCATCCTGATGTTCACTTCCACCAACTGCAGAAGCAAATGAAGAGGCTGTTGGACCTGTTTCTGCAGACAGTGTCTGGCCATGGGTTGATGCATAAGAACACCTACCCATAGGGTAAAGCACATGTCTTATGCACCTTGATCTTTAGTTGATTTGCTTTATTTTTTCCTGTGTTAAGAATATTTATTGTTTGTTAACAGACCCAGAAATACGTTCAAATAGCTAATAGAGTACTAGCAAAAAGAGAGGGAGGGAATCATTGCTGAAAGGAAATTCTTCTAGGCATGCTGTTCCAGTACCGATGGACTGTTTTTCCTGTAAAATGTCTCAATTCAGTTCTAGGACAGGCATCAGTAAATGCTCCCAGCTTTTTGCTTGTTAAAGGAGACTCAGCATACTTCAAAACACAGAGTTTTACTGAAGTAACTTTTAGGACTTGTGCATTCAAATTAAACCCAGTTCAGAATCTATTCAGGAATGAGATCTATTGCTTGATGCAGTTATAGGATCTATTTTCTATAGGGGTAGAGTCAACTTTGATGGTTCCCTGGTTTTTGGGTCACAACCCCCACTTTTGCTGTGCTATTATATGCTTTTGTGAGACAACTTCTGTAGGTTTCAGCAGAGCAAAGAGGATTAACTACAGCACAGAAAGAGAAATGAACAGTCAGAGACTAAAGGAGAAGAATCCCCGTGCCTTACTCTCAGAGAAAAAAGTCAGGTGGTTTCACCTTTAGCTACACCAAGATTGCACCTCAATGACTGTTAGGACAACAGATATCTTGGAACTTATTCCTAGCCCATCTCTTGCCTCCAAAAAGACAGCTTTATCATCAGATTCACTAAGAACTTTAAATAGATTTTGTGCTGCTTCACAGATTAGCTATAACTGTAGGCAAACTATGACCTGAACTGCTGTCCAGGTGTTTGCTTCTTGAATTGGGGATTGAGGGTGTGTGTGGACAGAGAACTTAAAATATTTGTATGTAAGAGCTAATGAAGAGGAAGAGTCAGGAGGTCTGCAGGGGAATTTTGGGGCTCTGTGGCACATTCAGTGTGCTGCATGGGCACAGTTAGGGGTCTGTGCTTTGGAGAAATCTCTCACTAGAACAGTGTGGTCAAAGCACAGGTCTGCTTGGAGCATATAAGCTGTAGTTCAGGTATTTTAAGGAGTTTGGTGTGGGATGGGATTGTGGGATTTTCTTGCTAACGAGCATCCAGTCCAAATGTGTTCCTCACTGTTACTCTGTCTGAAATAAAATATTGTAATGATCTTTTTCTCTAAAAAAAAAAAAAAAAAGACTGCCTAAGTCCTAGAGTCTCCTAGACATGAGACAACACAATTGAAATCCACTAGTGGGTTTAACGACCACTCTTTAAATAAAGTAAGCAAACAAAACGTTTTGTTTTTTCCCTTCTAGCTAGAAAATTCTGGCATCAGTATTGAGTAACTCAATCTGTAGCAATGGTTTCTTAGGAACTGTCCTTTCTCCGTTATATATCTACATGCACATACACGCTGCTGTCCCTTGGCTTCCCAGCATCCTGTGTTCAAAAGCAAAGGACACACACACCTTGAAAGTCAGCCGTCACACAAGGTGCTTGAATTCTAGCTGAGCAGGATTCCCTAAAGAGCAATCCTTGCCAGTTTGTATTACGGAAAAGCCTGATACCAACATGCTGTTCCGTGGAGCCTTGTCCACGCAAAAAAAACAGCCTGAATTAATTCTCATGTTGAACTCAATCAGCTGGAGAGTTTTCCTGAAGGCAAGTGTTTCAAAGTGCAGGCAGTTTGAATAAAAAGTGAAGAAAGCTGTTCTCAAGCATGTAGACCTCAAAAGAGAATTTCCCAGAGGTTGCTGTCCATAAACACCAAAGCATTAACAGTTAAAGGAGTGAGATTTTCTCCAGTGCCAAGCATGTCTGGAACACAGTCCTTACTCTTCTTAGATCTCTTTCCCCTTTGTCTAAAGCTGTTGTGCAGGGCCGGCACTAAAATCTGTCCTTTGTGGACAACAAAGTGACACTATTTATCATTTTGTTGTTATCCGGTTCTTCCTTCACTCCTCATTCTCGGCAAACGTTGTTTCTTATTGTGATGGGTTTGGTCACCTTCATTAGGAAATCAGAAAAGGACTTTAATGGGATTAGGCTGACAACCATAAATCATGGAATTTTCAAATCCTAGAAACTCGGGATACTTGACATGAAAGTTCACTGACACAATTAGTAGCTTCATTGTGCTTGTTTAACGAAGACAGCAAGGAGGAAATGCTCAGGAGAGGTGAGCTTATATGGGGACAATCTGTTCTTGGACTTTGTTTATATTTTTTTAGTGTTAGTAAACTCGCATAATAAGTTTCAGCCTATACAAACCCTTTTCAAAAATCATGCGTAAGGTGAGTTTGGGTGTAGATGAGGCCAAATCAGTATCTCTGGCACACCATGTACATCCTAAGATTAATAGGAAAATCTTTCAGTGTGGTCTGATTGCATCACCAATGCACACTCCCTATTGAGGCAACTTGCTTTTGCAGCTGTTTGATATAAATTCCTCGCATATGTCTTAGTCCAGTTGGTTTATTTTTATAAACAATAAATAGCCTAACATTCCTGCAGTGTTTCCCTTCCCTCGGACAATCTCGCGGAGCCATTTGCCATGAGGACGGTGGCTGAGATTAGTGGCATTTGCACAGATGGCCGCCATCATTTTGGAAATCTCATAAATAGTGGAACACGTGGACCTTTTCCTCCCCCTTCAACATGATCACAATAGATTATGAGGGCCTACAAATCACTACCAGATGATATTAAGTTGCTTTGATAACACTCTGGGTCCCTTCCGGTGTGATATTTTTCTTCATTAGAAAGGATAGCTCAAGCACACCAAATCCTCTTACTCTTTTCTCAAAATTTATAGATCTCAGTCTCTAAACTAATTGTTAGTTGCACAGCATGCCTTAAGCTGTGCCCAGACAGAGCAATTACATCCCCCGGCCCTGATTAAAGGCACAGAGGAAACAGAAGTGCAAAGAAAATGAAACACTCTTGGCTGTTTGGGCAGGATGTCATTGCTGTTGTTTGCCTTTTTTGACATTTGTTGATAAAAGTGAGAAAGGAGGTCAGTTATCCATCACTGACCCTTGTTCAAAGCCAAAGATGTGACAGCCTTGTCTCAGGCTACTGACTCCGGTTATGAAATTATAAACAAAAAGGGGTTTCTAGGCCAATGTGCTGCTTTTCTATGAGCAGCTAAAGAATTTCTTCATTTTCCCCTGCTCAGTTATATTGCTTTCTCTTTCTTTAAAGCTCATTTACTTCCCCATCTATGCCTAAAACCACCAAAAGTCTTTGTTTGGGAATGACCAGAGCTGTACTATCATATAAGCTCTGCAATTACCTGGAGCAAAGGCAAACTGCTGTACAGCTGTCTGAATATGCAGACATTTCGTATTGAATGTTCCTCACCTGTAAAGGGCAGCTTTCTAAGGGATGTGCCTGCCTTTTGCGGTTTAACCTCAGTCTGTGTAACTGTGTGGTTCCTTGTGCTCTTGAACAGGCAGGGCAAAGTTTTTCAATGACAAAAAGGAAAGCTCCGTTTGCTTTCACCCGGGTTCTTCCTGAAATCATCACGCCTATGTTTGTAAATTTGAAGCAGAATACTTATTTTTACAGCAGTGAAGTGGCTTAGAAGTTAATCCTACACAGGAATTTAACAATTAGATGTTGGAGAGCAACAGCTTTCCAGTGTTAAAGCTAAGCTTGTGTTTTCAATGACGTTTCCGCTGATGTTTCCAGTCTGCTGGGAGATTCTATTCTGTGGAGAAGTTTGTGGAAAAAACGCAGCACATATACCATATTTTAAGTATTTTGGCTAAAGGCTTCACATTTTGAAGTCTTTGTCTACGCAGTTTAATTGCTGTACCTGATACACTGCTTCATACTAACCAGATGGCTTGTGCAGAGGATCAAACCTGTAATCTCATGGTGTCTATAAGGAGACAGAAACAAACAGCTTAACTATTTTTAAAAGTAATAATAGATTTATGTCCCATTTTCCCCCCACTTCTTCATATTCTGTTTTCTCACTTTTTAAAGACTTTTTAAAAGGATTTTCAAGTCGGAGGAGACCCCACACCTGATCCCAAAGTTCGAACTGTGTGAGAACTGAGATGGACCTGGTAGTTGATCAGTCACAGTGGTACTCGTTGCTCTCCTTTGTGTCACTTGCACCATGACTGAACAGAAGAGAAATTTTCAGCGGTGTCTCTCTCTTAAAATGAACAAACATCAAAGAAGTTCAGTGAACTAGAAATTATATCAGGAAGTGGATCAGACAAAACCTTACTTGGGTGCATCTGTAGTTTCCCCACTTTTGTGCTTTTAAGTGGATTTAGTTTCAGGTATGTTGTCTGTGGAAACTATACACTTGCAAAACTAGAGGTCACTCCCCCATGAGCCTTGGTGCCATGGACAGTTTTATTATTGCTGTTGAAGGCTGACTGATCTGGTATTAGTAGAATAATACAGTAAACAACTGGCATGTAATAAATCAGAGCTTCATGCTTTGAAGTCTTTGTTTAAGCAGTGCTTTAATTGCTCTATGTGATACACTAACACAGACCGCTTCATGGTAGAAAGCACCATGGGTCACATCTGTAATCTCATGGTGTCTGTAAAAAAAAATCAAACCAAACTGAAAGTCCATCAAACAAACAAATCCAAACTAACAAACTCTTAGATAAAATGCTTGCAAAACTGATGCCGTTAATGATGGAGCACTGTCACTGTGATATGTCTCTACAGATGACAGAAACCACAAAGCCTAGTGTTATATTCCTACCAGAAGCAGCAACGAGCAAAAACCTCTTTTCAGGGGCAGTGAGTTTCTATGCTTCTCAGGTAAAAAGCCTGACTCCCAGACAACATTTGCTATATACTAATTGTCTAACGCTTGGCGTGATCATTTGGCTAGATCCCTTACAGAAAAGTTATGACCCCTATCCCACTGCATCTCACCAGTCTTCACTAACCAATATTGCCAGAGAAGCCTTGCAAACCTTTTCCAGTAGCCTTACTTCCAACCTTAGCTGACAGATACAGCTGTTAAGAGGTATAGTTCACATGAAGGGGTGCACTGTGATTCCTCTTCTTGGCTAAAGCCCCCGTAAATCTTCCCTGTATTCCTTTTGATAACCTGCCTATTGAGGTATCTGTGCAGTTCAGAAATCAAAGAGTCAACTAGGGGGGTTTTCTGGGGGGAGTGAAAGGCAGGGGGAGTGAAAGGCTCTGTGTTTTGCTGTTCTCTTGTTACTTAAGAACCTTTGCAAGGAAAAGGAAATCCGCTCTGACATTTTATTTCCAAGCCATCTATAAATTATTTTCTCATATGTTTCCCTAAATAAACAGAATGCACAAGATCTGTCAGCCCTCCACGTGTGCTGCTGGTGCAAGGGGAGAATATAACTACTGTTCCTGTAAGACAAGGCAGAAGTGAGACATTACATGCCATGTGGGAGAGGCTGTTAACAAATTGGTGAAAATGGTTACGGTTTTCAACTTGTCAAGCATCATTTTCTTAGCTTGATGACACCTTGTAAGGCCAATAAATAATTTATGGGGTATCTAAATGTTTCAAATAGGAGTTTAAGGACTGGAGGAAAGAGGTCTAGGGTCTCATAGTTAATCCTATTCGAGCAGCTTCTTATTAAAACAGCCCTCCACAAATTGATTACAGCTGCAATCCCTTTTAAGAAGGATTATTTAAAAATCCCAATTATAAAGACTATTTGTAAAGAGTAAAATACTTAGTGTCAGTTTTGTGTGGAGACTGTGACTGGACTCGGTTGGCAGAAGTGGGTTATCCTTTTCCTGCCCTTCTTGTCGAGAGAATCTGCACACACTGATCATTTCCAGCAGTGGCTTTGACACAGTAGCTGCAGAAGGGGTTAGCTTCTTCCCTTGCCATTTGTATGCCTTGGCTACCTCTGTTAGCCTCTAGGTTGACCCTTGCCTCTTTTTGGCCCTTCCTCTCAACTTATCTCACATAAAGAGATGATATTTAAAGTCCAACCTAATTCAGCCCTTGTTCTTGAGATCCCACAAAGGGGATCTCTGCCATTCCTACAATTCATCTCTACAATCTACAGTGAACAGGAAAGAAGTGAGGGGTTAACATGGCAAAATTTTGTCTCATTTTAGGAGCCTAAAGCCACCTTTAAAAGGCTTCTTTACGCTGTTCTGGTGACAGAAACAATAGTAAACGGGTTGATGAAAACAGTTTTGCAACTGATCTGTATCCCTGGGGAAAAGCAAAAGCCCAAAGGGCAGGCCAGCACATTTGGTTCTATGGTCTTCATCCAGAAACGTTTCTAACAGTCAGGTTATGCCATTATATTTTAAAAGAGTCTAGTGAATTCAGAGGGTTCCGTATAATGTGCTTTGGTTCGTCTGAGGAGTAGTTTCCTTACAGCTAAGCGATGTAATGCATCACATTTGCATTTTCAGACAAGATGACCTCAGTTGTACCCACTCAAACAAGTAAAGCGCCTTCTAAAACTTCAGTCACCAGAGACTGTTGCTTGAACTGCTGTGACAAAGCTTATTTTCTTATGGCAGGAATGTTTGAAACAGCGTATATTAAATAAATATTGAAGAACAGCCTTAGAAAGAGGGCTGGAATTTGTAAACATGAGTACTCAATCAAGAAACGGAACACTTAGGGATCTAGCTGGGGACAGAAACATACCCTATAGCCATTTATCTAATCAAAATTAACCAAGTACTTAACGAGCGAGCGCTTGTAATGAGCTGCTTGTGAATGAGCTGGCAACCACGAATAATTCTCTGAATACAAATACACTTTCAAGGAAAAGCTAAACTGCTTCTGAGCAGTTAGTGAATAGAAAAACAAAAAACCAGGTGGCATTTACCAAATAAATTATGTGTTTCGCCCAGTTGTGCTGACCGTGACAAGAGTGATAGAGGCAAACAGAACTTCCTTTCATAGATAAAGAAAAAAGGATAGCTGAGGAAAAAAAGATGGCAGATTGGGCAACTTTTATTCAGGCCTCCATTTAATCACCCGCTCACCATTTTGAAAAGCTCTGTCACCGCTTCACCCGCGTGTTTTATTCTGCCTGCTTAGGGTCACATTTTTCAAGGCTGAAATCAACTCCAGTTCATTTTAGCTGGAGTTAAATGCGAGCCTTAGTGTTCCTCTGTCTGCTTCTATATACACGGTTGTTAATGTACACAGGAGCGGTGCCCTGTTTCAGATAGCCATTGGGATTGATGGTAGGGAAGCACGTGAGCACAATATTTAAGGTGTCTGGCTAGTGGGGCCCATATCACAGGGTACAAGCATCTCCCCTTCTGCCCACGTATGCTAAGGACATACTGGATCATAGATCAGGTTGTTCATGCTGGTGTTTATGCTCTCATTTCTGTTTAATGACTGTATAAATGCAGCAACATATTTTTCATCAAACTATAAAAGGGTCTGCCCATTGGAAGGCTTTTGAAGTGTGTATTTTACTTTGCTATCGTTTTCCAAGTCGGGTAAGGGAAGGAGCCCATTAAAGGATTATTTGGGTTTGGTTTTTTTCCATGAGTTTTTTTCTGTGAGTTTTCGAGAAGACAGGCTGCTATTAAAGGTGGACTGCTCTGTGGGCTTCTTTCTACATAGACATATAGATATCTGTGCATACTCGCGCAGCTAAGTCATAGGAGCATCTAGTCATCATTGCTTTTACAGTAGTTTTAACTTTCTGCTACATGTGCTGAGCTGTAAAGTATTAAGCCTCATAATCCCTCAACCCCTTAGATGTGGTTTGCTGGGGGGGGGAGGGCTGTAAATCCATGATGGCAAACAAGAAAAGCCTGAAGCTGTGAGCAAACGGGAAACAAATGATCTCAATCCCAGAATATAAACTGCCATTGACAGAGATGCATGAAAGAATCATAACAGGGAAACCTGCTGCAATTTTTCACCCAGTTACTGTCCGAATGGCTGCCATTGCACTGCCATTGCAAGCTGCCAGCCCAGCACTGCTGTGGCAGAGTTCTCTAGATGTTGTGTGCACAAAGCAGCCATATAGCCTGCCTGGCATTTACTCTTTTTCATGCTTGGAGACTGATAATTATTGTGCACTGCCTCAAGCTTGCAATTATAGGCCACCAAGAAACAAAAAGTAGCTGAATTTCAAGATTAAGCCTTTTCCATGCCTAGTCGTATTTTCCTAGCAGGGACTACGTTGTTGCCAGTGAAAACAGAAATCACCTCTGGCACCCTGCCAACAGATTTAGGGATGTGTTAGCTACAGGAACACATGGAAAATTTATATTTCATAAAAGTTATAGTAATTGTCTCCGATACTGGTGACACAATCAGGATTGATACTGACTCCAGCTTCAAAATGCAGCTCTTGAGGGGGCTGAGATCAAACATGTACATGTAATTGATATTCTGTAGTCATTTTGCAGTATGGATATTCACTCTGTGTTTTGAGCTGATGCCGGATCCACTTTCCCAGCCTTCTCTCCAATCTCCCAAAGCTTTGCACAGGAGATTCTTTGCTTCCTTTATTGTGTAAAAATATGCCCTTTTTCAAGTTTCAGTGGTGGGCAGAAGACATAAAGTTAGTAAAGCATTAGGAAACAGTTAGGACAAAGTGGAACTCCTAAAGAAGAATTTGCAAACAAGGAATGCTGGAGAGAAGGGTTTGAGTTTCTTCCTTACTTTCTCATTTTATGACTTCTATGATGTTGTACATTGATGACTAAGATAAGTTGCTTTGGAAAATCAGAGCTGCTCTGCAATAGCAATCCAATCAGTCTATATATAGATATGTTGCTGGGACATTTATTGTAAAAGTACATCGGTTTCACTTAATGGAGGTTTTGGGGGGTCAAGGACAAAAGTGGAAGGCGAAGGAATGGCCTCAGTTGAAACTTTTCAACACAACATTAAGAACCATTCAGGAGAGTTCTATCAGCTCTGAAGGTTCTTTTTCAGTGATTTGAACAGGGTAAAATAGTCCCGTAAACACAGGGGTGAAAAGAGTGGGAGTTCTCAGCAGATGATCTGTTGAGATTGGATTTTGTGGTTCAGGAAAACCTGACCACTGTCTGTGAAGAATCAGAAGAAGCAGTTCTGCTCAGGCTGCCAGAAATAACTGGCCTTAGGTGAGAGCAAACATCTAAGCATTAAAAATAAACACCTCTGTTTTCAGAAGGGTCTAGAAAGATGAAATGTGACTACCTGGGTTCACTGGACTTGCTGAACAAGAAAGGAAGATTTTTGGACTTCGATATCAGTCTAGTTCTAGTCTGATGGTGGTGGTTCTGCCTTGTGGATCATTTAAAGAAATTATTAGCTTGTAGAAAATTAATCCATCTCACCAGAACATTTGATTAAGTGAACTGCTGCTCTGATGGCATCAGTTGAGTAGGACAGAGGAGAAACATGAGTGAGACTGCTCTTCTGAAGTTGGTAGCTTTTACATTATTTCAGCTGCCCTGAATAATCTGAGAGTGAAAGGAACTGCAGAAAGTCAAGTTCTAAAAATTAAGAGGTGCCATAAAGATGTGTTGTACTACAGTTGTTCTGTGACTGCGGGTTTAATGGGGCACAGAAATAACTCTCAGCCAACAAGGAGGCCATTATCCAGCTTTTCAGATGGGTTTTGTAGCTACTCTGAAGATACATCAGGAATGGATGTAGCGTGGAAACTGACAAGAAACTGTGTTCCATGACATTTGTTCCCTGCATCTTTCTGCCATGTTTGCTTTAGGAATTTTATGAGACTTCTCCCAAATCATAAGCTTTATGAATAAGCAAGTATTTATGCATGGTCTGTCTGGAATTTGGGGAGGGGGAGCGGTGTGTGTGTGCTTAGATAGGTGTGTCTGAAAGGAGGCAGAGTTTAGTCCTCTTAACTCTGCTATGTCTGCACACTAAGACTTGTAGGATAGCTTCACTTATTTAGAGAGCTTATACATATACATTTTGTCTGTCATCTAGTACTTCAGTAGTAGTAGATTCTATTATCATTAAAATATTTTGAAAACCAACTGCATCTGAGGAAAAATAGAGATGCACTTTGTCTGAAACAACCATTGCGTATCTGCAGTCTTCCCTTTCCACTCACTGGTGTCTTACAGACTCGTGGCACCCTGCAAAAATATACCCAAGCATTGTCCTTTAGGAAATCATCTTGCTGAGAAGAGGGTTCATCTACTCTGTGTGCTGAGTAGGTGTGCCTCACATTCAGATTGATGAAGATCTTTGCCCTTGTACCCAGGGACAGCAGAGACCTCAATTTCCCTCCAGATCATTCTGTGCACTTAGTGAAAACTTTTGCTGCTTCTAGTCTTCCATATAGTGGGTTGTTATTTATTTTAAACTCACTGACGTGACCCCTGCAGCCATGATTTTGAGTCATGCACCTTTTAACACCTAGCTGCCTTTGCTGTTAATGCCCATATGTGCAATTAGTAAATCTAAATACAGTATAAAATACAAAAACCCACATGAAGTGTGTTCACATAGACAGATGAGGCAGGATTCATTCCTTGCATAACTACCTGTAAACATACAATTAATCTAACATAATATAATTAATATAATACAATATAATATAATGTAATGAATGTAATGTAATGCAATGTAATATAATATAATGTAATATAAAATGTACCTATACAGGTGTTATTCACAGCTAATCCTAGGTTTGAACCACTAATATAATAGCTCAAAGAAACTTTTTTTTTTCTTTTAAAATAGATCCTCTCTTTGGCTCTCAGAGTATTCAGTAAGTTTTTCCCAGGGCTTATTGCTATCCCTTGCAAGGCAGTTTTTGTTCATCTCCTGTTCTCACAGTGTACAGCACAGTCAGCTATTACAAGTCTCATCAGCTTCCTGTCTCGACACCAGGCTTTTCCTTCTCCCTTTAGTCTTAAAAATGCTCATTTCACTGTCATCCTGAAACTGCTTAGGGTATGGTCATAATTCTAGCATCCTAGTACTCAGCAACAGATGGGAAACTGCCTCCCAGAATGAAGGGGAAAAAAAGCAGGTTTTCTATATGGAGGAGACGTGGGAACAAGCCTGCTATTTCCCACTTGTGAGAGCTTTCAAAAGGCGCTGGCCTTTCATCAAAGGTCCCTGGAAAAAAGCACCTCTTCTTGATGAGTTCAGCAACCTGCTGGAAGGGAAAACAGGACCTGGATTCCAGTCGTGACCTGCATTACAGTAGCGATTTGGGAAGGCAGTGGTGTAAAAGCAGTAATGTTACCCTACATGAGGTTCAGCAGATGCCTTAGAAGCATCAGGTGGTGGAACTGCCAACTTTTGAGTTGTATGATGAGATGATGTCCATTAGGACAGCATCTTTTCAGGTCACAATGACTGCATACTTTTCCAGGTAGGAAAGGATGCCAATACAGATGTAATAAGCACATTTCAGGCTGTAAGAAGAGATTGCAATAGTGGTGTCACCACACTTCAAGGCTCTTGATCTGGACTGGTACAGACTACAGTAGAATTTTCAGAGTATAATACTCCATGTAATAAATAAATTATTTATGGTATTTATTTTATTTATTATATTAAGAGTAAATACATTATTTATTGTATTTATTACATCAAGAGTAGTGCTTTATGAGAGTCATAGAATCATTAAGATTGGAGGAGACCTCCAAGGGAAAGTCCAACCATCAACTCAATGCCACTATCCTCACTAAACTAACTCTGTCCTCCCACACCATGAGTAGCGACTGACACACACTTTGTCATTAATGTTAATTCAGTGACTAAAACATATTTTAAAGTGTGGTCCCTCAAGGAATCGGTTTGTAATACAGTATGGGAACAAAGAAGAATATAGATGTAAAGATATATTGACATACATGGAGACTTAATTTTCATTTCAATTTGTACTAAGATAGGTCCCGCTGGAGCTTTATGGTGAAGCTGATTTGGGCCTGAAAGCTTGTTGGAAAATGTCCGTTTTATTTGCAAGAACCTTGTCTTATTGCAATTCAGTGGGATTTTGCTTGTGATTTTAATTGACCCATGCTTTAATGGAAAATGGCTTTGTTATGTAAAAGAATCAGGCGCATACAGTTCTACTTGTACGTGGACTTAACCTTACAGCCTTACCTTTAGCATGATCATTTCTCAGTTATCTGGGTTTTTATTCAGTTCTACTGATTTTGAATTTCTGTATATGGGTTTTTTTATCCTCTTTGGAATAAATTGCAAGGTTCTTCTCCATGGCACTGACTTTATTGTTCTGCCAGGGTGCCGCCTTTTGTCATAAAAACAATAACTTAGTGTAAGTAGTACTTTTTTGGTTTACTCATCAGACAGACTAATTGTATCTTTTAATCTGGGTCAATCTGCTCTTGCTTATTATAATTTGGCTCCAAATCCCCCCAAAAGAGAAACACTTGCAAATAATTTAGTGGCAGAATCACTCTCACATAAACACTAAAGAATTACTGAAAAGCTCAACAAAAACTCTCCAGAAGTGTCTCATTTATTCCTTAAAAGGAATATACTGCTTGTTTTCAACCTTGGGGTAGACTTGAATGTGTGTTTGTGTCTTCAGGTGGATGCATAAACAGCCAGGGAATGGGGATCTTTCTTTTCTTTACAAAGCTGAGACTGTCTAGACAGAACACTTTTCCTAATTCAATCTACTAACTACACTTAGAAAGACCCTACTAATGTTCGATTTTAGCTTCGTCACTGTGTCTGTACAATCCCTGCTTAGATTGCTAACCAGGGTGATTATTGCTGACTGAAACTGTTAATGTTTTAGTTGGATGTTTGTCTTCTCGAAAATGGACTGAAAGATTTTTCCCTATAGGCTACTGAATTTTCATTGCATATTAACTGTTTAGATTCTTTCCCAACTCCACCACAATCCAGTAGTGAGAGAAAATAGCTACCACAGGAAAAAAAAATGTAAATCTGTCATGAACACATTCAATTGACTTGGTACAGAGAGTATTCTTGTTCCCCACATCCTCATAGCAGGGCACTTTCTTTAAAACTTGGGTCTGAAACTGGATAGACACTACAACCAGGCACCTGCTCTCAGGAAGCAGTAGCTTTAAAGTATCAATGCAAGAAATGTTCAACATCGGTCTGTAAAAATATCTCTCGCCTCCTTGAAAGTGCAACCACACCAACATGAAGCAAATTTTAATCCAGGTTGAAGGATGGTTTTACCCTCCACCTACATAAAGAAAGGCTTTAGAAACACAAACTAAACTGGTGTCAAGACAGCAAAAGATAGTCCAAATTATGTCTGTGGTTTCACATGGATCCTCTTCAAGGGAAGATCTGGAGAAAATGTTCTTTACCATAAATTCTGCCTTCCTGTGCGAGAAGAGAATTGAAAAGAATTTTTTTGACAAGTACAATGTAAGAGATTAGTTCACTTCAGTAGAGAGTGCTTAAAAATGCAGCTGTGTGCAGATTTCTTCAGAAACTACAACTGACAATTGAAGAGGAAACCTAAAACAAGATTACAAAACCTAATCAGATGGCACAGAACAGTTGACATTAATGTGTGTACTTCTTTGTTTTGAAACTAGACTGTGGAGGAGTTTTCTTACACGGAAAACTTCATCTCCTTGTACTTGTCTCCTCACATAGTCAAATATTTAGTGAGACAGATCAAAAACCCTCTTTGACAAGCTCATTCCCACGCTTCTCCTTTTTAACCTGCTTTTTTTTTTTCTTATTGGGTTTCTCCTCTTTTCCTGGAGGCTTGTGGAGATAAAGAAAACTGCTTGAAATCTGCTTCAATAGCTAGTATCTCTTGTGCAAATAGTATTCAAATTAAATATGGAAATGGAGTTAAAAGATATTAACAGGTGGAATGAGGCAAATACCACTAGTTTGTCAAAGAAGTTTGGGAACATGGAAAGAGTGCTGGCTGTGGGTGAGGCTGTCTGGAGAAGAAGGATTTTTCATAGAATCATAGAATCCTCATGGCTGGAAAGGACCTCCAGGATCATCAAGTCCAGCACTCATCCCAACATCTCCCTAAGCCCTAGACCATGGCCTCAACTGCTCTAGCTATTCAGTTTTTAAAAACCTCCAGGGATGGTGACTCCAGCACCGATGGACTATTGATGAACCATTGCTTCAGACATTCTCAGCTATACTCTGTGCTGCTATAAGCAGTTTCTCTCATGGTCTGAGTTCTGTTCTTTTTACACTAAAAAGAAAGTTATGTTTGCTGGAAAAACCTCTCATTATGATACAAACAAAAATCTGCACCTGCTGTAAGTTTCCTCAGACTTATGTATAAGAAAAAAATTATATGGTCAAGCATGAAATTGGAATGGATAGACTTTCTCGTTTTAAACATGATTTCAGTGTCATAGAATCATAGAATCTCTGAATTGTTCAGGTTGGAAAACACCTTCAAGATCATAGAGACCAACCAATAACCTCACTGCCCCAAGCCCACTGCTAAACCCTGTTCCTGAGGTCCAGATCTCCAAAACTTTGAAACACATCCGGGAATGACAATTTAACCCCTCCCTTGGCAGCCTGTTCCAAAGCCTGATGACACTTTCCGTAGAGAACTTTCTCCTAATGTCCAATCTAAATTTCCCCTGGAGCAACTTGAAGCCATTTCCTCTTGTCACTCACTGCTTGTGAGAAGAGACCAACCCTCACCTCTGTGCACCTTCCTTTCAGGTAGCTTTAGACAGAAATAAGGATTCACCTCAGCCTCCTTTTCTTCAGACTAAACCAGCCCCAGTTCCCTTAGCTGCTTGTTCACCAGCTTTATTGCTCTTCTCTGGACAAGCTCCAGCATCTCATTATCTTTCTTGAAGTGAGGTGCCCCAAACTGAACCCAGTGCTCGAGCTGTAGCCTTGGCAGTGCTGAGTACAGGGGGACAATCACTTCCCAGCTCCTGCTGGCCACACAGTTTCTGATAACAAGCCAGGGTGCCATTGGTTTTCTTTGCCACCTGAGTACACTGCTGGCTTGTATTTAGCCAATGATCAATCTATAACCCCAGGTCTCTTTCTGTTACAGAATCATAGGATCATTTAGTTGGAAAATACCTTTTAAGATCATTGAGTCCAACGTGAGTGGCTTTCAAGCAGCTACCCCCCAAGCCTGTAACGTTGCACTGGGTTGTCGTGACCGAACTGCAATCTGTGTGTACGAACGCAAATGGTGCGATGTTATGTCTAGAGTAAGAATGTTTCCCTTAGAAAGTAATTATTTTTATCATATCTTACTATCATAAAACAATTATGCTGTAAAAACCTTCTCCTTTCTGACATATTTTTTTGGTACCCTGGTAACGAGCCAGCAATTGAACAAGTTTATAAACTGAATCCTGAAATAATGTTAGAGCCGTGATGCTCTGTGGAAAACCCTTGCCATCGCATGTAAGGAGGTAAAGCGTTCAGAACACCGTAGTGACAATGAGCATAAACTATTAAATGGCTCACCATGAAGTCAATAGCAAATGAGGTACTAAATTTAGTAGTGACTGCTAAGGCCTGCTTATCCCAAGGGTGCCATCTGTCCCAAGACTTCTTTCAGAAGAGGAGATACCAAGTCCCTCTGCAACGCAGAGCAACTCGGAAATGTTAAGGGCAAATAAAAAGAAATGCATGCTCAAGTAAGGGAACTTCATTTACACTTAGGATCAGAGGATTGCTGCACTAAGTTCTGCTTTATTTTCTGGTTTCCTCTTTGCCATTCAAGCATCTGCACAGGCATATAACTTGGATATCCCAGACATCACCTTATACATCACAGCTCTGTTCTGTGTCAGAGAACCCGGGGGCTCCAAGTCTGTAATAGAAATATGGAATAATAAAATGCATGGGGTTGAAAGGGATCTTCAGACATCTTCTAGTCCAACCCCCCTGCATAGGGTTGTGACACCTTCAACTAGACCAAGTTGCCCAGAGCCTCATCCAACCTGACCTTGAATGTTTCCAGGGATGGGGCACCTACAGCCTCTCTGTGCCAGTGTTTCACCACCTTCAGTGTAAAATATTTCTTTATATCTAGTTGAACTCTCCCATCTTTTAGTTTAAAATCATTACCCATTGCTCTAATGGGACTTGGTAAGAAACCTGTCCCCATCTTTTCTGTATGCCCCTTTAAATGCTGGAAGGACACAGTAAGGTCTCCCCAAAGCCACATTTTCTCTAGGCTGAACAACCCCAACTGTCTCAGCCCATCCGCATACTGTTCACACCTGTGATGCAGTCCAGAGTACAGTAGAGCCCATGGAAGTGGCACAGCTGGTATCATCCTAGCTCAGAAACCGAGAACAGTCACAGGCTGTTATCTTTCATCTGAAAGGGATGTTCTTCTAGTGAAGATTACTCCTTAGCCAGACTTTGGAATCCTAAACATTAACTTTTTACCACCACAGCAGTAAGTCTCTTCTTTCACATGTGCACGCGACTGCGATCTTTCTCTTTACACTTACAGGAAAAAAGAAGAGCTTGTTATAACCTTAAATTTGATAATTTTCCTGTGCTAATCCTTTTCCTTCATGGGCAATGTTTGCTCTCTCTGGGATTCCACACCACTCCACCTTCTTCAAAGGATGAGATAATATCTGTTCTTTCCTTCTTCTGAATTATTCCTCTATATTCTGAATTTAGAAAATACTTGCAAATAGTTGCAGAGATTTTAGATTTGCATCACTACTTAAGCAAAGGCCACATTTAGATCACCCTCATATATTATCAGCATATATTTGACAGGTTTTTATTTGCTCATGTAAGTGTACATACAGCAAATGTATGGAAAGCCAGGCAGGTTGCTGGTGAGCTGATTGCTTTCTGGAGTGTGGTGATAATTGACAAGTCAAATGTAAAAAGTGCAGAGAGTTGCAAGACTGCATTAATTAATTGATGTGCCCTGTGTGCAGCATCACATAGAATCATTAGAGATTGGAAGGGACCTCAAAAGATCATCTAGTCAAATTCCCCTGCCACAGCAGGATCACCTAGACCAAGTCACACAGGAACAGATCCAGGTGGGTCTGGAATGTCTCCAGAGAAGGAGACTTCACAACCCCCCCTGGGCAGTCTGTTCCAGTGTTCCGTTACCCTCACTGGGAAGAAGTTTCTTCTGATATAGATATGGAACCTCCTCTGTTCCAGCTTGCACCCATTGCCCCTTGTCCTATCACCAGATGGCCTCAAGAAGAGCCTGGCTTCATCCTCCTGACACCCACCCCTCACATATTTAGAGACATGAATGAGGTCACCTCTCAGCCTTCTCTTCTCCAAGCTTAAGAGGCCCAGCTCCCTCAGCCTTTCCTCATAAGGGAGGGGGTCTACTTCCTTTATCGTCTTTGTTGCTCTATGCTGGACACCCTCCAGCAGCTCTGTGTCCTTCTTGAGAGGCTGAGAACTGGACACAATACTCCAGATGCAGCCTCACTAGTGCAGAGTAGAGGGGGAGAAGAACCTCCCTCAATCTGCTAACCACCCCACTTCTGATGCACCCCAGGATGCTGTTGGCCCTCTTGGCCACAAGAGAACATTGCTGGCTCATAGTCATCCTGCTGTCCACTAGGACCCCCAGGTCCCTTTCTACATCACTCAGGTGAATATTTATGGTTTGTTTGTGGGTTTTTTTGGCATGTTGGGTGATATTTTTCTATCCACCTTTGCATTTACTGTTTCTTCTGGCCAGTGATCTTGAGGAAATTATTGTGATGCCTTTCCTCATGCTGATTTGTTTCTTGCCTTGCAAGCAGTGTTCACCTGCACCAACAGGTGCATCACTCGGTGTGAATATTGGTGCCCATAGAATTATCTTCAAAATAACCTGCAATGTAAGAGCAATCATAGAATCATAGAGTTGGAAGGGACCTCCAGAGGTCATCTAGATTGACCCCATCACAGCAAGCAGGGCCATCACTCACCAGTGTGACCCTGAATGGCTCCAGGGATGGGGCTTCCCCACCTCTCTAGGCAGCCTGTTCCAGGGATGCCCCATCCTCAGATTAATGAAACTTCTTCCTCATGTCCAGCATTAATCTACCCTTTTCCGGCCTCGGACCATGACCCCTAATCCTGTTGTTCCCTGCCCTTGTGAACAGTCTTCCCCAGCCTTCTGACAGCCCCTTTTAGGGACTGGATTTACTATGTGAACTTTTTGAAACATGCTCTCTGGAAGTAGGGCTAGGCTTACCCAGAAGGATAGGTTTCCTTTCTCTCATTCAGACCATCCCTGAGGGTGCACTGAAAATGGTGGAAGATCAGTGGTAAGAGCCAGTGGTCACTCCAAGGAAGGCACAGAGATAACTGCAGTGCTTTTCAGAAGTCCTGGCTTAGAACAGTGACACCAATCTCTTTGCTAGTGTAGGTACTTTAGGACTTGCCCAAATACCTCCTCTTGAATTAGGTGTTACGTTCTTTGCCCATTGTTTGGGCATAACCATGAGAGGAAGAGTACTTGAGGGGTTTGTGAGCTTGGGTTTGGAACCAACAAATCTGAAAGGAAGCTAACTGAAATCTGTATTTATACATTTGTTTTGAATTAGTTCTGTAATTCAGTCGATGCTAGGCATGAGGAGACATGAAGTTCAGAAAGAAGATGGAAAGTGTTTCTGTCCATGGCAGGATTCCTGTTTGCTGCCCGCTTTGAAGACACCATGGCCTCAAGTGCTCTATTTACTCATTTTTTAAACACCTCCAGGGGTGGTGACTCCACCGTCTGCCCAGGCAGCCTGTTCCAGTGCCCAAGCCCTCTCTCAGTAGAGAACTTCTTCCTAAGATTCAATTTAAACCTCCAATTTGAGGCCATTTCCTCTTGTCCTATCATTAGTAATTTGGGAGAAGATTCCTGTTAGGGTCTGGACTAGAACTTGTTCTTGAAGCACTAATCTGAACACTGCACTACAAGCAAGAGATAAGTACTAGGACACAGTAGTTTCTAACAAATCCTTTATCACTTGCTAAATAATATTAAGTTTGCATAGCAAGAGTATTTAAACATAAGGCCAAGCTTTATTCCCAGTTTGTGATCACCCTGGGTCATGGCAGAATCCCACTGTGCCCTGCTGTGCATTTATTACCTTGGAAAACTTGTTGTATAGTAGCAAAAAGACTGCTCCAACAAAAAGCCCCCACACTGCTCTTCGGTGGTCCCTTTTCCAATTCTTTGCCTATTTGTTTTTTATTTCAAACCATGCAAACAGAAAAGAGTGCAACATAGATGGTAGTGGCTGAAGAGAGCTACACAGCACAGCCATGAGGTCTGCCTTCTCCTGTTGAACCTTCTTTCTGCTAAGGGGCAAAATAATCTGATGATTCCACAGTAACGTCACCTTTAAGTTTGCTTTTCCCTCTTGTGACCCTGCTCATTTTTTCCCTGTTAGTTTTACCTATGCATGCAGCACTGTGGACCTGTGGTGTTCATCTCAGAGTATTATTCTCGTTTGCTTTCAAGATAAGGAAATCTAAGTTTCTTTAAAGATGAGTTTCTGCCAACAGAATCTTAGGATGGTGTAAATCTGCCGGTTGTATCAGCTCCTCTTACAACAGTCCAGTGTGTATGAAGCAAATACAGAAGTTGGGCTTTTTTCATCAAAGCCTGTAGGAAAAAAATATTCTTAGGATCCTTAATTTTTGTAGCTCTCCCACCTAACTTCTCCTCCAGAGGTTTGATTATTGCAGTGTGATAGACGCCTTAGCAAAACCCAAGACAGATAAGATAGATTTAATTTCTAACCCTGACATCTCTGCCACCCATTCATTACTCTTTTTTAGAGCTCTTGCTATGCCCTGTGAAAGCAAATGTGTCACTTACATCTGCAATTTCTATCAGGAGGGGGAAAAATTGTTGTCTCTTAACATCAGAGCTGTTAAAAAGTGGAGGAAATTGTGTGTATGTGTGGTTCAGAATCCCTTCCCTACAGGTGAGTAATCAGCCTGACAGGATTGGATCATCCTCCCTGTGTGTTACTGAGTGCCTGCGAACACAGCACTGCTCTGGTTTTGTTTAACCACATCTTTCATAACTGTCCTGTGAAACGGCATCCTTTGCCTCTTTGGCCAGCTCAGGGAATGTTTGAAATCAAGCAGTGCTTGTTTTATCATCTAGAAACTGTGCGTCCTTGTACTTTTGCACCAGCCTCTTCTCCACAGTGACTCTCAGTGGGTAACTGATAAATGTACAAGAACGTCTCCCAACACATTTGGAGGAAAGAAGAGAGCGAGCGAGAGAGAAAAGCGAGTGGCGAGCAACTCAGCTAGAGTTACAGCATCATCTCTAACAGCTGTGCACATATTAAAGGCAGTAATGGGGGAGTGAAGGTACCGCAGATTTCAAAGCTGAACTGTTGCAGTAACAATAAGGAAAGGGGGGATGTTGTGCAGAGTTAGCCAAGTGTTTGAAGTACATTACCCTAAGCCAAACCAATGAAGTGGACAAGATTTCTAGCATGCTGCACTGGTGCCTCTGCGTACTTAATAACAGATGTTTGGTCTCTCTAGGCAGATAATTGTCCTGCTGTAAGGTTGGCTTGACCTGTGTGAGCAATACTGTGTACAGCACTGAAGCAGTAACAAATGATCATAGCTTTTCTCTTTTTACTGGTAGAATGCTTAGCCACGCTTCCTTTTAAGCACATAATTACTCCAAAGCAACTGGAGCCCATACATCCTCCTTGCCTAATGGCTCTGAAGCCATTTTGCTATAATTTATGGGGACAGGGTTCAAAGTTTTAATAATATTTGGATAATATCATTGCCAAAATGTCTTTGAGCTGTGATGAATAGAACGAGAGTGGGCACATTTTGATTCTGTGCATGACAGTGCGAGTGTTAACAGCACCATACTTTGCTCAACCTTTATGGAAACATTCACGAGCCAATTTACTCATGAATTATAGATATGAGCATGAAGAATTATAAACAGCAGTGGAAAACATACAGGGTTGCTTGTTCATAAGGCACTGTCCTGTTAGTGGCTCTTCTTTATGCAGATAAATGAATTTCAGGGAATACCACAATGGTTTAAACAACCCCTTAGCAGATAATGTATTAGCACATCAACATAAAATACGCATGCACCGTGGCATGCTTTTGGATATTTATGTTTATACTCTCTGCTCAAGTGGCTCACTGATTTTTTGGCTTCCTATCATTCACCTAATAATTTCAGCATCCTAACTGCACCTCTGGGCATGTTTAGCTGACAATCCAAGCTGTTCTTTGCTTTATGTTGTTTGCTGCAATTGGTTTACCAATTTGCTCCGCGTGGCGCTCCAGTGTCTGGTAGGTTAATCATGTTAATCAAAGCTAAATAAGAGGAGATATGATCCTTTCATTGAAGACATAGAGCAGCCTAGGCCAGAAAGTACTAGCTTTGGTGGAGCTAACAAGCCTGTTGGGTAGGTGGTGTGAGAACACAAAACCAGCATCAAAATAACATGCCACTGAAGCTAATGTCTGTGTAGAGGTTCATGTGAACCCTACCAAGGTCTGTAGGATTCCAAAGGCTGCCTCTAGTAATTTCCATAAGTTTTAGACCAGGCACATAAAATTCTGCATCGTTTAGCTAAGAAAATGTTTTTCCAGTTTGCTTGGTAGGATAAGAAACTTCTACTGAACAAACTGTGGCTAAATTCTGTGGGCAATTCACCAGTGAACGGTTGAGGATTTGTTAAGAAAAGACCACGAGTATTTTTCCTTACACCGATGCTGACTTTCTCCACATGTGACAGCTGCTCTTCATGACAACCAGAAATACAAATATGAACGAGAGTGACTTCAAATGTTCTCGACAGTGATGGTAGCTAGAAACAATTCAATAAATCCTGTCTCTTTAATTCCATTCAATGATATTCAAGCGATGCTTCATTTAATCAAAGGGGCATTTGATTACAGAAATAATCAGCTGACAGACTCCCCATTCACTCTGGCCACTAAGTATGCATGGAGATAGCTAGACGTGATATATGTGAGGGTTGGCAATTATTTCTGAGAAATTATTAGCTTGGCCTTAATTACAGTGGGCTGATTTTGTATTTGATAGCCTTGCTTGATAATCTTCATGTTTCTTGGGAAATTTTAGATGTTCATTTCTTGAAGATCCTCTTAAATAGGAGCCTTAAGTGGCTTGTTGTGTAAACAGGATTTTTTTGCTCTCGAGAGGTTGAATAGTGTTCATCAACTAAAATGATTTCCTCTTGATTATGCTGAGACCTAAAGACACCAGGAATTTCCATGGTTGTTAAGGAAATAAAGAAAAAAAACCACATAAACCAACAGAACACACTAATACATGTGAGATTAGATTAATCTTCTGGCCTTCAAAGGACATCATATAATCACATGAAAATATGGTTTGTATCTGCTGTGATTAAATTAAAATACTGCTTGGAGTAATTTAATTCTGTTATAAGTTGTTGACTAAGCCTTCAAAAATAGGTGTATTTTTGTATTGGGTTGTCACTACAGGATGAAATATATCTTTTATGCTTCCTCCTCCTCATTCTTTTCCTTCAACTACAAAGAAGGTCTGGAAACCTTCAGCCTCAGAAGTTAAAAATACAACATCTCTGTATTTTTCTTAATTGATTTCTGGGGAAAATATGATCTCTCAAACTGAATTGAGAGACAGGAGTAATAAAGGCAGAAGTAGTTTTACATTTTGAACAATTCCAATAAGGGGCTGAATATTCAACAACTGATAGGCCAAATAACAAGTTGTTAACTTCACAATGCACAGTCACCGAGTACATACGTGTCACTTTGAGCAAAGATTGAAAAGACATTAGAATTAGAGATTTAACAGCCAGTTTTGATTAAATCAAAACAATCAGAGTCATTGCATTTGTGACAAAATTAGATTTCAAAAATCCAGACTTGGATTATTTGCCAGACCTCACACTTCAAGCTTATTCAAGGATAATTTTTTTTCAGGCAATACCTTTGAAAAGTGTATTTTGTGGAATATTTGAGGACTCTTCTGGCAAATGACAATGTATGTTCCATTATTTTGCCTTCTGTCCATGACTTCGAACAGTCAACAGACCCACAGAAATGCTACTGTTTGCTTTGCTCTAGAGAGAATTCCATCATGTTTAACATCAGGTCATAGGAAATCATGATTTTTTTAGGCCATGTTTGATGATTGTTTTCAGTGGAATAAAGAAGGAACATAGGAAAAATATATTATTCATTTCTATAAAGTGAAAACACTTGAAATCAGCTGAACACAGCTTCAGATCTGTCTCATTTTCCCCCTTTTTATTAATTTGGATACAGAATGTTGGTGCTTGCATTGATCAGAAATGTTCACTCCACATACAGTACAAAACACAACAATACATCCCAGGACCACAAAGAGGATCACAAAGAGAGGACACATCATCCAGAATCTGAAAACCTCAAAAATTGCATTATGCCACAAGAGGAGGAGGGATTTATGCCCAAATATTTTTAATTTTTGCCTGTAGTTTGTGAGTGTCACTTCCAGGTTACCTACCACTCCTCTGTCCCTGAGACAGAGCGCATCATAGATCTTTGAAGAACCATTCACCTCTGTTTTCAATTCACATCTTGTTGAATGTCCCACTAATGTACTTTGATGTCGTCACATCAAGACAAACTAATTCAGACATAGATATGACAGCAACCCTTTATTCTTCAGTCTGTGTTGTTCTGTAAAGGAAAGATGCTTTTCTCCACCATGGAGGGTTTGCTCAGTAGCTCTGTCAAATGAAAAGCTACAGGGAAGTCACCAAAGTGCACAAGATGGTATCCGCAAGCTTCTCTGAAAGGTGTAACTACTACCCATTTAACTCAGGGGTTAACAAAACTCAGTAGTTTATGGGTGAAAGTGTATCTTCTCCTCACCAGCCTAGAAGACAAGTGAATGCTACCATCCCCAGACCCCACAGAGCTCAGGGAAAGCTAATGAATAATCAAGAATGCCTCTCAAACCCTCAAGAGCTGTGCTGATCATAGTATGTGATGCTTTGGGATTCACATGCAGAGTTCATTCAAAAACTCTATGCCTAAGGAAATTTGACTTGAAATCCCATGAGAATGGTTATTCTACAATTTGTGAAACCTGCTAGTTTTTGTTTGATAGGAAATGCAGCCAAGTACATGGTTCTTAGTGAAATCTCTCACTGGGAAAGATCCCAGCATAAATGATATTGTGACAATTCTACAGACTCAAACTTCGATGCTGCTGTGGCAGGGGGATTGGACAGGATGATCTTTTGAGGTCCCTTCTGATCCCTAATGATTCTATTTTTGGGATAGCAATGTGATTTGGCACCCTGTCTTGAACACGGTGAATGCACCAAAGCACTAAGCCAATACACCAAAAATGTTCAAGGTGATTTTTTTCCCCCATTTGTTCCCACTTCTCTCCTTTAATCCTCCCA
Organism: Upupa epops; assembly: GCA_013397515.1. Taxonomy (NCBI): domain Eukaryota; kingdom Metazoa; phylum Chordata; class Aves; order Bucerotiformes; family Upupidae; genus Upupa; species Upupa epops. The sequence continues at coordinate 791,319 of VZRI01007958.1, forward strand.
TTGTGCTACACTTCTACCCCTAAAAATTTGTGCTGTAGGGAGACTTCTCGAGATCTCCATGGTTTAGTGCCAGCAGATGTTGAACCTTAGGAAAGACTACAAAGCCTTTTCCTTTAGCCTCACTTAAAATGATGCTGTTGTGCCTAATTCTAAATTATACACCTCTCCAGGTACACTTCTAATTCCTGCTTATCACCATCTTGTGCAGTAGAATTTGAAATGACCTGCTCCTTTTAATTGAATGGGAGCTCTATGCGATCACCCTGTCCTTTAATTTGGCTCTCCCACCTAGAACAATGGGCGATTAACACAAGTCAAAACAAGAGCCTAAAGGGAAAAGGCAGCACAACCCGCCTTGGAGCAGCTGCTCAGCCTCAGTGTTTGCCTGCTGTGTAGCAGCATGTTACGGTCACTGCCAAGCCTTGATCTTCTCCCTCTCTGTGTGTCAGTACTCCAAGGATCCATCCTTTTAAGCAGCGCAGATCACACAGTTATACATTGTTGGAGAACTTCAGTCTCACTTGTAAGCAATACAGATCCTGCAGCTTGAGACAAAAGTGGATTAAACAGAAATGCACAAACGATGTTTTAAGTATGGTTTGGGGTTTATTTTTTTAAATCATATTACTGCTTCTATTGCCACTAATGCTCCCTCATTTTCCCTAAGCTGAAATACTCGTCTGCCTGTTTGTCACAGTTCCAGTTTTAACATATCCTTTTTTTTTTCATTCTCATCTTGATACCAACATATTTTTGTTCACATTTCATCTAATAGCAAGCTGATCTAGCTGAGGATGTCCCTGCTCACTGCAGGGGAGTTGGACTAGATGCCCTTTGGAGGTCCCTTCCAACCCAGGCTATTCTGGGATTCTACATCATCTTATCAAGCTACACTTTAGATCAGAAGATGCATCAAGTCTGACTCTGAAATAGCTACACTTTAGTTTGGAATATTATCTTATACTTGTCTGCATATGATTTCTAGACAGTTGTTTCAATGCAGTTCATTTTGGTGCTGGCCCAAAGGCAAATAGAATCAATGAAATGAATCACAGGGATTGAGAGTATTCAAATCAGACTCAGAAAAGTGCATGTGATAGTGTCCTGGTTTACTCCACAACAAATAGTGATCTTTTTAAAAAAACACTAGGGAAAACCATGTTGTTTAAGAGGGGTGACAGAATTAAGCTGTGTAGGATTGTCTTTTAAGAGCTTATAAGAGAGTAAGAACGTTTCTGTTGATGCAAACTTCAGATGGTTGTGAACAGACCTGTGCCCATGGACACTGAGGTTCATTCTGTTCCAGGAGCTTTGCTGTCCCAAGCCTGCAAAGATTTACCCACAACCTCACCGCACTTCAGAATACCAAGGGATTAAATGTATCGGGAAGCTTGTATTATGAATAAACATCATAGAGTTCCTTTCCCATCTCTGCAAGAATAAGACCACTTACTCAGGCCCAAACCAGAGACTAGTGAGGGCAATGTGCCTTTTCCTTTCAGTTACTCCTCTTTGCATCGAGGCCCTTGATTTTTCTCTCAAAACCTAACAGGCACGCTTGAACTCAGTTTGATGTGTATAATACGATCTCTTTGTTAAAACAAAATGTATTTCACCTCTGGAGATAAAATCAGCAGGTTTCTAAAAGGACTGGGTTAGTGAGAGTCACTAGTTAAAATTAGACTCAGCATACCTGCTCTGACTCAGTGTTAGAAAACAAACAGATAGGGTTAGATCCAAACAAAGGAGTCATTTTAATAGTAAACATATTTAAGAGGCTGCCTGTGTAAATGCGAATTGTTGAGGGGATGGATTACCATTCCGCATACATTTTAGAGCTCTGAGAGAAGCCATTAAGGGATTAACACCTCCGATTTATGAAAATGCAAGGATGATAAAGAAACAATAGGGGTGACAGCATTGTGTAAACGACATTGATTCATTTCAGAACAGGGCTGTTAACTGCTGGAAATGAAGAAATAAATGGAACAATGGATAGATGCTTTTACCAGCTTGTCATTAATTAGCAGTGAGCACAATTCTTTTATTGTCCTTTTTGAAAAATACAAAATTGGTAGGAAAATACAAGCACTGAGCAAATAGATTACTCTGTGTCACTAGGCTGACATCTGCATTTCCTTTCTTCTCTAATATATTTTGTTTTTCAAATGATACCGAAATTTTAGCCTGGCAGCACGCCCAAATTTTAGCTTCCTTTGAAATTCCTAAAAGGATGTGTTTTCATCCTTGAAACCTCACTGGGTTAGGAAAGCATTAACAATAGCCCCAGTGTGAGAAGGGTTAATACATGGTGGCGAATGCCTTGGACCACTGCTCAGCAGAGCAAGCGGCAGTGCAATACACTACTTTGATGACCTATTGCATCCGAAGCGCAGGGCTCATTTCTAGCAGTGCTAGCAGGTGGGAAGTGACAACTTGCTTCTTTGGAACCCTAAAGAAAGATGTTCTCTGATGGAGAATGAGTGCGAGTCAGCGAGGTGGTTTGGCACAGCGCGGGGCAGGGACAAGGCTTGATTATGGCTATCACTCTCCAGCGGCTGTCAGAATGTGAAGTTTGCTTTCTTAAGGCCTGACATCCAACACATTTCTTTTTCTAATTAGTATCTGCTACTGTAAGATGCTGACATTTTACCGTGTGTCAGATGTGTGGAGCTGAAATACATCACTGAGCTCAGAGGTGTGTGTGCTAAAAGTGAGTTTTTCAGCCCTCTTAGTGAGTGCAGAGCATCTCCCAGTTTGAAAAAGGCCACGGGGACGCGTGTTGTGTGTGTAAACCTCTGGCATGATTGTTCAGGAAAGGATGCAGCGTGAAGCTGGCAAATCAAGCATCAGTAAGGCAAAACACCCTCCACACTGGTTTCATTTTCAGCAGCATGTCCACACAATATTCTGCTCATGGGTATTTACACAACCTGGCAGAGGAGCAAAGCTTCCCAGCTGCAGATGCCAGGGTACCAGAGTGGGGGCTGCTAGAGGAGCAGCAGCCCTGCCAACCACCTTCAGGTAAATTAATTAAGCTCTGCCTTGTTAAAGATTTGCCATTTTGCCACCTGACATTGTAGGTGAGGAGGAGCCAAGGCTTTCACCTGGAGCAAGTATTAAGCACAGCGTGACAGGAGCAGCACAGCACTACTGCCTGGAGGCAGATGCGGCAGAAAAAGGAGCTTGTAGGTAGAAATCCAGCCAATGTGCAGCAGGACTCTGTTTATATTTGGCTGCAGAGGTCTCTGAATTTTTTGAGTGTCTGTGCGAGGTGGTGGTGGGGTTATTGTTTGATTTTTTATTAAAGTTTTCTTTTTCAGGCTGACAGCACAAGTGTTATTTTATAAACCACTTTAGCATCCTGAGGTAAAGGTGAGAGTGTTTATTCATCCAAAGTGAGAGCAGCAGTTTGTCACTCTGTATGTATATTGTAGGTTTTATTAGGATCTGTTTGTTCATGAGAGGTGCCCCTTCAGACAGCAAACAGGTTGAGGTTTGGGGTTTTTTTAATTGCACAAAAAGAAGACAAGGGCTGATTTTTCTTACTAGAGTGATGCTGTTTATTTGATGCTGCCTACTCTTTTCTTTAGAAAACAAAAGATAAACATAATTTTTTGTTTTGATTTAACATTTTCTTATAAGTTTATGCTTTTAGGTAAAATCTTTCCAATTTTCTGTTGTCCCAAAGAGAACTGGCATCATCATTTTTATGAAGCTTTCAGCCTTGCTATTTGTTTGTTGATGTTCTAAAGGTGTTCATGGAGATTGGGGACCCTTGCAGTATTCCAAGTAAAAACATTAGTAACCAGCCCTCCCTCAAACAGCAAGGCCCCACCTTATTCCAAGCTTTCAGCAATACTGGATCACTAAAATGTATGGTTTGCAGAGCAAAAAAAGGGTTTAATGCAGTTTTCATAGATGAAATTCTGTACCCCAAATAGCCTCCTCGGAGATAATCTCACAGAGGCAAAAGTCTTTTGCTTCTTGGGTTAAGAAAAAATCCCAAACTTTTTCAGCATCAGAACCAACCAAACTCTTGTTTGGGTTTTTCTCACATATAATTCACATATTCTCAGCTTTTTTCATGGTATATGTCTGTCTGCCTTCCTTCCTCTGCTTGCTAGGAAAAGCCTCCGTTTTGAATGTGCATTTAACTGCCTCTGCTCATAACTAATCCACGCCTCCCACAAGGTGTAAATTCTGGTAACAGGTCAACAAATTAAAAATAGAGCTGTAAAAAGAGGTGTTTAGCAAGGATTCCTCCTACCTATGGCCCAGCTTCTTCCTCATATGTGGAAGTCACTGAGGCTCTGGGAGGGTAGCTAGAATTATCTGTGCAGAAGGAAACAATTGTAAAGGTCTCATTGTGGTGGAGCACTGAAGCACATGATTTACTCTCAGGCTGCAAGCAGTCCCATTGATTTCAGAACCTAGTGACATGCAGAAGGTTAAACATGTGCTTTGCAGGGATGGGGCCAAAGCTGGTATCATTCTTCTGAATACTTTACAAAAACTTCCACTGATATTAAAAAAACCTCTAAAAAAATGCCCAAAACCAAACAGAACCCGCCCAAGACCCTCAAACACCCAACTCAACAAAACAGAGCCCCCCAAAGATGTGTCATGTTTTAAGACAGGTTGTATTTCAAGCCAACACATAACAAGTCTCTGGTTCAAAAATTAGGTAGTTATTTTTGCAAACGCAGTAGGAATTTCTGGCTCTGCTGCTGCTGTAAGCACAGCAGGCCTTCTGCACATCATCTCTCACATGGCCAGATAAGAACTGGGGTTGGATGGATTTTTTCCCTCACAGGTTGCCTATTCAATGGAATTTGCCATTCAAGGAAGAGTTGTAGAAAAATCTTCAAGCACATGAAGCTGTACTGTCAAATACAGGGTGGAGATTGGAAAGACAGTACAAGTGTCTTGGAATTCTGAGGGGGAGGAATTCAGCATCTTCCGTAAGATTCACATAGAGGGATTTGTTGATTCTGAGCTCTTTATTTTCTGCTGTGTTCTTTATTCTCTGTTGTGTTCTCAGAGTCAAACTGTTCTGTGCCAGTGGAATGATATGTCAGATATTTAATGCTTTGAAGTCTGCAGATTTTTGACAGAATAAAAAATCTGAGTCTGGGTGAGGTATAAAACTTATCCTCTGACTGGGGCAGAAAAACCCCTACAGTCCTAGAAGTCTAAAATCTAACCCATAAAAGGGTAAACCAGGTAGGACAATGAACTGTCCTTGTGTATCTGTTCAGTTTCTCTTTCATGTGATCTTCCACGTAACTCCTGAGCACTAACAGTTGTTAAAGTTAATTCAGCACCTTTAATTTCTTTCATATTGATTTTGATGGTCTTTCAGATGTCTCCCATACTGACTCACTACCTGAGTTTCTGTGAGGATCTGAAATGAAAAATGCAATATATGAAGAGTGAATAGCATAGTTATTCCGCTCTTCATCAGTTCTGTGTCAGCAATACTTGAACAGTACGAGAATAGAAACTACATAGTATGTCTCCACTTCTTTTTCCTTGATTGATTAATGAGGAATTAATGTAGAACCGCCTCAACTACAGTGACCATGGCAGGTCTAGTCAGGATTTTGGACCATTTCCTTCCTCATTTCTGTAATGAGAGCAAACCTTGTGTTTGCAGTGATGATTTGGGAAGTTTGCAGTGATTATTTGGATGTTTCCAGACTGTGAAATACTTTTGAGAAGGTTAACCCAAAATAAATGGGTCTGCATGATGGAGTGATTCACAGTCACAGAATCCCAGCATCTTTGAAGCTGGAAAAGCCCTCTGAGAACATCAAGTCCAACCTGTGACCTAACATCACCACATCAGCCCGACCAGGGCACTAAGGGCCACAGCCAGTCTGTCCTTAAACAGCTCAAAGGATGGGGACTCCACCACTGCCCTGGGCAGACCGTTCCAGGGTCTGAGCACCCTTTCCATGAGGAAGGGCTTCTAAACATCCAACCTAATCCTCCTCTGGTGCAGCTTCAGGCCCTGTCCTCTTGTCCTGTGCCTAGTTGCTTGAGAGAAGAGCCTGACTCCCCACCTGATTACAACCTCCCTTCTGGTAGTTAAAGAGAATGATAAGGTCCCCCCTGAGCCTCCTCTCCTCTAAACACTCTAAGCTCCATTAGCCTCTCCTCATCCCTTCACCAGTGTCATTGCTCCTCTGGACCCGCTCCAGCTCTCAATCTCTTTCTTTCTTTCCTGCACTGTGTACATGCATTATAAACCTTTGTAAATTAAGTTACTAAGCAATATCCCTTCTGAAGCAATAGCTTTCAGGAGCTACTAGTAGTGTCCAAGTTGGGCCTTACAGGCTGAGAAGACCTGCTGGTTCTGGTGGGAATGCTGCCTGTCAAAGCTAGCAGAGTGCCTGTTTCAGTTACAAGAAAGTGCTGGGTGAACGCCAGAACACTGCACATTTTGGAAGGGCCTCTCTTTGCTCGTTTTGATTTTCTTATTGCATAAAAGAGCTTCCAGTGTCATATCCAGCTAATAAAAGGATGGGGAAGAACATGAGGGGAGGGAAAACATTCAAAAGGCCCTGTTGAATCTTTCATGATGGAAAAAGAAGGGAAAGGACAAGCCCTGTGCTCTGATGCCTGGCTTTCTCCGACCTATGGGGAGGGTTCTGAAAGTTTTGGCCATGTTTACATTCACACACTTAGAGTTTTATTCATGTCCTCATAAATGAGTTATCTTTGACTGCAACCAAAACAAGGAACTGGTACAGTTTAGTGCCCCTTTATGGATGACATTGATTTAAAACACTCTATAAGGAGCGCAGTACTCAGAAACAATTACAAGTAAAGACAGTCATTAAAGTTACATGAAATACTGTCTGCCCAAACCTCGCGGGCACCGTCTTCATGGGGCTGTTTGCTAAAGCAGCTATGTGTGTAGTTTCAATTCATACTTGATGGTGGCCTTATGGTGGGAAAGCAAAAGCCCCTGACAAAATCAAGTCTCCTCAGATCAAAATCTTAAGAGGTTTTAAGAGGATTTTAGCTTAGTCTGTTAAAACATTCAGTCAAGTGTCTTTCCAACCAGCCCCCAACCAGGTGCACTCACTGGAGGGTCTTGCCAAGGCAGGTTCATAAAATGTGATTGTTAATTCCTACCTTTGTGCTCAGAAAGTCAACAAAAACAAACCCCAGACCCAGACTAACTCACACTAGTGTGTTCAGCTCTTTGCAGTTTCAACAGTTTCTTCTTCATGACCTTAAATATGAAGAGAGAGATGAGTGCAAAATGACGTCTGTGTTGGGTGGGAACCTGTGTGACCTTCTGGGGGAAAAGCAGTCAGGATAGATTTGTGTTGTCCCCGCACAGCAAAGCTGCTGAGTCCAGCTGTGCTGAGCCCGGAAGCTATACCAGTGTGAGATTACAGCACGATGTTCAACAACAGCAAATAGGAACCGGGGAATGTAATTTCACACATTGTCACCCATCCCAGTCCAGCTGACCACACTAGAGGCCATGGTATGTTGTTAGCCCCAGTGGGTTTGGTAGAACCCCCCCAAATATATAGCAGTAAGGAACCCATGCAAATCCTTTGTGCAGCAGTAGTATAATGGCTTTTTCCAATTGTGGGGAATTCTGTCCCTGAGGACTGCCTAGATGAAGAAAGGACAACTTGCTGCTGCAGAGTTACTCTGGGAAGATGCAGCAAGGGCAAGTTCAGTAATGGTAGAGTCTGGAGGATAGGGCCTCCTCTGGCCCCTGTAATCCTGATTGTTTGGTATATACTGTCATAGAGAACATTTCACATTCTTAGATTAATATCTATTTTTTAGATCAGCAATTTTTCTTCTCTCTCATTTATAACATCTGTTCATTGTATTGTAGAAAACAAAGCCCTGGATAGCAATAGAGTAAACATGCTTCGATCTGTTCCCCACTATAGGTGGTGCTGTAAATCATATGAACAGTTCTAACTCAACCTGTCCCCAGATCAGAGGGGCTCCAGCCCTCTGAGTGTTTTCATGGCCTCCTCTAGACTCATTCCAACAGGTCCTTATCCTTCTGGCTTGAGGGAGCTCCAGAGCTGGGCGCAGGACTCCAGGTGGAATCTATATTCAGATTGCTTTTATTGTCTTGCTCTTCTCTGACTTGTCACCATCTGTGTCAGTCCATCAGTTCCACGGTACTTTCTCTCGTGAAAGATAATCCAGGTTTGGGTGTCGTTTAGCCAAACTGGTGTCTTTGGTCCAGCTGGGCACTGGACAGACAGGCCTGGCTGTAAAGGCTGGTTTCACTCACTGTTGGAGTTGTTCCTCTTGCATTGCAGGTCATTGGAAGTAAATGCATGTGCCCTGCTACAAAGACTTTTATTCCGTTGATCCTTGCACGGAATCCCAGTATTATAAGTACTGGAGTTGTGGAAAATTTCTGTGATGGTTTGGCAGCTCTGATAATGCAGTGACTGAGCACGGCGCATTCTTTGAAACGGCAGTTCGCATTTAAAAGCACAGTAACATAAATAGCTCTGCATGTAGCACTTTGACAGCTTTTATGAGGACAGAAAGAGAACTTTTCTATTCCATCTCTGTAAACAAGAACTAATCTCCCAAGTATTTGGCTTTTGGATTCATTCACTTGTAGTTTGGGTGTAGGAGGGCAGGGCAAAATTCTCAAGTTATTGTCTGATAACTCAAGCTTGCTGAGGCAAGCAAACCAAACAAAATTTGAATAGCTCATACCAGTCTGATTTGGATGAAATTCTTCACTGACCTCTCATCTGAAGCTTTATGTGGGGATTTAATTCAGGGAAGACTCCTCAGCTGGGCACTTGGATAAAGTGAGAGCAACCGCATATTACCCTCTCCAGTCCTGGGCAGTTGTCAGTGCTTTAAGGAAAGCAAAACAAAAACCAGAAGCCAAATTATACATCAAAAGGGAAACAGTTTCTTCTCCTGCACTGCAGGCAACCAGCAGACCACCTCAGAATGGGATTCATACCCTGAGTCGGAAAGAAACCGTCAACAAACAGTCCTTTCAGTCTGTACCACCCCGGATCGACAACAACAATCTGTGTAGCCAGGAACTCAGGTTACTCATTTATTTTTTAAATTCCAGGCTTGCCCTGATTTCAAGCACAGAATCCTTTTCAGATATCCATACTAACTTGCAAATAATCTTTACCTTTTCTAACCAAGGGATATATATGCAGCAATAATTGGTCCTTTCCATGACATTTTGTGTGTTGAGTGATGCATCCTGTAGCCAGAGCATGAATGGAGCTGAAGAATGTAAAATTTTCTCTTTCTGTATTGGGAAGAAGGGAAAGGCTGATGGCTTGAGACCTTACAGTAGGATTTTGATTCTGGGGGAGAGCAGTACCAAAAGAGAAGATCTCATATAGTTAACCTCAATCCACACTGAGAGTGTTGAAACACACTAGATATTGTCTTTAAGGGACTTTTCCCCTCATCTTGCTCAAATGACATCTTGGATATAAACAAAGCCCTATGTTTAGTAGTGTTGTGTTTGAAGCTTGGGGTATCCTTATGCCATCTTGCTGAGGGAGGGCATAAAAAACCTGGAAATATTTTCTGATCAGATATATTTTAACTGAGATAGCATGAAAATATGGTATCATTCTAAAAAATAATTGACTTTAACAGAAAAAATTGAGTTTCTCGGTGAATCAGGGACTACAAAGAGTTACTACAAACATGGGGGAATGTTATTGAGGAGCAGTTATGAAGTGATGCTCTGGCATCTTCAGTGTTATGCTTAGTGATGTTTGGAGAGACCCAGCATGAGTTTTGTGATCAGCTGAAGGACTGGTGCAGCACAGCTCAAATAACGCATTTTATTGTCTGCTGTTCCGTAGACCCAGCTGTGTGAAAAAGATCCTTAAATTGTCTCTGATTCCAGTATTGTTCTGAAAAACAAATAACGAGGAAATAATAGTACTCTTGTAGTAGTAATAGTATTAGTAATATTAGAAACATCTAGAGGCAGTAATATTTTTGTTCATGTCTGTACAGGCAGGAAGAAAAAGGAGGGATGTGTGGTGTTGGAGAAGGCTTCGTATTATGTGCTGAGCAGCACCACTGAATGAAGATTCTGATGGTGTTTGCTATTCAGAGGTCGTTTGTAGCACAGTACAGACTCACACTCAATTCTAGTGTGAATTTAGCTGGATAATGTGTACCTTAGCTTGAGTATCGCTTTACTTTTGAGTCTGAATTTGTTTGTTTGCTTTTGGCTTTGCATAATTAATTAAGAAGTCTGGTTAATGCAAGAGAAACAGCATGTCCAACTGTTTCTCACAGATGTCAATTGAAAGGAGCTATCAAATTAATGCCATATGACAATGACAGTTTTGTAAATCATCCTTTGACCTGATTTGCCTCTGAAAGACTTTATGCCAGAAATATTTATTCTAATATGGTCACATACCGACTGTTTTTATCCCACCCGGTCAAAGTCTCCCTATAAGTCATAACATAGAAAAAATACTTGGAATTAACTGGAAGTTTTGCCTGATAAAGGAGTAGAGTTTTGGCTGCTAAATCAGCCAGTTTCAGAATCAAATTTTTACTGGTAGTACAATTATTGTAGTATTTCCTATTTTTCTACTATCTACAGTGTCAATGATAGCTATTGATTACCTTCTGTATAATTAGGAATAGTTAATATTTGCAATTGCTTTCAACAAGTAGCAGCTTGAGCTTATGGATCAGCTGGGGTACTGCAATGGAAATACATCGACTCATGGGCCAAAATCCTCATTTAATAGCAAAAGCACACTACATTTCATTTTTTTCACTCAAATTTACATGTTTCTCTCAGAGCAGTTTATTCATAGTAAAGTAAACCATTTCTTAATTAAGCAGAAAGAATGTCATCATAAAATTCTTGCGTTTCTTTTATGGAAGCTAAAAACCATCCACAGTATAATTAAAAATAACATCTGATCATTAATGAAAAAGTCATTGGCTGTCTCTGATGCCAGACTTGTTGCTGGACAGGAAAGAGGGAGGAATCTGGCATATTAAAAGAAGCTGGTTATTGAAAAACATAAATATGAAATTACACTAGATGTTTCATTTTCATGCATTATGTGATTTAACATCTTCCTACAAGGAAGAGCAATCTTCCTTGTGTTTGTACCTTCTGCAGAGTCCTGCTGGAAGAAAGCGAGCAGAGATGGTTTGGCAGATATTTTAGATTGTTTGCTTCAAAGTTGGGGGATTGTGCTTGTTTTGAACCAAGAACTATCATGAATAAGAAACAGTTGTTTCTCTGTTGTTTTTTTTTCTTTTCCTGGAGGATCCCTTTGTCTCAAGAGGACTAGAAAGGAATCTTTCACAAAGACTTTCTCTCAGTTGTGGTATTGCTGATGTCAAGCATGCAAAAACCGTGAGTCAGCACTCTGAAAAGTCACGGGACTGCCTCAAAAAAAGTAGTGATCTCTAAAAATATAGATGTGGCGGGTGGCTTTGAGCCTTCATGGTAAAGGCATGGCATGCTTGTATCCTTTTTCTGCAAATCTTCTTTTTCTAAACAGAAGAAGAAACAGATGAGCTTTCTCCAAAACTGCACCCGACTCCCAGGATTGGGGATTTGAAGAGCGTTTGAAGCATTATGAACGTCACGGTGTAATTGCAGGTGTTGGCAACATGGCAATTATTTGTAAGAACTTTGATCTAAATTGAGGTCAATAAAAACCTACAGAAATAACCCAGATTGAAAGAGAAGCAAAGCAACCGTCCTTCGCATTTCAGAAGTTTGCACCACCCTGGTACCATTTGTTGTGCAGTCCTCGCTAGAAATCCTTCAAGCACAAATTCAGGAGAAGAGGACCTGAGATTTTAAGGTTAAATAGAAAGACTTCTACACATCTGATTGCCAGATATGAGATATAGTCAGAGCATGACAAACAGCACTTGGATTCTTGGATTTGGGTTTTAAAGGAAAGGAATAGGCAAAGCAGCACAGATGCTGCTGTTTCACAGATAGAAGATCTTTACCACAGGTTAAAAGACTATTTGAATCGAATGACGTGGGTTCTGGCCAGAAAATGCTACTCTTGTTTTTAAAAATGCCACCTCATTCACAGTCAGTGATCACAGAAAATGGAACCATTTTCGGGAGTAATTGTAAACATCTGCTACAGAAAAAAACGAAAACATGACTAAGCCAGAAGTGAGCTGCCAACGTACAGTGTTATGCGAAAGGATCCTCCAGAAAAACACCATCTCTGCCCATGGACTCTGTGGGGAATGTGAAAAAAAAGCTGGTAATTAAAACAAGAGGTTAGAATCCACCTCAAAAACTTTTTTTCTTTAAGTCAGTCTGTCCCTCTACTCAAATATCAAGGAACACAGCTACACTTGCATTTCTGCAGCAGCTTCAGCCCCTGCTGCTTCTCCTGCCTGGTTCCAGCAGGAGCGTTTGCACAGGCACTGGGAACTGGACTCAGACTCCGCTAACAACTTTTTTCGGCTGGGTTATTTTTCACCAGGATCAGTTAAGAAATAGTCAATGGCAGTGCACAGGGTGATGACAGCTCATAGAGGAATGCTGCTGGATGTCTAGCCATTGCCTTGAAATGCTGATTTGAAACTTCAGTGCCGTAATGACAACATAAATGAAGGTAAATCAGATCCTTCTGTTTCTTAGAAAATGTTCTCCCAGTCTGAGGGCAAAAGACAAGTGGAAGGCATCTAAAGATCTACACATCAGCACAGTGTTTAAAGTTGTTGAGTGGCTTGCAAGACCCAGAGCTGCTTGGTAAAGTGTGTTGATTCCCAGAATGACAGAGTGAACACAGAAGAGAAAGTAGAGGTGTGAATTGCCCAACATTCCAGGTACAACTGTGCCAGTAAAAGATGAACAGCTTGTACCACTGACTGTAGAGAGACAATGCCACGTGTCCTCTGGCACAAGTGACCATGCACACATTTCCTAAAGCACTGCAGGCAGCCTGGGCTCACTCAAGTCATCGTTCCTTAATGCCAAACATTACATCTATGAGCAGCTGTTCTGACTGAAAATGTTTTATCACCATCCATTGGTAGAAGCTTGCAACTCCCCCAGTTCTGCTGGCTGCCCAGTTCATTTGAATTATTCCTAATCTATCCATTTCTGTAGCTGGGTAAAATTAGACAGATGAAGTGGGACTGTTGAGCAGATGGGCTGTCCTGGGTTAAAAGGTCACTGAGGCAGGTGTCTGGTGTTACTTCCCATGCTGCAGCTTGTCCTGCCCAGAGAGCCTCCTGACTTCCCAGTTTCTGCTGAAACTGCTTAGTCTTTTTTCCCTTATTTCCTTCATTTATTCTTCCCCCCCCCCCCACCTTGTTTTAAACTAGATTAATGTACCATTAGAATTAAAGATGTTGCTACAAGAATGGCTGCTCTTCTGTAGTATAGGGAGCAGCATTGGGAAAGCAAATACCTGCTGGTGTGGTAGGTGGGATTCATTGCTTTTAGGACAACAGCAGTTTCAGTACAGAGAGCAAAACATCAACTTTAAAAGTAAAAATAAAGCACAACAGGCCTACAATCTTCAGAGGTGATCAGAATTGAAAGTGTGAAAATGAAATGGGGGTTATAGAAGAAGACTCATAGAGACTGTAATCCCTAAAAACACAGGGCAATAAAGAAATGATGTCCATGACCTATGGTAGTTCATATACAGGGTATGTTGTAAGTTGTAGGATTCTAGGAGCTTGGAACCCTGTAGAAAGACTGCGATGGTACAGAGTAGGTGGTATGTAATGCTGAGTTTATCACATGCTCCTAAATCTCAAAATATTTCTACAGGGGGTGTTCAGAGAGATGAATTTTGCTGCTAGATGTCTAGATATCAGGAATGTGGAGACATGAGGCCTCTGAGCAGGTTGTCTCTGTTTGGGTGTCAATTGAGCCTGTGCTCTGGAAATACAGCAGGAAGCCCAATCTCCTTGAATTTCTGAGAAGCCAAAGCCAAATAGTCCAGCAAAACCTCTTTCTAAAGAATTTTCTTGGAAATACGGCACAAGATTTCCAAAGAGCTATGTCAAGTTGTTTTGAATTAAGATATTAACATCTATGAAATATTGAATGTGCACTTTGAAACTGCATTTTTTGGTAGTTCGATAATAGACAACTGGCTGCTGGACTTAGCCCTTGGCCAGGAAGACAGTAGCAAGAGTTATATAATAAATCAGCAAAGAACTAGCTTTTGACACTTCCACAATGAATTGTAAGCTAGGGGCTCCTGTGAAAGTTATTCTGTTATTTATCTGGGTTGGAGAACCTCAAACAAAAGCCATTTCCCAGCTCTGGAATCCCTGTTCTTGAAAACTACAGGTAAAAATAATGGGTTTGCTTCACTTTAGGGAAATAAGAACTTCCAGAGGTGTGGTATGATTAGTAAATCTTATTAACCTGGGATTATGTTCCTGAATACTTTCAGATAATGCAAAAAGAAAGAGGGTTCAAACTTACTGTTATAATTAAGTACCAGCCCTCCAAGCTCATGGTGTGCTGCCTTCAGTGAAGCTGTAGGTCACGAAATACATTAAACTTGGCTTTAGCCTCCCATTCCTGGATCAAATGGTGCAGGGAGACAATGCAAGGCATTAAAGTGGCCTAAAGTCACACATAGGCTCAAAACTGGCATCAAAAAATTGTAGCTTTTATCTTATTTAATCTTTTTAACATCTTATTTTACTTGTAGTCAAGCGTTGCTCATGGTTTTGATCATCGAATGAAAATCACAGAGCTGGAAAATTTACATATACAGCATGGCTTTGTCTGTTTTCATAGAGTTGCCATTGTGAGCCTCTGCTTGAGAAATCCTGATCATACAAACTGAGCAAGTATTGGTCATAACACATCTGTTATTAACAGTTGTGGAACCACAGCTGTCGAAAGATGTAGATCTTTGTTTTCCCCGCTGAGTCCATCATACCAGTCTAAAACTCGGCCCACTGCTCTGTCTCCTCCTGATGTATTTGATTAACCTCTATAAAATACCTAAAGTTAGAGAGTGTAAGTATGAAGATTTATCCTCTCCCATGGCCTGTGTGTTTTGAGTATAGCAAGTCTCAAGCCACGATTACAGGCTTTTTCCCAGTGTAAAAATATTTACATAGTGGAAGGTGGTTTAAAGAAAAACGCCTAGTTAAATAGAAGCTGGATCTCTCGGTGCTGTTTTGCGTTTCTCCATTGTCTCTGTGCTTTGAGCTCTGCTCTTATCAGATGGAAGGCAAAAGAATGTTGGGTTTAATCACCGATTGTAAATGTGACAACCTGTGCTTTCAGCAGTGCTCTTTGTTAGTTTTAGGGAACAGAGTTAGGGGACATGTGAGAAGACAACTTAAGATGCCTGCATCCCTCCATGGATTCAGTGGGACTCCAGGAAACTGCCGGAGGGTACAACCTTTTTATTTTCTAATCATTAAATTTATCTGCACTTTATGAACTAACTACTCTTCTTTTTTTGTTAAATCAAAGTTAATCTGGAATAACGTGGTGTTCAGAGAGTCACTAGCCTGATGGATGTGGAATTGTGTCTGCTGGATGCAGTTGGGTTTAGGGCATTGCCACCTTTGGGACACAGTTCAGGAATCCATCTCAGTAAAAGACACAGTGCAGATATTATCCTGACTTCAAACACTTTGCTTAAAATCCACAACATAATGAGATGGAAAAATTTTTCTTCAGGGCTGCAATGCACTATTTTCCAGTAGGAGGGAAACAGAACTGGAATGTGATTGGAGTCAGAAGGCTATCAGCCTTCGTTACTGGCTCAAAAAGCTTGGAAACAGGAAATCTGACAGCAGAAGGCAACCTTTTTATTTGCAATCCTGCAACAGAATTCATATCTGAATACACAGACTTTGGTTTGGACTGCAGAACAGAAGAATTCGTCTAAGTAGTGTTAGTATGGCTCTCCGCTGCCCCTGGGCTAGCAGGAAAATGGTCTTTTGGACACATAGATGCCATAAGGACCTGGAAAGTCCACCTTAGGTTCACTTAGGACCAAGATTAGGATGAGAGATCCTGATGATGCAGGGCTGTTTGTTTGGGAGGTTTCCTTTTGGTTTGTGTGTTTTTGTAGGCTGGTTGTTTTTTTCTTTTAACAGTTAACTTTAAGGGGAAATAATTATAAAAGGTCTACATGTTTACTTTTAAACGCAGCATTTTTTCCACTCTGCCCCAAGTCTGACATTTTAATGACCTGCTTTGCCTTGCTTTTTACAGGCAGCATATATTGAAGGGGTATTTTATGTACAGTTTTAACATTTGAACAACACAGCTCCGTGTTCTGCCACTCTTTTTTATGTTGGGGAAAACGTCTTTTAAGTTTGTATTTATTTTAATTGCTTACTAATTGGAGGGCATTTTTGCCAATGTCTTTAGAAACGTTCAGATTTATCATTGGTAAGGGTTATTAATTTAAGAAGGGCAAGGAAAGGAAAGGCTGCATATATTTTCACTCAAATTACTATCCTAAATGACTCCATGGGGGGTTTCTTATAGGGGTCACTGAAAGGCAGAAAGGAATGTTTTTACTTCTTTGCTTTGTCACAAAAATTAGGTTACAAGGGCTGTAAATGCAGGTAATACTTTTTATGACTAGATTTTCTTCTGTAATGAATATAACATTTCTTCTTTTCATAGAACTATATCCACTGAATGTCTTGGTACTTAGCATGTTTACTCTTAGCTTTAACAAGGGTCTAAAGTAATTCCCTTTTAAAAGTCTTGCAAGCAATGTGAAGGGCAAGAAAGAAACCCTGTATGGAAGTGGAAGGTTGAAGGGGGATGCTGCCTTGCCTGCTGCCTACAAGCTCATCTGTAGCACCAGTCCTTGTGTAGATGCCAGTGTGACAAGTAAAAATCAGTCTGAATCAGAGTGAATCACAAAGGTTTGCAAAGCAGAATACAGAGCTGGTCACATATTTTCCAGCTATAATGCATGTTGCTTGGTACCAGCCTGCCAGAATCCATGTTTGCACCATTCTCTTGTTCCAAAAAAAGTCAAAGTCTCCCTATTTCTTTGAGATTTGGGCTGCATTGTTAAAGTGGGCTAAGAGATCAGCTCAGTGAGGCTGGGCTCTGCAACAGCTGATGAGTGAACAGGCTGCTCTTGCCCAGGATGGCCCGGCTCACGGGGCTCTCTTCAGGGGATTACATCTTCTTCCCAGCTCTGCTCTTCAAGAGGGCATTAATATTCTCTGCAAGGCAGCCACTCATCTGCAGCTCTGTAAGACCAGTCTACTTTGATCTCCGCCTCAGAAATAGAATGATGAGGGATAAGAGTTCAAAGTAGAAGAAGAAACTCAATATGCAAAGAATGCACCACATCTTAATAAGGAATGAGAACTCCCTCCATTTGGTGCTGTTGTAAGGAAAAATAGTTTAATATCTTTATGGGATTAGGACTCTCTGGTACTTTGCTAATGAGTGGCCAGCACTAGTAAGATTTCCCTTATGTCTCCAAGTAGGCTGGCAGACAAACGTCAATAAACAATGGTAAGCCAAAGACTGGCTATTAAGATTTTGATCTGGCAAGTATTTTATTAATGTGGCTACCACATTATTTTGATTTGAGGCAAAAATATAAAGCAGAATTTCAGACTTTTTCTTTACAAGCAACTTGAGGATTAAGGAAATTGCCAGCAATGAATGGCAGCTTTTTACCATAGTTTATCACAAACGACCCTGGGTTGGGAAGTTTTTGCTATTCCAGCAGCTAGAGGTAGACAAGAGAGTCACAAAATTAGCACTGAGGGCAAAATCGCTGCTTTTTTACTGGTTTGCTCAGAACTAGGGATACCAGTTATCATTCTCGTGAACAGTTAACCTGCGTAGTGATGACAACTAGAAGCAAATTGAGCTTTCATAAGTGTATTTGAGCCAGTTTGTCACCCACTGTTCAGGCTGAGTTTTAGTTTTGAGGTTAGCTGCCTTTCATATTAAGAGTTTTTTCTCAGGGCTGCCTTTTCTGGGTAAGAGCAGTGAGTGAATGCCATGTTTAACAATCCCTCACTAACGAACTCATTCCTTTTTCCAGCAATGGTGTGGTTGCCAAAAAACATTACATTTGTATAACTGGAAGAAGAAATGCAGAAAGAAATGTCATTTATCCTGAAAGTGCTGGAGGAACTTAAGTTTCAAGGAGTCATGTAGCTCTTTTCAGGACCATTTACAGTTCCTCAAATCCCTTTCTATTTATTTTTCCAAGTCCTGTAAGTATAGTAGGATTTAAGGTGGGCACAAGATGCTAATGGAAGCCCAGCATGCTGAGGAGGGTGAGATGTTTCCCATGCAAATTCCGATTGTGCAAGTGCAAAGACAGGAATGGCTAGCAAGGGTTTTCATGGGGTCAGTGTCGAGAGACCTTATTTCCTGCTTCACTTTCACTGGCGGAACCACCTACCCAGCATCAGCCCAGCTGCTCAACCCAGGTTACTCAAATCTCTGCTTTACAGACAGCCAGCAATCTCATTTTCCTTCCAGAAACCATTTGAGTATCAGCAACTTACACAATAGAGGCCAGGCATGAAAAGCTTGTCAATCAAGAGAACATCACCCCATAAATGTCCCTAACAGCTCCTTCCTCTTTTCTGATTCGACAGGAGAGTAGCTTTAATTAATTTATTGGTTGGCATCTGTTTAACAGGCAAATGTGTGATGGGTTTTTGAACACACCTGGTCTGGTTTTTAATGTAACCTCCAAACAGATTTTGCTCTTATTTTTAGCTTTAACCTTATAAAAATGTAACAGCACAAAGGATTCTTACAGTGACTAAACTTTTTGTTGTTGTTTAATTCAAATCCCTGTTTCAAAGGAATTTAGCTATGACCTGGATTTTAATTTTCTTGGGGATTTTACTAATGCTTGAGGGGGGAAATCTGGTGCATTTTCAGCATATTAAATACCTGTTTGTGTCAAAGTAGTCATTAGATGCCTAATTCATTTGATTAGGGTACAGTGATACAGCAAGAGGTATATCTAGATGTTTATCGTCTTTAGCTCTGCTATCATTAGGGTATGAGTTGTTTATTTTCATTACTGGGCCATGCTACAGTAAATACATCTAAATATCACTCGGGTTTTTTTGAAACCACTTAATTATCCTGTCATTGGTGCAACACTCTTCAATTTTACATTAAAATTGTTTTCCTGGAGACCTAAGCTAGATTCAAATAAACGTCTCATTTTTGGCAACCAGGAAGAAATGGAGTCCTTGTAAAAATCAGACTTTGGAGTGAGGAAGTTGGCGATTTTTTTTCATTAGTTTCATAGGGCTCATTGTTCCTATTCTGGAAACTTTATAGCTGCAATCACCTACGGCTAGAATGGGCTTTTTACTGAGGTGCTATAATAATTATACTAAGTACTTTTTGTTTGTTACTGACAAACAGCAACCCTCAAACGGCACTTCAGGAAAATAGAAATCATTTTATTGTGAGTTAGTTTCCAAAATATCATCGTTTCAGTTCTCAGGAATAAGCACAAGCTTTTAATTAAACAAAAAAACACAACCCCTCGAGTTTTTCATATAGCCAGGAAATCTCAACATCTTGGACATGTTCACAGAGATGTTCAGGGCACTGGGGAGGAATAGATGCAAAAGAACTAGAACTTGCAGAAATAGAGAGTTCCTTAAAGTATTTTGCTAAGAAACTTAAATGTGACTTACTGAGAGCTGAAGGTTTACAAGTTTAACTAAATGCTGTAATAGTAAAACAAACAAACAAACAAACCTCTTTCTGTTTGCTTGTGGATTAGCAGTTAATACTCTGAAATCCACAAGCTACAGCTATCTGTGCTGTTATAATCCAAAAGAAGAACTCTACATTTTGTGGGGTTTTTTTCAAAGGAAGATCTTAATCACCTCTTTGTAAGCCACAAACCTCTTATAAAAAGTCCGGGCCCAATCCTTCCTTGAAAGAGTGGCCCCAGCCAACGGTGGTCTTTGATCCTAAATTGAGAACAACTACTGAAGGTAACGGTATGTGATTAAGGGCTGCAGAATTTGGGCACTGACATCAGTGAGACTGACTGCTCACGTGAGTAAAGAACAATTCCATATCGTTAAGTACCCTTACTATGTTTGGTAGCTGTATTAACTCTTTATTATTTATTCAGCTTAAATAACATGAACAATATCATTTTTGTCAATAATAATGGTCAATAGCAACATTAATCTGTGGAAAAGACAGTGAAAATCATTGCAGTGGTAATTTTTCTTCTTAAACTTGTGTTTGGAGCAGAAACACTGTGCATTGTGATCATTATTAATGATGCAGTGCAAGTCTTGCTCTTGGATGTGATTTTTAGTTTTAATTAGTAAGTACATTCAGCAAGGAGGGACCTCAATCGCTGGGACCAGCCACCTGCTCAGTCATGGCAGAGGATGCTCTGCCCTCCACTTGAGAGGGCAGGGAACAGCTGACCATGGTCCTGCCAGTCATTACATACAAGCAAGGGCAAACATAGCATAACTTCAGCAGCTGGGCTGGTCAGGTAACTTCTACAACCAAACCAGAGTATGAGCCTGTCTCACAGGTAATTAGTATTTTCTCCAACCTTAGGGACTGGGAAGATCCCTTAGCTGACCTGAACATTCTCTCTGTTCTACCTCACAAGATTAGGGATAATTTTTCTAAGGTGGGGAGGATGTCTGGACTGAATTGGTTTGCTTCTCCGTCACTTCAGTTTACCTGCAAAGCCAGGCATTGTGGAGCTGAGGTATCAGAAACACCTTTGGGGAATTGAAACCGGATAAAAACCCCAAATCCCAGACATTAAACTTGCTCTACCTGCTCTGTGTAGAAGTCTGGCAGTGGTACACTGTTGATTTTAAATTTTCTTGTTTGTCACAAATAAGAAATGTTGAAAGAAACTGGAGCTTAACAGCTTAGCTCTTTCCTTTGCGAGGAAGGAGAATTAGAACCTGCATGTGCTTGGCTTATACTTCATAATGCATTTTACTATTAGAATTATAAATTAGGCCCCTGGGCACCAAAACCGAACATAACTAAGAACATAATTAACCAGGGCAAATTGATGCCTGCCCTAATATATTTCACCATTACAGAATACCAGAGCCTGCCTCTCGCTCAGAGCCCTCCACTCTTGTGGGTATGTTGGCACCAGTATTCTGCCACTATAACTAGTCTGGGGCTTGAATCTGAGCCACAGCCTTGGTTTCCATCTGGTCACCACAACTGGAGAGCCTTGTAGGGTTTTGGCCAATTTTCACCTTCCCCAGGTGGTGGAAGGCCAGCTGCAAGGGTGTTTATTCTCACTGGGTGTACAATGAGCCCAGACCTTTTCAGTGCTAGTGAAGGAGAAGAGAAGGAATTGTCTCAGGTGGTGGTGTCACTGAATGTCTTTCTGTGCTGGCAGTAAGCACTGACCTGATCCAGTGGGGCGGGAGTCAGACTTGTGCTTAGCATTTTCCATAGGATCAGCAATCAGAAAAGCTGATATTGTGCTGTTATCCAAATCTGGGAAAAGAGGGGCAGTAACACAGCACTAGCCCGGCAACTTGTGCTTGATGACTGTAATCAGGAGTGCTTCTGAGGAGAGACAGTTATTCGAATCAAATTGGTTGCCACCTTTGTCTCTTCAGTTTATCTTGTGAAAATACTGTCAGAATAATCTATGCTTCCTTTATAGCCAAGAACTTCTACTCTTGATCGATAGGACTTACATTTCATTTGTCAGGTTAATGAATTATTAGTCTTCCAGGTTTTTTAGTACATTTCAGTCCCTTCTTATGAGTAGACAGCTGTGACAAGACTGAGGTGGAAAAGTAGCCTAAGCCCTGGTGCTAAATGGGGACCATGACTCTTAGATCTCACTGTGAACTCCTGAAATAACTAAGGAGGAAGTACTTAAGCAGATGCCAAAAGCTGTAGCCAAAAATGATACTAGGAAAATTCCCTAGAGCTTGGGCTTCACACTTGGAGATGGTGATTAGACCCAGGAAATCACCATAGCCCTGATACAAAGGTCCACAGCTAGAATACCTATCCCATATTACTACTGATAGGATGAGGGGAAATGGCCTCAAACTGCATCAGGGGAGGTTTAGACTGGGTCTTAGGAAGAAGTTCTTTACTGAGAGAGTGGTTGGGCACTGGAATGGGCTGCCCAGGGAGGTGGTGGAGTCACCAACCTTGGAGGTGTTTAAAAGGCAAATAGCTGGAGCACTTGAGGCCATGGTCTAGGGGTTGGGGAGATGTTGGGATGAGGGCTGGGCTTGGTGATCCTGGAGGCCCTTTCCAGCCATGAGGATTCCATGATTCTTAGGACATACCCTTTACTAGCTGAAATGCTGCTCCTGCATAGCAACAAACCTTATACATTTGTGTTCTTGGATAGTCATCTAACAGGGCTTTAAGTCCCCAGTATGGGACCTTAGCTGCTCTGCATGTCAAGATTGGTGCTGCAGACCAAACCATGCAGCACTCTGATGTTGATAGGGACTGGGATTTGGCTTTCCAGGCTAGGCTGCTATTCCAGTCATGTGCAGGTGTAACATCCTCAGAAAATGCAACTGTGAGATCTGCTGCCCAGAAATGATGTTAATTGCTTTACATTGTCCCTTCAGGATTTTATCAAGCAAGTAATTTAGTTTTTTAGAGGGCTTTTTTTAAAATGAATTTTCTTTTACTTTGGGTTCATGTGAGGTAAAGGAAGGTTTCACACTCAGAGTTTCATAAACATTAGCTGCATGTGTTGGAGTAGTCCTAGGGCCATCCTGAGGTGCACACTGCAGTGTTTTCATCTTTTCCATCAGTATTTGTAGTTGCTCATGCATTACAATACAGCATTCCTCTCTTTTGACTTTGTCCCCTTTTTCTTTTAAGCTTGTTCATCTGATTTGCACAGAAGGGGAAAGAAGTTTTTATGGAAACGATAAACTGCAGACTCAACTCTTTGTGTGGAGATGTGTGTGCGTTAGTAAAGTCTGCTGAAAAGCTCTTTATGGGGTTTGATGAGAAGGCATTGTTTCCATTTTTATGGATCTAATGAAATCTTGAGGGATCAGCTACATGCAAGGTTTTGTGGAAAACACAAAAATGGGAGTGACAACAGCACAAGTGAAAAGTTTGCTTTGGTTGTATTATTGCATTTGAAATGTCGTCTCCATCTCCTTTCATTTCCTCTGTGGGCACTTCCTCCAATTTTCATATGCTGCTATATTTCAAAACTTTTGGACTGATAGCTCCTACAAGGACAGGCTGAGCTGGGGTTGTTCAGCCTGGAGAAGAGAAGGCTTCAAGGGGACCTGATAGTGAGCAACCTGTCCCTGAAGGGGGCTACAGAAAGGCTGCAGAGGGACTGTTTATGAATGGAGTGGTAGGATGAGGAGCAATGGCTTCACATTACAGAAGAGCAGATTGAAATGGACTGTTAGGAAGAAGTTCTTTGGCAGGAGGGCAGTCGAACACTGGAACAGGTTGCCCAGGGAGGGAGTTGAGGCCCCATTACTGGAGATATTCAAGAGGAGGCTAGATAAAACTCTGGGTAACCTGATCAAGTTGAGGCTGTCCCTGCTCACTGCAGGGGGATTGGACTGGATGCCCTTTGGAGGTCCCTTCCAGCCTGAGCTATTCTATGATTCTGTGGAAGTCTTCTAGTGTCATTCATGCTTTTAAAACTTTGCTGCTCTATGCTCTCAGTATCCAAAAATACCAGCAGACTCAGGAGTGTTTCCGAGTACCTGGCATAGCCAGGCAAAATGTATGAATCACAGAAAAAGATCATTCAGTCTCAGTGAAGCAGAAACCTTTTTGTGGCACTGAGGATTAATATTTTCAAATTCCTTCGGGAATGCTGTTATTTCTGCTGGTGTTCGACTATTTCCTAACCAGCAGTCAGATCTCACTGGGCTGTTCCAAACATGGGCAGGCATTGCAGCAAGATGTTGTCACTAGATCCTAAGTAGATTTCTCCTGTCTGTTGGCTACTAAAACAACAGAAGGTGCTCAGTCAAATTAAAAATAAAAAATGTGAATACTTTCTTCACTGTCATCATACTTACTTCAAATGTTTTCACATTTGCATAGCCCTTTACGAGATCTGAACTATACAGCAGACAGCAAAATAACTGATCTATGACATACAAAATAGAGTAAAATTTCCCTGTGTTCCATGCTTTTTCAGTTTATGGAAATTTTGTGTCTGGGTTCAGATCTCTAGTCATCTAACTTGCACTGAGCTCTAGAAAGCTTAAGCTGTCTTTTCTCAAAATAAAACCCAAGTATGTTAGAAGTCAGCATAGGAAAACTTAGGTATGGAGAGTCTACTGCTGTCATTTTCTTTCTCTAAAGGCATAATTGAACATTACAGGTCTAGTATCACTGTCTTTTCACTTGTCTTTCATCACCATGCCTTTCAATACCATTCATCTATGGACTAATGCAATGCCCACTGAAGTCAATAGAAGTCATTCAGTTGACATCAACGCACAATGAATCAGACCCTTTAAAAAGAACAAGAAAGTAGAGTTTACAAGGGTTAAACAGAGCACTGAGGAAGAACACTCTGAGGCAGGGACTGTGCCTTCCCCCATGTCCATACAGCACCTGGCAGTCTGCTGCCAGACAGAGCAGCAACCAAATAGAACAATTGTCAGTCCTCCGCTGGTGGCTCTGATAAGGGAAGGCAGTTTTGCCAGTCCCCATATGAATTGTTTTTCTATACAAGGCCTGAGCAGGTATCAGTAACTGTAATATACAGGCAAAATCTAGGCAAATAAGTGTCACCGGTGCAAGTGCTGAAAATCTTTCACTTGCCTCTGCGCAGTCTTCTCAAAGATTTCATACTTTGCTCTCGGTCCGTCTGTGTTCTGATTAAGTTGTAATAGCTCAAAAGCAAATTCAGGAGCTCTCCCTCTTTCCTGCACAGAGGCTGGGTTTCTTTCACACCCAAATGTGCTCCTGCACACTGGTGCGATCGAAAGAAGCTGCGATGATCAATTGAGGGCCCAATCAAAGTCAAACAGATAGGCAGCCCTTCATCGCCGTTTGATATAAAAGGTGTTTTATTTCTCATCACTTTTTTGTCACTGAAAGAATGCTTCCTACGTGCAGATTAATTAAAGTGTAAACATTAAATATTGATTGATGCATTATCAGCATGGAGCAGTTGCCTCCGCTCAGATTGATTCCTGCAGTGATTTATTGTCATATTTGTGGAGTCATTTCCCTTGATAACAAAGAGAAATGGCCTGCTCCCTCTACCTTGCAGCTTCACCTCCTGGCTCTTGCACTGCACCTCCTCATCCTCAGTGACTTCCATTCTTCACCACATTTTCAGGGGAAAAGTTCAGGGATTTTTATTGTGGCAATTTGCATGGGGAGTTGATAGTTGGGTGGGAAGCTGGCAGGGCTGTGCTCTCGAATGGAACATCTCAGGTTAATGCTTGCAGCCACTGGCCCACAGAGCTGCTTCCCCTGACCCCACTCAGGCACAGCTTTGCCAGCACAGGTTCAAATCAGCTGAATTAACTCACTGCCAACTTGACAGAAAGGTGAACGTTTCACGGAGTGACATTGTTTAGGTCAGTTTTATGGCAAAATTATCCAATTAGTTACTCTGAGCAGGAGCACAGCCACACAATAGCAGATCAATTTAAAGCATTTCAGGGGTTTAGTCTCATGTTTTGGACAAATGCCTATAAAAGGCCTTCGCTCAAGTTGTGTGGAGGATTTAAAGTTTGGTGGGATGTTATTGGGCAGGGATTTAAAATACAAAAATTATGTAGAAAAACACTTGGATTTCGTTTTTGTTCAATTTCATTAGCTTCTGCAAGTGGAGTAAAACAAAGAAACCAGTTGCTGCACTCTGCTCTCTGGAAGTCTTTAATGTTCTTAACTCTGTGCTCATCTGCATCAGGGCTGGCTACGTGGTCAGATCCTCTGCACACAGCCATGTGTGCCAAAAGAAGCTGCAGCCTCAATGTCTTGTATTTGTTCGAGACTCCTTCTTTTGCCATGTTTTCACTGGGAGGACGGCCATTCAGCCTGTTTACAGACAGAACCTGCCTGTGCTGGCTGGATGCACAGTGACCCAATGGACTACAAAAGAAAATTGTTTGTGAAACTGCTGTGTTGTGCAGTGGCCAGCTTAATCGCTTACATGGCTTTCTTTTAACAGTCACTCCATCAGATCGCTTCAAATCTGCTGAAATCAAATGTGTGAGTGAATACGGCCACAAGAATAGGTAATGGGCAACTGGTGATCCTGCTTCAGTCAACCGGTCAAACATTAACCTTCATCACAGTAACAATAAATGCTGCACTTGTGAATGTGCTGCAGCAGATGATTTCACTCCTCGAGCTACAGGAAATCAGGGGAGTGGATTGCGTGAGCAGCAGCCATGCCAAACCAGCTCTCTCATCACTGTGGGCTCCTGCTTTTTAAAACTGTTGCAAAACTTGTGCAAGACTTAATTATATCTCAATATCTTAATGAAGGCTTCTATCTAATGAAGGTATTCTCCTGTATTGCTGCAACTCCTGACCATTCCTGTCCCTCCAAAGCACTTGCAGAACAGCATTATTGAGGATGTTGTGATATTATACACGTGTGTGAACCTGGGAGAAAATGCTACTATTCCAAGTCCTTCATCCCCGTGTGTTTTCTACCTGATGCTCTTCCTGTCCTCCTCCTCCTTTCTTCCCAGAAAGAGTGGGGAGGCCTTGGAACAGGCTGCCCAGGGAGCTGGTGGAGGCACTGTCCCTGTAAGGGTTCAACAAATGGGCAGACCTGGTGTTTCAGGAGATGGGTTAGCAGTTGGGGATTGTAGGGTGGACAGCTTGACTTGGTAATCTTGAAGGTCTTTTCCAATCTTGATTATTCAGAGATTCTGCTCTGGCAATGTCCATTCCAAGCCAAAGTTCCTGCTTTTTGTACCATTTCCCTGATGTTCAGGCTGTCTCACCTGACTCTGATGTTCTAAAATTAAAGAGCATACAGGCTGAGGCTAAGGTATTGCAGCAGCCCGCTCATCTGGATTCCTACAAACCAGTGCTCTCACCAGATCACTTTTCCCTTGCTCTTTGTTTGCTGCTGCCCTCGGTGGCCAGTGAACAGCAGCATTGTCACTTTGGGTTAGATTGTCAGCCTTATTGAAACTGTCAGCTTCACTGGCTGAGGACTGGGCTTTCCTGTTTGTCTCTAGCCAGCTGTGCAAAGCAGCAGGGCTGCGCAGCCACCGCTGCTGTGAGTGCAGTGCTGCCAACCGCATGCCCCAGCACTGCTGTAAACAACCCTGCTGCCACGGGCCTTGGTGTGCTGCACACCCACATTTTTCAGAAAGCCTTTTCTTTAAATATAAAGACTCTGATGCACTTTGTGTAGAAATGCAGAAACGTCCTTTTAAAATATCTGGTTATTTTAAATTAAATAATAGGTAATCGACAAGAATGAAGTTTCTTTTAGCACAGGATCTGTTTTGCAGGTCAATCACAGAACCCAGAAGTGTTCGTGGGACTGTTCCTCTGGGCAATATCTGAGCATCTGAAAACAATTGGAGAGTTTCTGTTGACTTCAGTGGGCTCAGGCTTTCCTTGTTTTACCCAGTGAAAGAAACACAGAGGTGCCTATACACAGCTGAGACCTAACTTTCCTTATCCACTAAGGATCCCAGAGGGAAGCAGTCCCAGGGAACACACCAGCTTCCAGAGAGCTAAGGGCTGTGGCGGCTGTGAGTTAGCCAGCAGGACTCAGTGACGGCAGGTGGCTTTTCGACTGTTTGTCTCAAGTTCTGTGTTAGGTCTCTTTCCACAGGGTAGCTCCCTGATCTTGGTATTAGCAGAATAAACTACTAACACTACTCTAGCCGGGCTCCTACTTAGAAGCAACAGAGCAAATCCTGGTACAGTGTGTCTTTGTGTTTAATTAAATTGTCTCTAACAATTTAGATGTCCCTAACTGACCCTGATGGGCAGCTAAGAATGAACAGCTATAAGAGTATGTGGAACAGAGAATAGAAAACACATCTTTCTAATAGGTTGTAAAATCATTCTGTAGAAGTCGTGTCTTATTCAATACTATTTAATATTATTTGCTTGATTAACTATATAATGGTATAATAAAAGTTATACTGATAATATATACTAATAATACAACAATTTATATACTACTAATATAATATATGCACTAATAATAGAATTAATTATGTTACACTATTTAGTAGTCTGTACTCCAGAGCCAGGCTCTGTAAGGAATGAGGTATTTGTGAGCAGAGCTTTTCCCTCAGGGCTCCACGTTGTGCCTTGCTGTCAGGCAGCAGTTGTAGAAAAGCCATGCAATAATTAAGAGTGCGAATTTTAAAGTATTTTGTTTGTATTGGTGTTTGAAATAGAATGAAAACTTGCTTTGTTTCCTTATATGCTTTCACAGGATCATAGGATAGTTCAAGTTGGAAAGATACATGTGTTTGAGTACTTCTCTTGAATTCTGATGAGGGTTTCCTGTCACCATGGACAATTAAATCTGACATGAAGGGATACAAAAAGATGTTTGTTAAGGATTTAGAAAGCTCAGTACTGACCTAGATGCTGGAATTTTACATATGTTCCGATACATAGGCATTGTAAACCTCTACAAAGGATTCCAACCCACATGAGTTCCCCCCTTAAAAGAATTTAAAATATTAAGAGGAAGAAACAAACCGCAAGAGAAAAGGTTGTGGTGATGAACACAACCTGCAGAAAGCAGCAACCCTTCCCATTTTACCAAAGAGACTGTTCTGCAGTGGGATTTGGATCTGACTTCAAACTGGTTTACTCATTTGCCATATAAATGAGTTGTACGACTTTTTCAACTGCGTAGACTCTCCATATCAATCGAGGGGAGCATATCAATTGCTGCACTGTTTTCACCAGCTCTAAAATACCTGCCAGATTCATTCTGTTGCCCTAAATGGTGAGATTTCCACTTGAAAATGGTGTTTGCCATTCTTGCAGAGACAGACAGTTGCAGGTTGCATGAGAAGGGTGTCTCCTGAAATTGTACACTAGCAATTTTTATGGGCTTGAGACACAGTTTTGAAGGTACATGCATATTAGCTTTGAAGGTGAATGCAAATTAAAGGGAAACAAATTACAACTTGTGGAGTGACCAGCATCTGATGACGTGTGATAGAATTCACTTGATCCTTCACATCCTGTTTGCCTTAATAATTATCCAGTGAACTTTAGAATAGCTGAAATGATTGGTGATTGTTTTCTTGGGGGACCAGTTAGGTCTGTTCATAACATGTACTATTTAATTCATTTTCATTTGTACTAACGAAAAAATGAAGTTAACTGTAAGCGGATACAATGGCCATTGCTCAAAATAGTCTTTTATGATGATCCAGTCTAATTCTTTTTTTCTCATCAGTACTTTGCCTTGCTGAGAATGGATCTGGTTTATTATTTTGATTGGAATATTGATACATTCAGGGCCATGAAATAAGATACATTTCTTTGCCTGTTGTGTAATCTTCAAGCATGAGATAGGATTTCAAATTAAGAGATTATTAGGAGAAACCATTTCAGTCCACAAATGTAACCTTTTTCATTCTTATAGAATCACTTGCAGTATGAGAGAAATTAACATGTTTGTGACCTGTAATTAACTGTGCCTCCTCATGCTATAAATAAGATCCGGCGACTATCGCTGGAGTCAACTGTATCTTGAGGTCTAGTTATCTGTAGCGGGGTTTTTATTTGCAGCTTTTTGTGTTTGCTCAGGTTTGCAGACAATAAAGAGCACAAATAAAATCTGCTGCCCTGTTCCATTCACTGCAGCAGTGACATCAGGATTTCTTCAAATTCTTCCTGCGCTTGGAAATCTCCCAGTTAGTATTTAAGTCTTTGATGCTGCTGGCAATTCCAGTCTGCACCATTAGAGCTGCATTTTCTAACCGCCCCTTGGTAATTGTTGCAAGGACTTAGACAAGTAAGACTATCCAAAGGCATCGCTAAGGTCAAACTGTGGTGGAAAGTGCTCTGATTTTATCCTGGAGATTGATGTTTGTATCACCTTTTTTTCGATTCAGCAGCTGGTGCTATAAAATGTACTTGCAATCACTGATAACACGTGAGATCAGACTACAAGTGGAGTAACACAGTCTTTTATACTCTGTGTGAAGTTTTCCCTAATGCAACAATAAATCAGAGAAGGCAGAGGTCTTTTGTAAATTTTAATGAAAATCCAGCGGCTGAAATTACAGTTACTTGTGGCTGAAGTTGTAGAAATATGAATTCACTTCTTTAAAGCTCTTAACAACTGTTTTAACTACAAATTTTCTGGGAAGGCAATAGAGAAACAAGCAATAAAAGAAAAGACAGTGCACCCAATACATTAGAATCACTTTGTCATCAGCTACAGGCAAACTGAGGGGAAGGGGCCAGGTGATAAAAGTTTTGCGTTAGCTGTAAAAAAATACCCTGTTCTGAGCACAACCTAAAAAAACCCCATCTCTGTACAAGAATGAGGCAAAAGTTGAGAGAATAGCTTATTATACCAGTTTATGGAAATAAAATAATATTAAAATTTTAAAATATTTAGCAGCTGATCAAGATACAACTTTATTGTGGCAGTTCGAAAGGTTTAGCAGAGAGCTTTTTCTGCCCGAGGTTATTATCACTACTGAAAAACGTGGGTTTGTTTCCTTGCACTGAACTGTTAAGTTGCAATTTAGCAGTTACATATAGGAAACCTAACTCGTATTACTTAGGTGAATGGCAGAACAGGGAGTGAGGGTTATAAGACCAAAGACTATTACAGAATTTACCAGTACGGTGCTAAAGTTCTGCAGCACCCTTCCTGTATGTTTCTGGAAAATTAGCATTTTTCTTGCCTACAATCTGCCAACTGCAGAAACAGACCCAGAGTTGATACCAAGTGACCATGATTCTTTGAACACTGAAGATTTGAAAGCATCAAGCAGAATTTATGCTTCTTTTCTGTCTAGAAGTTGAGCAGAAATACAGTTTTTTTCAGTTCTGTGCTTCCCCAAGGTGTTTTTTTTATTTGTTTTGTTTGGGATTTTATTACACATTATGTCTTGGACTTTAAAAATGTTGGGGTTTACAATGATTATAAATAGACTATATTCATTATTACTTGTAGTTTGCTTGAGTTTCTGCTGTGTTTCAGGTGTTTTTCTCAAATTTCATCCATTTTAGGGTGCTTTGTCTGGTTAATGGAGAGTTGGTTGAATTCTGACTTTGATATGCTTGTGATTGACTCAGAGCAGAACTAATAAGATCAAACTGAATATAAAAAGGAACAGTCATAACATATGAAATTTGAAATGAAACATCTTTGAAAGGCTTCACAAATTATACTCCTTTTCATTATCATGAATGTTTCCACACAGAAAATATGAATTATGCATACTGGGCTGGTTTCTGTAGCCTTCTCTCAAACTTGAAATTATTGGCAGAGTTGCATAGGATAAGATTTAAAATCTGACTCCTTGATCTCATTTCTTGCTCATGTACTTGCTTTAAGGAATTCTTTTAAGATTACATTGGTGTCAGGCTAGAATCGAGTCATCACAGTCAAAACACCACACTCTCACTACTCTGAGCCACACAACACCACTGGCTTTTATAAACTTTGCAAGGTACAAATGGTGAGCTGCAATATCTTGTCAGCAGGTTCAAGGAATTAGAATCATAGAGTGGCTCTGGTCTGAAGTGACCTCCAGAGGTCATCTAGTCCAACCCTCCTGCAGTGAGCGGGGTCATCCTCAATAGATCAGGTAGTCCAGAGCCTTGTCCACCCTCCCCTTGAATAGCTCCAGGGATGGGGCCTCAACTGATTCCCTGGGCAACCTGTTCCAGTGTTCAACTGCCCTCCTGCTAAAGAACTCCTTCCTACAGCAAATAGATTTTACTCTGTTACCTCTGGTGGATCCATACCTGCACATTCAAACAATATTTTTCTCTCAAAGCAGTAAATGTTATAATTGGTTAAAATGAGTTTTCTAATATTGTTTTCTCCTATGAAAACTGCTCAATATAAGCCAATTACTCATCCCTAATCACCAAAGTGCTTGGCAATTTATTGTTCAGTTGTTGCCTTCCACCACATAAACTCTTATTAAAACAATAACAGCAACAGCAAAGATTTATAGCAGCTCAGAGATATAGAGCAAAGATTTTTAGGCAGAGAATAGAAACCTCTAGAAAGCCTGTAGTAGTTCTGAGAACTGTTGTATCTTAGAGTAGCAAAGTGCAGAGCAAATTACTGCCGAGCAGAACACATTTTCCTATGGATCTGCATCTGTTTCTCCTCAGTCGAGGTGTATCTGGGAATATATTTCCCCTTGCAGCAGCAGGTGGCGTTGAACAGCTCACGTTGTTCTCACAATTCATAAGAACTTGGTCTTGCATGCAGTAAAACTTTATTTTCCACAGGAGATCATCTGCAAGAGAAATTCAGCAAGGGTTTGTAGATGTAACAGCCTTTCTATAGGTAAAATTAGGGGTCTAATTCTTCCAACTTTAATCAGGCTGACAAACCTGACTATAAATAGTGCATTTGAGGAAGAGCAAAGCCAGGAGTGAGAGAGAGAGTAATAACTTAATTTAGTTTTATTTTTCTGATGTAAACAATCCCTTGAAGCACCAGAGGTTTCACCTTGTAATAAGGCAGCATTACAAAGCAGCAGTTCTCATTCACTCCGCAGCAAGGTCACATACATGAGTTGGCTTTGTGGCACTCTTAGCTCTGTGGAGGCAGGGCGTGCAAAGGAACAGATTCTCTCAAACATGCATATGCATCTTCCCTGCGTATTTTCACTAGGGTCAGAGAGAACAGGGTGAAAATTAGCGTCTCTTTAGCTTGGAGAAGAGGCGGCTGAGGGGTGACCTCATTCATGTCTACAAATATGTGAGGGGTGGGTGTCAGGAGGATGGAGCCAGGCTCTTCTCAAGGTCATCTGGTGATAGGACAAGGGGCAATGGGTGCAAGCTGGAACAGAGGAGGTTCCACATCAATATCAGCAGGAATTGTTCACTGTTCCAGTGAGCACTGGAACAGGCTGCCCAGGGGGGTTGTGGAGTCTCCTTCTCTGGAGACATTCAAGACCTGCCTGGATCTGCTCCTGTCCAACTTGATCTAGGTGATCCTGCTCTGGCAGGGGAATTGGATGTGATGATCTTTCAAGGTCCCTTCCAATCCCTAATGATTCTATGATTCTTCCCAAATCTAGTTCTAAAACTTAAGTGACTTTGCAAAGTATTTGGAAACAGACTTCCAAGTGACTTCTGCTGTTTCTTTTTAAAATGCACCTCACACACATAAAAAAAAAAAACACCCTAAAATTATTCTTACTTTTTTTACTTTTTTAAGTTTTTCTTACTTGCACACAGGTACAATGTAAGAACAGTACTTTTTCACAAGGCAATGACCATACACCAGTGCAGAGATAGTCTTAACACTGATTATGACTATTTAAGTAATCCATCAACAGTCAGAGTTTTCCATTTGCATATCTAATAATTTATGGCATATCCTGACCCCAAGCAGTAATTGAACCAATAGATCTTCAGCCTAGCTTTACTCCAGCCTGGCTGCCACAGTAATGTAACTCTGCAGGAGTTTTGGATTACTCCAAATGCCATGTCGTCCTCTGAGAGGCTGACAGTCCCAGGCAAAACAAATGTCAAGGCAAACCCTCCATTGCCTAATTTAGACTCTCTAACTCCTTCTTTTGGAATACTTCAGGTAAAAAACCAGGAAAGCACTCTGATTACTCCCAACATTAACCTTAGCAGTCTGTCCTTACTGCAGGACTCCGTAACCGTGCTTTTAAAAACCATGTGAGAGCCTAAAGTTTTGAGCGAAAGGGTGAAATCTATATACCATAGCTCACAGGTAGTCACCTCAACATTTAAAAGGAAAAACAAAAAGGAGAGAAACTGTTATATTACTGTAGAATCTCATGATCAGAGACAGACTGATGAGAAATGAGCTGAGAGATTTGGAAGAGGGAGCCGGGGTGCTTTTCTGACTCAAGCAAGCCATGGCACAGGGCAGAAATACCCAGCCAAGTGCCTGTGTTTCTTCTTCTCCAAATGTGGTTTAGAGGCCAATTCCAAGGCAGCATTATATGCTTCAGTAAAGTGTTCTCAAAAGCTTTGAACAAGAAAAATACCAGCAAACACACAGCTCTGCACTGTTGCACTCTCTTTGCTGAATACTAACTATGGAGAAAAGGCAGCCGTGGAAGCTGCGGGTTTACAGCAGGTATTGCTTGAGAAACACCCTCTGCCGCTCAGCCCCTTGTGACTGCAGGTGAATGAGCAGGTGCAGAGCCTAGTGAGGCTGCTGCTGCCACCACAGTGTGCTGCAGAGGTTGGGAAAAGGTGCTGTGTTTGAAATAACAACCCTCATCAGCTGGCTATTCTGTTTTCCTGGAAAGGAGCTCGATTGAATAAGCTCTGGCAGACACACAGAGCTATGCTGTTGCCACTGACACATATCCCAAAACAACACATACAGGCTGTGAGAAAATGCTACTGTCTCACGACTGGGGAGGAGAAAAAGGAGCAGCAAAGGTACAAACAAGGGAAATCTGACCCAATCCCCAATTAATGGCATAAACAGTATTTATCTATTGATGATTAAGTGCTGCCATTGTGCCTTGGTAGCTGAGTTCGATGATGATAGACATCTTGGAAAACAGGTAGATAGACAGAAAGACAGATGTCCTCAGCTACTTCAGCCATCCATAATACCCTGTGTGCTGCCATCATGGCCTTAGCCTGACCAATTGCCTCAGTAACATGTTCCATCTTGTCCGATCAATATGAGCACTTCA
The DNA here is from genome assembly GCA_013397515.1 of Upupa epops. Lineage (NCBI taxonomy): Eukaryota > Metazoa > Chordata > Aves > Bucerotiformes > Upupidae > Upupa > Upupa epops. The sequence continues at coordinate 826,149 of VZRI01007958.1, forward strand.
GTAACTCTCTGCAGAGCCATATCTATCTGCTAGCACAGGGAGAACTCATCTCACCTTACTGTGCAGAAAGACAGTCATATGGAAGAAGAAATGCCATTATCTATGTAAGCACTTATTTTTTTAATTCACATCAACTCAGTTTTGGCTCCAACGCAGCTTTTTGAACCCATCCCACAAATACTTTCAAGAAAAGATTAAAAATCAAAGGCTCAGAAAATGAATGAAATTCTAACAGGAAAACTGGGTTTGGTGCCCCGCAAGTGAATACTGGGTGCCTGAGTTATGTGTACATTCGAAACATCACCACTTAATCACCTGTTGTAAGACTGAGGATACTCATGTGACAGGCAGCTCTGTACAAGAGCAAGATCCAGAGGCAGAATTGCTGCTCCCAAGCTCAGGCACTCACTGAGATACTGAATGATGATAGAGTTGTGCAAGATCCAAACAACAGGAAGGCAGGTCCATGGGCAGCATGGGAATAACAGCACTGGGAGAAAAGTGTCTCTGCCTTTACCTCCTCAAATCTCTCATTAACTGCCAAAGGAAGGGCATAGCAGAGTAAGCCACCCAGCTGCTGCTTGAAAGAGAGGGTGTGCCTGGTGATTGTCCAGAAAAGCAGCAAATAGCAGGGACATTGTGACAGAAATGGTGACATCTCCTTTGGCACATGAGCACCTACAGAATGGTGGGAAGTCCCCTGTTATCACTGCAATTGCTGAAAGTCCTTCTTATTGTAATGGGGAAGCAATAGGGGATAAATTCTGTTTTGCTCAACTGAAATGCAGCTCAGCTGAAATTATCTGCTAAAAGGAAGGAGAAGAAACTTATCCTTTCCCTGGAAACTGTTGATCTCCTGTGTCCTGGCTCCACTGTCCACATTGGCCAGTCACCAAATCTGAGCTTGTCTCCCCATGTTTTATTTTTCCCCATGGGTCCCTTCTCCAGAAGCTTCAGGACTGCTTCTCCAGATCAAAGATGGAAGGTGCAGGTGGAGGTGGAGAGTCCACTGCCTGGTTGTCCTAAAGTAATTCTTTCTTACTTGCTTTAGATGCACTAAGGCCTGAGTGCTCCCTACATACATGAGATTTTTCAGCACAGACACCTGCTTCAGAAAAGGGAGAGGTTCTGCAGGTCAGGGTAATTTCTGTTACTCTGGAAATGACCAAGGGTAATGTGGTGAGGAGGAGTGTTGTGGTTTTTTTCCCTATAGTGAAGCAGTGGCTTACGGGAAAGGTTAAGGGTTATAAAATTTGCATCCTAATAGAGTCAGAACCTCCGTACCAAATATCAGAAGCTCTGAAGGAAGAGGTTTAGAGTTGTGGCTGAGCCAACTTTTCATTTAATTCAAGAAAAAGTGGACTTGATCCTTCAGGCTTCTCCCTTACAATTTCCAGAAGGACAGCAGTCACGGGGCAAGGTCAAAATCCTAATGGGTTCTCAGGACAAATGCTTCTTGACTTCAGATGGAGAAGTAAAGGCAAGGGTGAAGACAACTTACTCGCTGATGAATAACTGAATTTTGCTCTACAGAGGGAACATATTGCAGAATCTGCACCCTGGCTCAAGTTTTGCTGTGGTGAGGACAGCAGAGCCCAGCAGATAGGGCCTCTGCGAGAGATGGTACGAGAAAATCTGCCTTTACAAGGAGGATAGAATGTAAGGAAGCTCACATAAGTAATAGGTTCTTATCAGGTTGACAGTTTTTATTTTGCCTCTTGTTTTCTCAGGTTAAGTCAGTAAATGAAAATGGGGTGCATTTGTTGGGCTCTCCAGAGCCAACTGAGGGAAAGGAAACTGCACAAGTACAGCACCACGACATCGGTAAAAACCATCCCCCTGGAGATGGCAGATGAGCAGAACATTAGTGGTTATTATTCTATATTCATTATTTTTTAATGACTCTCAGTAATAGCTGTACCAGCCTGGGGAGGAGCTGGAAAATACCCATGAGTACTCTTACCAGCTGTAGTTAGCTCAGCTGAGGTCTCTGACTGGTACAAGCTCAAAACCAGGCCTAGCATCTCACCTTAACACACCCTTATAAGGACCATGTAGTCCTGCTCTTACAGGGAGCATTTTGAGGAGGGAAAATTCCAGAGGGACAGATAAGTGTGAATAGATCTGTGTTCTTTCTAAGGGGAAAAAAAGAATCAAGAGCTGTGCTTTATGAAATCAGAACGTTCACACATGGTTTGCAGCCAGGGAGCTCTTTAGATATTTTGCCATAATTGTGTGTATTAAAGGTTGGGAAGTCATTTGAGCAGTTGTACCAGAGAGACTGTGATTTGTCATAAGCTTTAAAGTGTACCTTTGCATCATTTCAAGCTGCCTTCTGTTTCTGTTTGACTGAATTTGTCACACTGAAGCTGAGTCAAACCATTGATTTGGCACAAGTGCTTTATTCTTCACTCTGGCTCTGTGCAGATCCAAGCTATAAACCAGGAAAGCAGTCAAAAGTTGCATTTGTAAATATTTCAGAGAAAGCTGCTGTTCTGTGGAGCTTGATGCTGATTTCTCTGGTGCTATTGAGTGCTTTGTAGCAGCTCATTTGGGAGATGTATTCTTTGATTTTGGTAATCAATTGATCACCATTTGAAGCCTTGCTCAGACACATGGCTATTGTGAAGAGCAGTACTTTCAAATATCCATTCGACTGTGTTTGTGATGCTCTCTTTATTAGACTGCTCCAGGCAAATTAAAATGTGCTGCTATATAATAAGTATGGGAAGGTTAGCATTCACGCTTTAGGGATAAAACATTTTGACAGTTCTATTCTACATTTGCATTTCAAAATTGTAACGCTTTTAATTAGACCCTGTGTTTATCAGAGGATCTCTTGAGGCATTACTACTGTGAGATTGTTACCTTTCAGGATTCGCTCTGGACTGCTTGTCTGTGAGAAAGCACAAAAGCCTGCTGGTTCCACGCACTTTTCATTTGGGGTCCATGTATGTCTCATTCTTTCATTACTCACAGGAGAAATCACTCAGTCAATTGTGTTTGTTTCTGGGATCTTTTTAATGTGCAGAGGAAGAGAGGTACAAATGTATAGTCTCTTACATGCTCAATGTATTTTTTCACTGGTTTCCATATTTCCAGTTTCTGGTGCACAGGAGAACCCCCTGGGGACAAAGGCAGACACTGTCTGGAGAGAGACAAGAGACACTGCCTTGATATCCATTATCTTTTTAGCTGGTGGACAGGTGATGCTCAAACACACCATATGGATGCACAATGTTTAACACTGAGCTTCTGAAAACAATCACTGACACAGGATCAGCCACTAAAACTATTCATATTATTTGCTCCCCTTCTGTTTTGTCCTTCGTCTCTCTGTATTTGTAATGTTCACGTGGGGTTCTGGTAACCTGCTCTAACATCTGCAACACTGCTATCACCCAGAAGCCTTTCACTGAGATAATAAGGCAAGTGTACACAGTTTCAAGTGTACTATTGTGTCTCAGTTTCTCCACAAGCCTTGTGGACAAATTGGCAAGAAAAAGCAATAAGATAAAATAAAAAAACCCAAACAAACAAACACCAGACTAACCAACAAACCAAGAAAAAACCTCTAACTACCAAATAATCCCAGAATGTATTGGGTTGGAAGGGACCTCCAAAGGTCATCCAGTCCAAACCCCCCCACCCCCGCCCCCAAACAAGCAAGGCCATCACTCACCACACCAGATTGCCCAGACCCCCATCGAGCCTGACCTTGAATGGCTCCAGGGATGGGGCCTCCCCCACCTCTCTGGCCAGTCTGTTCCAGGGATCCCCCACCTTCAGATTAAAGAGCTTTTTCCTGATGTCTAAGTATCCTGATATGCATAGCTGCTTCAGACCTTTAAGGAGAGAAGGGAGAAGTTTAAAAACATTGTAGGTTTTACTAGGCAAATATATTTGAGTTGAAATAAGGGTTTTTTTCTCCCTGATAGTTTGGCCAGTCCCTAAAGATGTGTAGTTAGCGTTAGATTTATCTTGGAAAGGATAGGGACTTAGGTGGTCCAAAACATGTTGTGAATTCTCTGGGAACTCCTTCCTGCACTAGGACCTGTTACTCTGGCTCCAAATCGTAGGAAACTCACACAGCCCCATAGACTGCTTTCAGCTGCTTTTAAAGTACCTTCCTACCTTTGGGAGCAGCTTCTTCTGACTCAGCAATAAATAGAGACAGGAAGTGCTGTGGGAATTCAGATGTAGGGTATGCACTAAGTCATGCTTTCTGACTGTGAAGGGGTCCATAAATAAATCCCCCTGTGCACCCAGATTGGGTCTTGCATTAAAAAACATCAAAATGTGAATTATACAGAGGCCATGCAGCACTATGGGTAAGTACATTGGCCTTTCATGTCTTATTATGTTGTTAATTAGTTAATGTTTGTAAAGCACTTTGAAGATGAAAAGCCCTATATAAGTTCTAAGTGTTATTATCTCTAGAGACCTGGGTCCAATTCAAAGGTGCTTAATTACACATGCCATAAATTAGACTTAATGAGTGGAGGAATCATATGCTTTGTGTGATACATGCAGATTTCGCCGATACATCCAGGTCTGCTGCAATGCTTCAGGTATTCAGGGCTGGGAGGAAAGATTACAGAAAAATTGAGCAGATAATTTCTAAAAATAATTGAATTGCATTTCAATATTATTATTATTTAGGACTTGGTGAACCAAATTGCTAGGGCTTGTGCTCTGTTCTGTCTAGGGATTTTCCAGTAACCAACTTCAAATTGCTGAAGGTAGCACTATTGGCTTTAAATGGTGGTGTAGATATAATTCTATCTAAAATAGACATTCATTATAGACATAACTGTAATCCTTGCTTCTGTCCCATCTTTTGGGTTAGCAGAAGGGTGCTGAGAAGTGTTATGTAGTTCTGGGCCCAAATTATAGGAAAGACATTATGATTCTGGAATGGGTCCAGAGCAGAGCTACCAAGCTTGTGCGGGGTTTACAGACAAGTCGTATGGGGAGAGGCTGAGTGAGCTGGGCAGGTTTAGTTTGGAGAAGAGAAGGCTGAGGGGGGACCTCAAGGGAGGTTGTAGAGCGGTCAGTGTTGGCCTCTTCATGGTAATTGCTGACAGAAGCAGGGGCAATGGTCTGAAGTTGAGNTGGGTGTGGGGATGGTTGGACTCAGTGATCTAGGAGGCCCTCTCCAACCAGTATTACTCTATGATTCTGTGATATGACTGCTGTCCTTCCAGTAACCAGGTCATGTCCTGTCAAGGCTGGGAATCTCTTGATGTTGGGTGTTAAATTTTGCTGGTTTTCAGGAGGATTTGGGGTGTGTTTGTGGTATTTTGAGGTATTTGGGGGGATATTTTGGAGTATTTGTGATGCAGGTTGTGTTCACAAGCATGAGAAAAGAAGTTCCCATCTCTAGCAATAAAATCACTTCATTTACAACAAGTCATTTCAGACGGGTAAAGTGCAAAAAGCAGAAGTAACAGTTATAGGAAAATGTGGTTTCGTTGGCTTTGCAGAGCTGAGAGTTTCCATGTTATGTAACTTCGATTGTGTGGCCACAAAGCTATAGAATTTGCCCTGCTCCAGGCCAGGCAGCTGAGAGCAGGCAGCTTCTCCTGCTCGTTCCTCAGCCAGCAGAGAAAACCATTGGGACCATTCCCAGTCCTAAAGCAGCTCCCATGTGTCCTTGCCACAGAGCATGTCTGTTTTACCTTGTGCCTTTCACAGACAAACAGAGGAAAGCAGGATTTATACTGCGTATAAGCATGTTAGAAGTGATTGTGTTCATTAGTGCATCCTAAGTAGATTGGAAAAACTAATTAATAGCAATTTACTATAAGTGTCTCTAACAGACTTACTTGAAAGTAGTTATCTTGAAGTGAAAGCCATTTGATTTCGTTACCGCTTATTGTAATCATATGCAGACTGTCTTCCAGGGGAAAATGTATTTCTGAGTACTGCACACAACTGAAACTAGTGAGCCCAGTGTCTGGAGAAAGCATCTGTGACCGCAGCCGAAAGAGGAACGAAACTTCCGATGTTCTTCCAAGACATGTGTTTGAAGCATGGCTTCCCATCACTTTCAGAGTGACTTGCAGACCGCTTTCTTTATATAGATTTAAACGGGTCAGTGCGGTCCTGGAGGCGTGTTGATGAATGCCTTTGTGATTTCTTTCCTTTCTCCTGTTAATTTATTGCTTATTTCAAATCAGAAGGTGACCTCGGGAAGCTTCAAATGCATCAAAGCCTAGTTTTGTCACTCACATTTCTGTAGTCCCACGAAATGGATTTAGTCTTACGCCTTAATTTCTGGGGGGCATGTAACTCCAAAACAAGATCTAGTTTTGTTGAGTACTTGTTCATGTGCTCAAATGAATAGGAACTTCACATGAATCCAGATTCAAGATCTGAGCTGTGGTTAAATATTTTAATAGTGCAGCAAACTAATCAACAAACCTTGCCTTCCCCACCTGACCCCCTTCCCTTTTTTACAAGGAATAGATTTTTGTCTGACTGCCTTATGACTTGGGGATTTTTGCCAGAGGGCTTGGGAACTTATCACATATTTTGAAATTTGAGGCTGAAAACTAACAAAAACATTTTTAAACAATGTTTTTTTCAGTGTGTATCCACTAGGGAAGATTTTGACTTGCTGAGGGCCATACAAGATTCTGTTCTTTTTTTTAACTATCACAACTTAACTAGAAGTTAGCAGCCTGATTCCTATTTTTAATATACCAAGACACCGTGTTGTCTAGCACAACGCCACTGGGGCACCAAATCGATGGAGCTGTAAGAAATACTGTAGCGTTTTGCCAGAAGTCTGTTTTTCTCTCCTCTGTTTCAAAGATGTTAGTGACTGACATACTCCAGCAGTGATATCACCATTGCACAAGCATCAGTGAAGAGGCTATCCAAGGAAATTATAAAGTTGTGAGCTCAAGCAGCTGCGCTGAGATGCCAGTGACAGAGGGATCAGGCAGGAGGGCTTCTCTACAGCCGGAGCTCCAGCTTTGGGTCACACAGTCACAGAATGGTGGGTTTGACAGGACCTCTGAAGAACAACTAGTCCAACCCTCCTGGAGAGCAGGATCTCCTGGAGCAGATCACAGAGGAACACGTCCAGGTGGCTTTGGAATGTCCTCAGAGAAGGTGACTTCACAAGCTGTCTGGGCAGCCTGTTCCAGGACACTCTTATCCTCACAGTGTACTAATGGCTGACAAAAGTGCTCTGTGAGAGAACAATTCACAGGTTACAAGAAGCAGTAAATGTGCTTGGATAAATGTCTTGGTGACTTACTATCCAGTAAAGAATTCTTGCCACTTGGTGGTTGTGTTCGGTGACCCAGTTAGGAGTTTTAGAAAACCAGTCACTACCCTTTTCACTTGTGACTTCCCCAGTCATTTTCCTGTTTTTAGTCCCCAATTTAGCAAAGCACAGATCTGTCTCTCTCTAAAAGTGTTTGACCATGGAATTGCTCATGAGGTCTGGACAACTTCTGGATCAGCTTCCTCTCCCTGTCTGCGAGCACAGGGTTATCACAGGTCAGCAGCAGGATAGAAAGTGCGGTGTTAAATAGTGGACTAAGCCCAGATTTTGCATTGAGGTGTCTGATTTTTTACACCAGGGTGAATGAAGGGCATCCATCATTTCTGACAGGATAGGGTGCAGATGTATGTGACTCATTGATCCCTGTTGTCTATTTCAGTGAACCTGTGGGTTTTGTTTCAGCGGGGCTGAAATGCTTACCAATGATCTACTGCATGCTTCTTGCATTTCTTTCACTCTGTAGTCAAGATGTAGTGTGGAAAGGAAGCAAACCACACTCTGGTTTTGGTTTTAAGATGGAAAAGGGTTAGATTTAGGTTAGACTTCAAGAAAAAGCTCTTTAATCTGAGGGTGGGGGATCCCTGGAACAGGCTGCCTCAAGAGATGGTGGAGGTCCCATCCCTGGAGCCATTCAAGGTCATGCTGAATGGGGCTCTGAGCAATCTAGTCTGATCAGTGATGGCCCTGCTTGTTGTAGAGGGGTTGGACTGGATGTCCTTTGGCGGTCCCTTCCAACCCTGTGATTTTGTGATTCTATAAAATGCAAAGTAAGATTGGACATTTGATAGAACTGCTTATTTTAGCAAGGGAAGGGTGAGAAGCATAGCCTTAAAAATTGCTGGTATCACTGGTATGTTATGGTTTAAATTTAAAACATGTTAAGCTTTTTAAAATCATACTAATTTATTTTATTCATTACTATACTACTTGTTACAATGCTGGGAGGAACAGCTTAATGCTACAGCATTAAGAATTAGGTTCATCGATACTCAACCCTAGAAGCACTTTTGTAGCACCAAATATTTCAGTTTCTTGCAGAGACTTATGTATTTCTTTAGCAAGAAGCTCTGTCCTCTCTTGCTGAACAAGAACATAGAATCAAAGAATCATAGAATGTTAGGTGTTTGAAGGAACCTTTATAAATCATCGAGCCAAACCCCCTGCCAGAGCAGGACCATACACTGCGGCACCCAGGTGGGTTTTGAGTGTCTCCAGAGCATGAGGCTCCACAACCAATCTGGGCAGCCTGTTCAAGGGCTCTGTCACTCTCACAGTAAAGAGGCTTCTCCTCATGTTGAGGTCGAACTTCTTAAGTTCTAGCTTATCCCCGTTATTCCTTGTGCTATTACTGGGCACTGCAGAAGATATTGACCCCTTCATCTTGACTCCTCAGAAATTTGTGGACTTTAATAAGATCCCCTCTGTCTTCTCTTCTAATGACTAAACAGCACTAGTTCTTTCAACCTTTTCTCATGGGGGAGATGCTCAAGGCCCTTAATCAGCCTCATAGCCTTATGTTGGACTTTCTCCAGTATATCCTTGTCTCTCTTAAACTGGGGAGCCCAAAACTGGATACAGTACTCCAGGTGTGGTCTGTTGTCTGTGAGTCCATTGTATCTGTTGCCTGAGGTTAATTGTGAATTGTTCAGACCCAGAGTTTGATTTTATAATATGTAATGCATTCTGTCTGCACAACACTGCTCATTGTTTTCAAGTTTGTTCAGGAAGTAGGCAACAAAATTATTTCATAAGTATTCATCAACTTATTATAGCACAATCTTTACATTTAAACCTAATCTCTGCACTGGATGATGATTGAAATTTTGATTCCAGTCTGAGTCCATGAATGCATCTAGCAAGATAATCTTATGAACTGAGGTGGCCATGTCACCCTGTTCCTGATAAAGGATATCAGAAAGCTCTTAGGCTTAAAAAGAGCAACTCCATAAAGCTAAAATTTGTCATGGAAACATCATCACACCAATTAATTGCTGTTATTCCTTCACCCCATTACTGTAATTATCTGTAACTGTTATGATTGCAGCGGATGGCCAGCACTTTAACAGTTCATAGTACTGGGAAGAGCTGGATTATTTATCAGGAGAACTGAGAAACTTATTTGCAAATGCCAGATCAGGCAGGCAGATGGGATTATCTCATTTGGCATTCACTCTTGAAAGAGTGGGGTTTTTTCTCTCACTTCCTCATCCATGCAAACGAGGAAGCGAACAACCACTATCTCCCTTCACTTCACAAGCAGAGAGTAAGAAGTCAGAAATACCGTAACCACGGAAAGACAGCTTGAATATAGAAACATGTTGGTGAACCCAACCTCCAGGGATGCGTTCGGTTTCTTTGTCGCCGAGAGATATTTCTGACCTACCCAGACACGCTCAGAGTGCTGAGCTCCAAGCCAGTGGCACTGAAAAAGTAGAAAGAGTTGTTTGGACGACAATGAGCAAAGATCAAATTCGCAAAGAATTTCAACCACTGTGTGCACTGCTCTTCTTGTAGGGAAAAATAAGGGTTTATACAGAAAAATTACCACAAGTGGTTGGGGTTGGTCTTTTTTTGGGGGGATATCATCAATCCTGCAGAGTTCTTCTGGATTAAGAGGGATTAAAAGGATGGGGCAGTTCTCTAAATGCCAGGCAGATTGTTTTATCTCCTTGCAGTAAACCAGTGTTAATTACTGAGGAATCTAAAATTATTCTTAACACACATCACCTGCCTGTTCCATTTATTAACAGTGTGTTTCATGCCAATGTGATTGAAGGGTCACAGTTACGAAATATTCAAAACCTGCTATTGTTTCATCTAGATTCCTGGGAGCAACTGAGGTCCTTTGAAACTTTGTTCAGAATTGTGCAAGATCATGAAAAAAAATGCCCTTTGAGTTTTGCATTAATTAGCTTACTGTTGGCTTTGTAACAGCCTCAAAAAAATGTGATGTTCCACCCATCTGCATGCACTTAAGCTCGGTCTGCTAAAATGTAATGCTGGAGCTCACGATGAAAGTTACAACAATTGTTTGCCCTCACAGCACAAAAGGAAATAAAATGGACGGTTCAAAATGGACTAACTATTGCAAATCGAGACTTCAAAATCTCTGCTAAACTCCTTTTTGTCCAGTATCTTTTACTGCAAGAAGCAGCACTTTTCACAGACAGGATATTTAGGAGCAAAACCTTAACACTGACTAAACTGGCAGCCTTTTCTGGAGACATAACCACATGGATAAATGGTGGTAGAGCAGTGAATGTCATCTGTCTTGACTTCAATGAAGCATTTGACACAGCCTCTCACAGCCAAACTGAGGAAGTGTGGTCTGAAAAATCAGGTAGTGAGGTAGATTGTGAGCTGGCTGCAGGATAGAAGCCAGAGAGTAGTGGTCTGTGGGGCAGAGTCTAGATGGAGACCTGTATCTAGTGGAAACACCCTGGGGTTGGTGCTGGGACCAGTATTAGTCAATGTAACATTAATGACCCGGATGAGGGATTAAAGTGCACTGTCAGCAAGTTTGCTGATGACACAAAACTGGGAGGAGTGAGGCTGGACTGCCATTCAGTGCGACCTAGACAGTCTAGAGACTAGATAGACACAGGTTCTCCTTCTCCTCTACTCCAACCTGGTAAGACCACATCTGGGTTCTGGGTCCCTTCGTTCCAAAAGGACACAGAGCTGCTTGAGAGGGTCCAGCACAGAGCCACAACAAAGGGAGTGGAGCATCTTCTTAATGAGGAAAGGCTGAGGGAGCTGGGTCTCCTTAGCTTGAAAAAAAAGAAGACTGAGCAGTGACCTCATTAATGTTGATCAGTATAGAAAGGGTGGATGTCAGGAGGAAGGAGCCAGGCTCTGTTCAGTGGCATCCGATGAGGATAAGGGGCAACTGGTGTCAGCTGGAACAGAGGAGGTTCCACACCAAGATGAATAGAAACTTCCACACGGTGAGGGTGACAGAGCACTGGAAGGGGCTGCCCAGGGAGGTTGAGGAATCTCCAACTCTGGAGATGTTTAAAACCCACCTGTACTGTTCCTGTGGAACTGGCTCTAAGGGATCATACTCTGGCAGAGGGACTGGACCGGATGATCTTTCAAAGCCATTTCCAGTCCCTAACGTTCTGTGGTTCTGTGATTCTGTGAATGTTCAGATGATGATGAAGCAACATTATTGTCCTTCCAGTGCCACAAAAGTGAAAGTTTAGATTTACATATTTTTTTTTTAAATCAGGGATGGGGATGAGAGTCTTTTTGACAAAGATCTCGCAGATAAGTTAAGCCTAGTAGCCTGGATGTGACAGTTAATATGCTGATGTTAAGGATGTGCTTAAACTCAAGAGCTCTTGACTAGGCATTTTAACTCATTAAAGGAGAAATAAATGTCAAAGTGAAGAAGATAAAAATGTAATAGCAAATGTATGAATATAATAAAACACACTGAGGGTATTGCCTCTCTCTGGTATTTGTTAGTAGAGGGGCTGGCATGCATTTCTGTAATGGATAAAAGGGTTACCTATAAGAAAATACTCTTTTTCCCTGTCTTACATTGAAAACATTTTCTACAACACAGAAAGTAGCTCATTCATTGTTTTAAAACCGAAGATCAGTGTCGACTGAATGGGGTTTAACTAGACCAAGTGTAAGGTCCTGCATCTGGGGCAAGACAATACTAAGCATGGATACAGGCTGGGCAGTGACTGGCTGGAGAGTAGCCCTGAGGAGAGGGACTTGGGGGTGCTTGTGGACAAAGAGCTCAGCATGAGCCAGCAGTGTGCACTTGCAGCCCAGAAGGCAAACTGGATCCTGGGCTGCCTCAGGAGAAGGATGTCCGGCAGGTCGAGGGAGGTGATTCTCCCCCTCTGCTCTGGTGAGACCCCTGAAGAGTGCTGCGTCCAGTTCTGGAGCGCTTATTACAAGAAGGATGTGGACATGCTGGAGCATGTATGCTTTGTATGACCAAGCAACTTGTGGGAAGTAACTGATCTTAAGATCTGAAGATCTCAATTTAAAAAAAAATGAGTTTAATGTAAAATAAAATAGATTAAGAGGATAATGATGTCACTCAGCAGCAGCAGTCTGAGTGCAGATTGTAGATGCTTGAGTAAGAGATTCAAATATCTTCATTTGGTTTGACAAATAAAATCTGTGTCTCCCTGTAAGTCTTTTTTACCCTCTTGATATATATGTATAATATCTGTTATATTAATTATATCTATTTTCACAGGTATAGTCAGACATACCCCAGAGTTTTGGCACCCATTCCTAGATCAAGAGAGCCTGTGCAGCTGTGTTTTGATCGGTGGAAAGGCTTCCTGGCACCCACGAACTGAAATCACCTTATGGGTATGACAAGTGCATCCAAGTAGCTAGCAAGTGAAAATCAGGGGTTTGTCTGAGGGAGGAGTGTGAACACCTACCACAAAAAATTAAAAGTAAAATAACCTTCAACAACAACCATGATGCAAAACCAATGGTGTGTGTTGCTCTCTCAGCTGGCATCTTGCCATCCATCATTTGCTGCCTCATAAAGCTGATTTGTGTTTGTCCCGTCGCTCCTGTTTCCTGGAGCTGTTTGCCTCTTTCCACAGCTCCTTTCCCATAGGCACACAGGACCAGGACCCAAGTACTCCTTTATGTCCTCCACTGAAACTCTGTTCTTTACCACATGGGGAAAGGGTGGGTTTTCTGAGCATCTTTCTTCTTCTTCATTGTTGAAGCCACCTTTGAACTCTTGTGGATAGATATGTGGAAGGTACCAAAGTTCTAGAGAAGGAAACAGGCAATGCAGAGGAAATCTGACCTTGATTTAATAGGGTCAAAATGCTTCAAACCACCTCTTTAACTTGAAACTCCTCATTTGCAACCTAACGCTTCGTTCATTGTAGCTTAGGGTTGACATGAATGTATGGGGGATCTGTGTTAGTCTTGAGAAGTTCAGCCAGGTTTAGTGAATTCCAGTCAAACTCCCTGTGAAGAGCACACCACAGTATCTCCCCTCAAAGAGCTCTAACACCAGAATTGTTGAAAACTGTTGAAAATTGCTGAAAATGTCTTTTCAGAAGTCTGGTTTGGGTATTCCTCAGGTATTAACTCCTAGCAGACAAGTTAAAGATCCAGCCTTCCAATTCCCACCTCTACTTGTTGATGAAGTTCCTGAGAGACACAGAAAGTACTGACCTCTATATGTCTCTCATAATTTGAACTTGCATCTTGGGGTTAGAAATTTAAGGCTGTTCTTGAGAACTGTTTGAAAGTTTTAAGCCGTGAAAGCCTCTTGAACAAAATTCTTGTGGTCATTTCCAGACTTGATTAGTGCTGATACTTCTTGAATTTCCAGGACTGTGTGATCCCAGGCCAGTTGAGTAGGCTAAGACAGGAGTTTACCCAAATATTTGATAAAGCTTTATAGATACTGTGTCCCAAGCATTTCTTTTCTATGTTATGCATCTCTTTTAATCAAACAGTTTGTTGTTATGGGAACCCTTTCTAATGAGATGTCTCTGACCTGTGAAATCATTAGCCAAGCATCAAATACTGCTGCTTTCAAGCAATTCTCAATGCTTGTGTTTTCATGTTCTTTAATCATCATCTTTCTCATTGTCCAAAACTATAGACAGCACAGACCTGTATTTCTTATCACTATAGGTGATTTATATCACACCAGCACTAACAAGGGACCTGCACAAAGTGCAGATGTAATTATTTTAATATCCTTTTGCACTATTTGAATAACAGAGAGGAATCTTAAACCTGGGTCCTTGTCCTTTCAGTTTCTTTGCTGTGAAGTGCTTTAGCACGGACTGATGGGGACTGTGAGCTGGGAATTCCTCCTCTGTGGTTCCTGAACTGCTGAAGAACAGCTACACCAACACACTCAGCACAGGCACCCTTCTCCACATTTATCTTGGGTTAGGACATTCCTTTATTTATCTGTCTCTGATCTGACCGTATCTGATCATTCCTTCATCTCATTTTCACTTAACCTTTTGCCCTCTACACAGACTAAGCATCCCATCAGATACCTCCCAAGGGACCTTCTTTTCCTCCCACTCCCCCTTTCTCCACTCTTTCTCCAATTTAGGTGCTTTACGCCACTCCTGATAATTTACCTGATTACATGGAAGGGGCTGTAGATCTTTTTATAATTGCTGTTTTACTTAAAACATCGATTCTTCAGCTGCTGCCTCTTTTCAGGTCATCACACCTCACTGGAGGTTTCCCTGGTTTAATGAGCAACTCAGAAATCACAGAGAGGAGCAGAGGATGGGGGCATTCTTACGTTTGAAAGCCACTCCGTAGCATCCGCAGGAGGATTCTTGGCACCTGCCTAGTTACACTGGATGTCCAATGTTATCTCTCCAGGCAAGTAAGATTCTGGCAATCACTGTAGTCCTATTTCACTTGTTCTCAGTCTTTTTGACACAAGCACATTAATTCTCCCAAGCCTTTTTGGCAGCTGTAAGAAGTTTTCTCTTTTTTTTTTTAATATGATTGATAATATTGAATATTTCTTTTAACCTTTTAGTGCCATTCCTGGGTTAGGTGATAGTTCCTGTACTGGGATGTTAATCTCCAGCATGCAGTAGCACATCTTCCCATAACCTACTCATTATGGAGCTGATTTATAAAATGCCACTGGTTAATTTACAGCTGCCAATAAGGCTCCATGGAGCGTTAGCCCTACAAGTAATGCCATTCTCCCCACACTCCTACTACCAAAGGTCACATCAAGCAAACCATCACTTTCTAACACACATGGGATGGCAGCCCATGGGCAAAACTTGACTACATAGTTTCATATGCTCTGGAAAAAAAGAACATTCTGGAGAGAGTGTCAATAATGTAGTCTCCCAGATTCACTGCAGGAAATCACAGAATCACACAACTATTGAGTGTGGAAAAGAGCTCTGAGCTCATCCAGCCCAGCCCATGACCTAACATCACTACATCAGCCAGACCAGGGCACTAAGGGCCACATCTGGTCTTTTCTTAAACACCTCCAGGGATGGGGACTTCATCACTGCCCTGAGCAGTCCGTTCCACAGGCTGATCACTCTTTATTTGAGGAAAGGTTTCCTAACATGCAACCTAACCCTTCCCTGGCAGCTTCAGGCCCTGCCTCTTATCCTATCAGTAGTTGCCTGGGAGAAGAGCCCAACCCCCACCTGCCCATAGCTTCTCTTCAGGTAGTTATAGATAGCGATAAGGTCCCCCTAGAGTCTTCGCCAAGTTAAGCAACCCCAGCTCCCTCAGCTTCTCTTCACCAGACATTCCCCCTAGTCCCTTCCCCAGCCTCTTTGCTCTCCTCTGGACCTCAATCTCTTGAAGCGAGGTACCTAGAGCTGCACATGGTACCCAAAGTGACATATCACCAGTGCCCAGTACAAGTGAAGAATTACATCCCTAGTCCTGCTGGCCACACTGTTCCTGATACAGGCCAGGATTCAATTGGCCTTTTTTGCAACCTGGGCACACTGCTGGTTCATATTTAGCTGGTTGTCTACCAGTACTGCCCAGGTCACTCTCCAGCCACTCATCCCCCAGTCTGTAGCTCTGCTGGGGGTTATTGTGGCCAAAATGTAGGACCCTGCCCTTAGCCCTGTTAAACTTCATCTTGTTGGCCTCTACCCAGCCTGTCCAGATCTCTCTGCAGCACCTTCCTCCACTCCAGCAGATCAACACTGCCTCCCAACTTGGTGTCATCTGCAAATTTATGAAGGGGGGATTCAATCCCCTTATCGAGGTCATCAGTAAAGATGTTGAGTAGAACTGGGCCCAGCACTGATCCCTGGTGGACACCACTGCTCACTGGACACCAACTGAAAAAATTAGATTTTAAATTTCTGACACGTGCAGGCCCTGCTCACCCCAGCCCCGCTGCTCCTCCACTCCCTTCTGGCTGCACCACATGCGGTTTGCACATGACCTGACTGAAATGAACTGGCAAAAAAAAAAGTCATCGTTTCCATCACTTTCATTTTTTCATTTAAAAAAATAAGAGAGGTTGTCTGAGGAGACACCAACACATAAAACGAAAACGACCTCCCAGGCTGACTTGAAATATGTTCAGACTATGCTTCCACTCCCTGCTCCCTAGAACCCAGTAAATATTTCTTTGGCCCCACAAAATGTTTGAGTCTGAACCCAGGAAACCTCAGATTGACCTTGGAAATAAGATTCCTCATTTTCAACATAAATGTCTCAGCCACATTGCTGGAGGAGTCACACTTTCTGATTGAAGCATATAAAACTCGCCTCTTTTGGCAAATGGGGTCAGTTGTACAGTGGGGAGCTGGTTGTTTTCCCAATTAACTGACCATAGGCACTTTCAAACTCTTCTCAACTTTTACACCCCAGTAGAATACTGGTGACAAGGTTAAAATATCTATTTTGGGCCATGAGAGGAAGGGTTAAGCCCCTGTAAAGCTGTAGTAGAGCCTTTCTCAATGGAGATACTTTAACCGACTTTGCTGAGCATCTGGTGAAAGCGATACAGAGATTTTGTTCTGTCTCCTTTTCAGGTTGTATTGGATGGTTTAACAGCATTTGATGTTGCAGTGTCCTTACCTTGAATCCCATTTGAGATTCTAGATTGCATAGGGCTGGATTTGATCTCTGTCACCTTGTTTCCTTCTGATGTGTCTCTCCTCTGCCAGATGCATTAACTCTTCTTTCACCCATGACAGTCAAGCTCTCACTCTCCAATGGGGTGTAATGAAAACAGGCTTTTGAAACAGTCCTTGACATCATCTGCTGACAACGTCTGACTCATGTTCAGATATGAATTTCCCAGGTCTGATTCTCAGTTCTCTGTAGAACAGTAGAAGAACACATTCCAGCAGAGCATAAGAACAGGAAGGGTCTCAAACTCCTCTTCTCATGACTGGTTGACTGTCTATCAACTAGTGCTGAAGACGATTGTGACCACAGTCTTCCTTTTCATATAGCTGCTTTCAGGACCTCAGACATAATGGCCTTCTCTTTGACACTCCTGTTTAAAGCAAAAACAATAAAGAAGGACACTTTGATTGACATCTGTCATATTAATGGAATTAAATTTGTCTTTAATTGCAACAAAAAAGCCAATGTGTTAATGAGTGTTAAATAAGTATGTTGATGCTTTTTCCCAATGAGACTTTTGGCTTGAGTATGAGTTTCTCACTTGAGGCCATCCAGAAGTGTTGAAATGCTGTCAGCTAGTTTCTCACAGAGGTTTCTTGTCCAGGGCACCAGCACAGTGTGGCTCCTGCACCTCACTGTGTCCCATCGAATCCTCCCTGCACTGAGGGTGTCACTAGGTTGCAGATCAGAGCCACATGCAGATGTAAGAGCCCCACAAAGCTCAGGTAATAACCATACATCTGAAAAGGACAGCAGCACCCGAACAGAGTGAAACGGTGAACCTCATTAGGTGTTGATATGGCATTTTTCTGATAGGGCTCAGATGAATCAAGCCAAAGTAGAACAAAACCAAAGCCTGCTTGCTTTCATTCCCTTTGCTGACTTTGCACCGAGTTGTGAGCAAAGCAGACCTTCTCCCTATAAACAGACGGCACATGATTCCGTGGGATTTTCCCACGTTCGATGAACACACATCAGGCCCATTTACATAAACATGGAAAATACTAAAATGACTACCAGGTCTGTGGGGTGTGAGACACCTGGAGCACATTGCAGCCAGCCAGCTTTGGAGTGGAGATATTCTGGTGCACAGATCTGGGGACTGGGCCGGTTTTGACTCGGGTTATTGCATCTTTTGACACCTAAAGACACGTTCACCTCTGCCCCTGAGACATCTGCAACATCTAACTATAAAAAGAGGAATGGGAATGTAGTGGGTTTTTTTCTCCCTTACTGTTATTTTTATTTTCTATTGAAAAGGATTTTAAAAGGCCAATGAAATGTAAAATTGCTTTTTTGCCAGGGTTGCAAAACTCGTTTCACTTTGCATCTGAGAAGCTTTGTAGGAAATTTCCAGAGTCCAAAATCCAATGCAATAACCCAAAGCAGTGAACAACAGCCCAGCCTGCAGCTTCAGAGCTTGAGGTAAACAGGGGGAACCACTGCAGTGGCCATCCTTGGCCTCACTCCCACAGCTCACCTCAACTCTTTCTCATCAGTTTATATTGCCTGCCAAGGTCTTGCATGTTGTGACTTTCCTTCCTAAGAGAACAGTGGCTGATTTTTACTCACCAAGCCCTTCTTTTTGCTCTTTCTGTGCAGGCAAAATGTATAAGTGTCTGGGGCACTAGTGCCGCTCCTCTCACTTGACCAACTTATCAGCTCTGGTGGTCACTACACAGGTGACTACTGTCTTATAGGAGAGGCTAGTCTGCTAATACTGATTGAAATATTTTCTGAAGTATGTTTTTTTTACCTTTATTGTTGGGGTTTGCTCCAGGAACTTCTATGCATACAGGTGTGTGTGTGTCTGTGTGTGTGTATATATATATATATATATGTGTGTGTGTGTGTGTGTGTATCCCCCATATGTATATATTTTTTAATTACTTAATTTTATCTACTAATTATTTGGCTGAAAAAACTTGAGCTGTTACCTTTTTGTGTGTGAGTTTGCCCTACGGTAGCATGGGTGTGCATGGTTTGTAGTAGACTGTGACTGTCTGTGGCTGAATAGCACTGTAGAAATCCCCAGAATTATTATTTTGACTTCTAGCTATAATATAAAGGAGTTGATTTTTTGTCTCGTTGACCATGAGAAGGTAGTGTATAGGGCAGAGCAGCACACTGTGTTGATAGATGGAGCACTGCTGTGGATGAGTTTGCCAAAATTAACACATTTCCCATTGGAAAAAACAACTTTGCAAAAAAAGTTTTTCTTTTCTGAGTACAGGCATCTTCTGTTAGAGCCTTAGAGCTGATTCTGCCTCTCCTAAGTTATAAACTCTTATGGATGTGCCATAAAGATGTCCACCTAATGCAGAGAAAAGCAGATTAATTGATCGCAGTAATATATTCTTATCCACTGAAGAAGAGCATTCCACACATTGTTTCTTGTTTTGTTTCTGGCTAGTAAATCTTCATTGTAGAATACAAATGAAAATGACCCAAATATGTATTATTTATGAACGGGGCTCTCAGATATTATGCTTTAGATTGATTGTGTTAGACAGCATCTAACAGAAGCACAATAAGTCAATGAAAAATAAAAAGCAGCAAAAATGCTTCATGCTAAAAATGTAGTTCTAGTGACACTTCTTCTATAAAGGACATTCCCAACACATTGACATTTATATTTATCACGGCTCTGTGTGTGATTTACACTTGTCTGAGGTACTGAATATCAGGAATATCCATGCACATACACACCCCTTTTGAGTGATGGCGAGTCATAGACTGCTGCATTGCCCCATACACAGCAAGCTTTTCCTTCCCTTTTTATTTTTCTTCTCTGGCTTCAGGGAGGCAAAGGAAGCAGTAGATCAATATGGTGTCTTGACTGAAGTTGCCTGCAGCACTTCCATTTCTCAGACTGGACACTGATGCTAACTATCAATAGCAATAAGAGGCTGTCTCAGACAGAATTAAGGCTCCTTCTTCTGCATGGCTGTCTGGTGCTTACTGATAAACATCTCATGCACGAGATTGCAACAAATAACCCATCTCAAGAGGGCAAACTAGCCTCTGTCATTGCCCCTATTGATACCTGGGGTGAAGGGACTGATAGTTATTTTCATACAGCTGATAACACATCAGATAAGGGTACAGATGGATAACAGTACAAAGGCACAATGCTGTAAAGTCTGGAGAGATCTTTGATGAAATCCTGTGCTCCTGAAAAAACCCTGAGACAACAAAAGACAAAAATATTGACTTATGCTTAAACTACTTAAGAGAAGATACAGCTAAATTTAACTGTTTATTAACCTCTGGGTTTTAGGCAATGTTAGCCAAGCTGCTTTATTCAGATGTTATTAATTGTTACCATCTGGATTTGCAAATTTAGTCTGAGAGTAAAAGCTGAGAGGGGCCGGATGCAGCTATGATGAAGATAAGGAGGTGGCAGGTAGCATCGTGGTTCAAGTGTCATTTGACCCAGGTGATACCCTAGTTGTTAAATTTGGAAGAACTGAGCATCTTTAGCCTCCTTACCTGCAAAACCAATCAATTTCCCAAGTGATCTGTAGTGCATTCCTTGTTTTCAGACTGACTAAGGATGTGGAATCCCTTTCTCACCCACCCAAGTGAAATCACCATTAAAATACCCTGTCCCAGGTCTTTTTGGTGGTAGATCCTGTTGGACACACAGTATAGTGTAGCCAGTTTGCATTAAATGAAGATCTCCTCTGCTAATCAGGTTTTATTTTTTCATTTTGCTGTAACTGAGTAGGATGAGGGAAGTGGTTCAGATGCTCTCCTGGAAAACTAACAGAGCCTCATTTCATATCCTCCTTCTTGCAGAGCTCTAACAGCTTACAGGAGCAAACAATTTGGCTCTGAGACATCTATAGCTTTATATGAAGTGGGAAATTTCTATGATCCATTTTGAGTTTCAAATTATCCCAAAGAAAATGCTTCAATAACATTTCTCTCTTTCACAATAGATTTTTATCTTAAATCTAACAAAGCCTGATGGGTTTTATAGGATGAGATTATTCTGAAGGCAGTTACTGAATCCTTAAATTTGAATGGTTGATGAGAAAATAAACCAGAGCTTTAAGGACATCAGTTATGAATAACCCTACTAAAAATATTTGTATAATGAGACTCCTGAGTCTAAGGCTGTGAATACAGGTATTAGCTTTGAAAGAAGCAGAATTGAATGGTAAATGCAATTTCATTTAGAAAAACAAAAAGCAAAATAAAAAAACCCACCAAATCCCTTGTAGAGTAATCACTCACTGATAGACATGCTCTCTGTTTCTCTGTACTTTCTGCAACAGCAAGGCTTGTCCACCGCACAAGAGCAGAGTGTGGGTAGATTTGCTGATGTGTGTACACTGCCCAGAATCACTGCCGGTATTAATTGCCCTCCAGTATAGAACATGTACATTTTGCATGAACACGTTGATTAGTGAGGCAGAGCATGCAGTTTCTAGCTAGGGAAGCTGGAATTTCAGAAATAGCTTGGCTCTTCACTTTGATTACTTTCTGGATAGAGAGCTGGAGTCAAACTAATTCATTTTGTAAACATTACTGGTCATTCATGTACAGTGCATAGCATGAATCAGCGCAGGACAGGCAGGCGAGTACAAGTTCAAAAGGCCAGATGAAAATGACTGTTTCTCTGTACATGGTACGATCTCTGCTCTAAGAAGGATCATATCTGTACTCTTTACTCAGGCAAAATTCCCACCTCCCCAAAATGGAAAGTTTCCTTAGGAAAGTTGAAAAGACAAGGGTCCTAACTGTTTGCTAATGAGCAGTCCATCCCCTGCACCCTAACAGTCAGCTTTCCACAAATATTTATACAGCTCAGGGATACAGCTATAGCCTCAACATTTCAGCACAAATATTAGGCCACAACCTCCGATAGTCTAAATTGATGTAGTCCTACTGGCTTCAGTGGCATTACAGTGATTTACAATAGCTGATCTTCTCACCCTTTTATTTTTAACTCACTGCCTCTGGCAGACTCTGCTCTGGACACTTCTTTCAACTGAAGAACAGATTCATTTTGAAGAATTTATTTTTGAGGTTTTTTGTTTCTTTTTTAGTAAAAGCTCTTCACAGAATTATTGAGGCTGGAAAAGACCTCTAAGATCACCAAGTCCAGCCTCTTCATCCTGTTCAAGCTTCTCCTTAATTTTAAGAGGGGCTCAGCAAGAAGGAAGAGCTGCTACCAAGGAGACCATGAGCACTCTGTAGCACAACAACTCAGCTGAGCTGGAGTGCTAAGGCAGTCAAGGGTGCTAGTCAAATAAAAAGGTAATTGGCTCTTTTGTTAAAAAATAATTATATATATGTAGTCATACCCATAAAATCTGGATTTAGTGTGCCCGCTGCAGAACTCTGTTGTGTGTGTTCACTATAACAGCAGTTCTGCAGAGACACAAGCGTGTTAGAATATATGTTTCTCAGTGTCACTAGCCCAGAATTCCTACAGAAGATATGAAGTCTTCAGTTTTTCCCTAGCTTTTGAAGACAGGAAACATTAGTAGAGCCTTTTTTTCCTCCCCAATATTAAATTACTTGGAGACAGAGAAATGGATTACGTTGCGTATTTTCTACACAAGCAGAAGGATTAATTCAAATGATTGCTCTGAATCAAAATAACTTGACTATTTTTTTGCAGCCTTTGAAGTTTAATGAATGTTTACTCTTGCCAACAAGCATAGGTTTTTGGGACATCCTGCAGGATCACTAAAACAAGGTGATCTAAAGCTACTTATGTAAAATAAGCCCAAGCCAATATGTTTGTCTTGAAGTTATAAGGAAAATTCAAGTATTTAGAAGTAGCTTTTTAACAAGTTGTGAGTTGAAGTTGCAGAGTTCCCACTGTGCTGCCAATGTCTGTGGAGTCGGGCTCATACACTAACTCCAGTTCTGACGATTTCAAAAGTAGACTTGATCTAGGATAGGTCTCCTCTATGGCTTGTATGCTCTCCTAGGGCTTGTTCCCACTCCTTTAGGGACACAGGAAAGCCAGCTTTGCTCTTATCTTTCAGGATACATTTGGAATTCCTTTCAAATGCCTCATGTCAAAGTTGACAAGAACTACCTATTACTTACAGACATTTCAATGCAGATTTTCTGTAGAAGAAAATGAAATCAGGTCATGAGATGTAATGAACCAGACCTAGAATTTCCAAGTACATTTTATTTCTTTCTGTTAAGCCTTTGCGAAGTGCTCTACTGAAATGCCAAATGAATGTAACCCCAGTTTGCCTCCGATGGCTGTGATAGACTAAAACAGTAGGTAACATTCGGCGAGATATTTAGCTTCTGATAATTCAGCCACACAGACATTCTCTGAGTTTTATTTTTTCCTGGAGGGCAGTTTCCAGATGTATAAAAAACCCTCTTGAAAACAAGGTATTTTTTTTATATCTGAAATTCACTGCATGTCTCGCTGTTAAATTCCCACCTTAGAGGGTTTTTTTAAATTTCACTGAAAAAGCGTCTTAAATCAAGGTGATAGACACATGTAATGTAAAGTGTCTGTCAACAATTAGAATCCATTTGGAAGTTTGTAAAGCATAATCATTTAAAATGAATTTAAATCAAGAAGGAAAGTTTTGAGATGGAGAAGGAAAGTTCTAGCCTGCAGTACTGCAATTCTGTACAGAACTAATTCCAGTTCTTCTGCCCTTTTCTGAGTGAAAGAGAAAGAAACTGAGCCTCCAATGCAGTTAGTTAACTACCATATGTCCATTAATTTCACTCTTTCCACAATAAAATCCAAATGATATTGAATATTTGATTTTGAAAGACATAATAAAGGCAAATAATACAGGCCAATGTAGATTGTGTTGCTCCAGCACAGAGTAGCCCAGGTTAGAGGGGACCATGAAAGATCATTTGGTCCAACCTTTCATTTCCAAGGAAGCTTGAATATGCTTTAGCGGAGACACTCGATAGATTTGTGTGCTGTGAATTGACAAGTGCAGTTGGTTTGATTGGGATGGGCTAACTCCCTATGCAGTAACATCCATGTAGTTTGGAAAAAAAGAAAAGCCTAAAGGTGAAATGCACAAAATTTCCTCTGTATTCATCCGAGGTGACAATACGGGATCCACAGGCAAGCAGGACCATGGGAACATTAAGGCCAAGTGCCTTCAAGGCAATGTTATCCCTGTATTTGGCCATGCAGCCCACTGCTGAGGACTTACCTGTCTAAATGAGGATTTGGACTGGCAGCCCAAAGGGTATGAAATTTGGACTGACACCTGGATTTTTCCAAAAGTCTTGATCATAGCAAAATCTGAGCTTAGATTATGCCTTGTGGCTCATATTTAATTAGCATGGTATAAACATCTACATGTGGTTTGTCATAAATTGAATGTATTAACAAATAATTTCAGATTTTGAAGCATATATTGATTTTTAATTGTATAACAGGCACATTTACAAGCAGTGTTCCATGAGACCACCTTCCTACACTGTGATGACCTCATATTTAATTAACATGGTATAAACATCTACATGTAGTTAGTCATAAATTGAATGTATTATCAAATAATTTCAGATTTTTAAGCATACATTGATTTTCAATTTTGTAACAGGCACATTTACAAGCAGTGTTCCATGAGACCACCTTCCTAATGCTGCGATTAGTATAATCCTGTAGATGTATGCCAACACTTCAAGCGTGGAACACTTCACTCTCTGTAAGATACATAGCTCCTTTAAGCAGATACACTTCCTGTGCTGATATACTTATGTATAATTCTTCCAGATTAAATTCTGGCCGTTTCTAGACAGACCAGTTATCACTTTGATTGATTTTACGAGAATGACGATAAGAAAGCAGAATGATAAGAAATGCAAAGCATATCCTACGGTTCACATCTGAGAACTTTCTGTCATGTGTTACTGCTTGCAGTTATTGTAAAATCGTGATGCACTATCTCAAAAAGAAAAAAGAAAAGAGATGCAAATTGCCAGTAAACAGGCTTTGCCTTTGGTTATTTCGTATTTATAGTCTCTTCAAGTAATCCCCTTGAAGAGCCAAGATTACCTGTGATTAGCAGACTGAACAGGTGGTTTAGGACCTGCACTCCTAACTGTCACAGTCATTTTGCTTTCAGAAGCAACGAGGTCCTTCCCAGTCACCAGCCATTCCTGCAGGCTTCCCTGAACGTGGCAACCAGCAGCAGTTACTGGGTTTTGTTGCTCTAGGCGAAACATTAAATGCAGGCCCCTCACAAGGCACAGCCACTACCACAGGAAAGTGTTGCTGAACATTTTGCAGCCCTAGGCAGCTGGGAACTCTGCGTGGCTGGTGGCGGCAGTGCTGGTCCTGAATGTAGATTTACCCATCTCTCCCCCATTAGGCTCCTGTCCATCTCACTTTTTACCTTTGCACTGAGTTTACCTAATTGCTTCTGCTCAGTGTGACTCCCATCGCTGAACACAGGCAGGTCTTGTCCTGCTTTAGAGCAATCCATTACCAGTGGGGCAAAGGAGCAGCGGGTCTGGCAGCCCTTGGAGAGCTGCTCTGGCTGAAATTGAATTTTGCTCTTAGAAAATTCTAGGAGTGAAACAAAGAGTAAGTGAATAATACTGCTTGAGCTGAGCGAGCGCAGCAATGTTATTGTGTTGTGAGATTACATGTGCAGGGCTGGAGAGGACAGTGCTGAAGTGGGGAGGGGAGGGGATGAACCATACTTATCCTTTGTTTAATTCCACTTAATTCAGTATGGTTTTAATGCATTTGGCTCTGTCTTCATGGAATCATTATTCTGACATATTATAGCTTTGCTTGCGCTTTCATGCAGCATGAAGATGGGAGCTGCTTCATCTGAAGAAACAGCCAGGTTGAGTAAACTCTATAGAGTTAAAGCAAGTGACTTCAAGGCCTAAAATGTATGGGAGTGCAGAGGTATGCAGCTGTCAAGGAACCACATTAACAAGAGACATCTTGCTCAGAGGTACGGTACTTACACGCTAAGCATTGTCACTGGTGCCTTCTCCGGATCTTTTTTTTTGATGGAGCGGTTGTTTACACTCGTCTGAAGTCAGTAATGGGCCTGATCTGGCACTCTCACACAAATAGAGCTCCTCTCAGGAACCAGTTTGTATAGACTGGGGGCTTAGACACATATTTTATTTGCAAACAGCTGGAACAGCTTAGGAAGTTACCGGATCACGCACTGTTGCCCCACGCAGGAGATTTCCATCCCTTGCTGCCGGAGGATGTCATGCAAAGTTTTTTGCTAGTGCTAGTGCAAGGCAGACTGGGATAGCCCACCCGCCAATGGCCCCAGCTCACATGGTGGGATGGTGTCCTCCAGGCATGGGGCAGTGGCAGACAGTGCTCAGAAACATTGTACTCCTCCATCCCAGTTATCCCCTGTGCTGTTCTAGACTGAAACCCTGACAGTGCTCTGCTGCCTCTGCGTTTCACCAGCGAAGTGTTTAGTGGGCATTAGCATTGCAAACTTCTGAGGAAAGGAGTGGCTTTTCATGGCCTCAGAAGTGAGTATATGATGTATCCTGGATGTAGAATGAGGTGTTTGGTGCAAGTTCATCCTAAGCATCCTCTTATATGCTTCCCTTTCACTTTGCCTGTTGCAATAAATACAGCATGAAGTGGTGGTTCAATTGCTGGACCAGTACAGACTGGGGCTAGTTTGTCTTTGCATGTATGATTTTTGCACCAAACACCTTTAGTATGGACCACAACTTACTCAAGCTGTACATTTTTCGTCCAGTGGTACTTCTAGGGTGTTTGCTGGGATGAGTTTAATGATCGTGCACAGTCCTGGGGAGAGCTGGTTTTGCTGTCGTGGCCACTCCATTTGAAATGAAATTTGAAGTTCTGTGAAGAAAGGACCAAGACATCAAGTAGGTAACTCAGGATGAGATGCAATAAATAGCTTGTATACCCAGGCTACAGGTCCAAGATTATCATGTAAGGGATGGAAAAACATTTCTAAACCAAAATCTGGCTTCTGGAATTGTGATGATGGGGCTTTTTAAAGTCTCTCTTAGAGGATTGCTCTTTGAATCTTGTGACTTGAGCTTTGTTTTTGGAGGAAAATGAAATTGAGACTTCCATTTTCTCTGTGGTAGCTATGATCTTGGGTTTAGAGAGCAGTAGTTTTCAAGGCTATCTCTGGGTAACTGATGCTGAAGTCTCAGTAAGAGCTGGCTGGCAGCCCAGTGCTCAACTCTGTCCCCTCTTTCCCATGGCAGAATTACCCTAAGGATTCAGAAACTCCTGGAGATACCTTTAGAGGTAGGTGATGGCTGTTGGTGCCATCTGAACATTAAATGATCAGAAAGTCAAGAAAACAGGAAAAATCTGGCTCCACAAGGAAAAGGGGAGCAATTCCCACAAGAACCAGATGATGTGAGTGCAATTCTGTGAGCAACGTTTTACACTCATAGGAATGTGACTGCATCAGTCACTGTCCTATGGGCAGGCTGACCGAGACTAGAGGCAGGAGGTGCATAGTGAGGTCTCTGCTTAGTTCAGGCAGGGAAAGCTAAACATTATTCATGAACCATTTACTTTATTGCAACTATCAGCTGCCAAGCTGGCAGCTTCTGTCGATGCAAAGAATATGACAATTTTCACGTTGTAAACACCAAGTGTTAATCAGGGCACCTCAATATTATACAAACAAAATGTCTGTACTTCCAAACACCTCTGCTGTACTTGAATCAAAAAGATGGCATGGAAGTGAGAAGGCTTGTTGGGTTCATTTCATCAGTCCAGAAATTTGGGACTCTACAGGCAGCATTCCCCCTGAGGGTTGGGACATATTTGTCCCATAATTGCTGCATATTTCCAGATTAAAATGAAACCTTCACATGTAAATGAAAATGCACACACTGAAAATCAGATTTGATGTTGAAAATCTTTTAGTGACAATAACAGCTCTTAGTTTGTGAGACGATGATCTCAGAGGTGTTTTTCAGACTCGATAATTCGATAACTCTGTGATTTTGTAGGAAATGGTCTGTAGGTCCTATTGCAAAGAAGATTGCCATGTGGAATGCTGAGCTTGTATTTGGGTTTTGTTAGACTACAGAATTTGGGTGTAAATTTGTTTCAAAGGTAAGCAAATCCTAAGGGAGCACTTTTTTAAGATCACTTTTCTTTCCCTGAAATATCCTGGAAAATGCATCCTTCAGCCCCTCACTTGCTTTATGTGCCTTCTGCTTCCATTTTAAACACTGCTTTGATAAAGGGACGATAGCTGTGGTGGGTTGTTATCTTATCATTTACAGTAAGCCTCCTGTGAATCAATACCTGGCTGCATACTAACTGTGCCTGTGAAGGTTTTCTCCTGTAGAAAGGCACTTTTCTTAAAGCACGATATTTGGTGGAAATTCTGAGTGATAGCTAGTTATACCTCACCCAATATCAGATGTATTTTTTTCATTACTATTCTTTTGACATCTACATATTTCAGTGTCATCTTCC
>VZRI01007958.1:869454-884537 GCA_013397515.1 Upupa epops
CTTCTACCTCAGCCCACCCCTAGTAACTCTGTTTTCTCCAGTCCCTTGTCCGCTATTGGAACACCTGCAGAGGATTTAAACTCTTTGACTGCCTTGGCACAGCAAAGGAAGAGTAAGCCACCAAATGTAACTGCTTTTGAAGCAAAGGGCAATTCAGACGAGGCATTCTTCAAGCATAAGTGCAGGTTCTGTGCTAAAGTGTTTGGGAGTGACAGTGCCTTGCAGATCCATTTACGTTCTCACACAGGCGAGAGGCCATTTAAATGCAACATATGTGGAAACAGGTTCTCCACCAAGGGAAACTTAAAAGTCCACTTCCAGCGTCATAAAGAGAAATACCCACACATTCAGATGAATCCGTACCCGGTGCCAGAGCATTTGGACAATATCCCTACGAGCACAGGTATTCCTTATGGAATGTCTATACCACCAGAGAAACCTGTCACAAGCTGGCTGGACAGCAAGCCGGTCCTCTCCACCCTGACGACTTCTGTTGGCCTGCCACTCCCTCCAACAATTCCCAGCTTGACCCCATTCATCAAAACTGAGGAGCCCCAGCCGATTCCCATTAGCCATCCTTCTGCTAGCCCTCCTTGCTCTGTCAAGAGTGACTCGGGAACAGCTGATCCCACATCAAAAATTTCCAATGGACTTTCTGATGAGGTAGAAGCTGGTGCTTTGCCTACCTCAAATGGCAAAACAGAAGAAACCCCTCCAAACACAAGCACCATCGCTAGCACGAGCAGCTCTGTGAGCTCCCCAGCGGCAGATTCGGGCTCCAGTGGGGTTGCCACTTTTACAAATCCACTGATGCCTCTAATGTCAGAGCAATTTAAGGCAAAATTTCCATTTGGAGGGCTACTGGATTCAACACCAGCATCGGAAACATCAAAATTGCAGCAACTGGTAGAAAACATCGACAAAAAGGCCACCGATCCCAATGAGTGCATCATCTGCCACCGAGTCCTCAGTTGCCAGAGCGCACTGAAGATGCATTACCGAACACACACTGGTGAGAGGCCGTTTAAGTGTAAGATCTGTGGTCGTGCTTTCACTACTAAAGGCAACTTAAAGACTCATTACAGCGTCCACCGTGCCATGCCCCCCCTGAGGGTACAACATTCATGCCCCATCTGCCAGAAGAAGTTTACCAATGCCGTTGTGCTGCAACAGCATATCCGAATGCACATGGGAGGGCAGATCCCAAACACCCCCGTGACGGAAAACTACCCAGAATCAATGGAGTCTGATACAGGCTCTTTTGATGATAAGAATTTTGATGATATAGACAACTTCTCAGATGAAAACATGGAAGACTGTCCCGACAGCAGCGTGCCAGATACCCCTAAATCTGCGGATGCATCACAAGACAGCTTGTCGTCTTCCCCGCTGCCACTGGAGATGTCAAGTATTGCTGCTTTGGAAAACCAGATGAAGATGATCAATGCGGGACTTGCTGAACAGCTTCAGGCGAGCTTGAAGTCAGTTGAAAATGGGTCCGTGGAAGCGGACGTTTTGACTAATGACTCGTCCTCTGTTGGTGGTGATATGGAAAGCCAAAGTGCTGGAAGCCCTGCTGTCTCAGAGTCTACCTCTTCCATGCAGGCCTTGTCCCCATCCAACAGCACTAACGACTACCACAAGTCCCCCAGTATCGAAGAGAAACCAGTAAGAACTTTACCAAGCGAATTTGCGAATGGTTTGTCTCCAACCCCTGCTAACAGCGGTGCTTTGGACTTGACGTCTAGTAACACTGATAAAATGATTAAAGAGGAGTCTCTGAGCCTGCTCTTCCCTTTCAGAGACAGAGGGAAATTTAAAAACACCGCCTGCGACATTTGTGGCAAAACCTTTGCTTGTCAGAGTGCCTTGGACATTCATTACAGAAGTCATACCAAAGAGAGACCATTTATTTGCACAGTTTGCAATCGTGGCTTTTCCACAAAGGGTAATTTGAAGCAGCATATGTTGACACATCAAATGCGAGATCTACCATCACAACTTTTTGAGCCCAACTCCGGTATCGGCCCTAATCAGAACTCTTCGGTGATGCCTGCGAATTCCCTGACATCGCTCATAAAGACGGAGGTCAATGGCTTTGTGCACAGCTCTCCTCAGGACAGCAAAGAAGCACCCTCTGGTCTAGTCACTTCAGGGCCACTGTCCTCCTCTGCCACATCGCCCATCCTGCTCCCTGCTCTCCCCAGAAGAACCCCGAAACAGCACTACTGCAACACGTGTGGGAAAACGTTTTCTTCCTCCAGTGCTCTGCAGATCCACGAAAGGACACACACTGGTGAGAAACCTTTTGCCTGCACTATATGTGGAAGAGCATTCACAACAAAAGGCAATCTGAAGGTACTTTTTTTCCTCTTGGGGTTCCTTTTCTCCTTGCTGGGGCTTAAAAATTCTTTCCATCCGTTACTGCTGTAAATGGAGGTACCTTTGGGTCCCTCTGGTGTGACGTGGTGGGTCTAGTCAGCACTGGGAGAACTAGATGGCCTCTTGCTGAGTGCTCGTGTTGGCAGCCTGTCCAAAGTGTGAGTTTGGTTTTGATGCTTAATTAAAATTCATCTACCAGCAAAGACTGTGTGCATGGAGTGCGAAACGGAACAGTCAGAGGATGGGGAGGAGTATTAATTAACGGGGAAATGCATTTTGTGACCTCAACACCTCTTTAAGAAATGAAAGGCTCCTGAATGTGCTGATGTTCATAACCATCATGTGAGATGATGAGTATTTAAAGCAACTATTAACATAATTGTGGAACTAATGGGCATTACTTTAATTGATTCTATAACTAACATTTCCTACTGATATGTGTTTGAAAAAGCAAATATACTTAAGTTTTAGAACACCAGTTGAGCACTTGACTGTGTACATTTTTGTGTTGACAGAGTATTTCTCTAGAGGTTGCTGCCAGTAATGTGAGATGAATAATTACTTTCAGGCCATTCTGTCTATACACGAGGCTCTCCGATGAGCAATCAGTAAAGGATACTCTCTGCTTGTCTGAAAAGGACATTTATAGGGTAAAGGGTGTCAAATACAATCCTTACCATTGCAATGAAAGTGGACATAGCAATTCTAGCCGTGAAAGCAGCTATCAGCAATTGACAGAATAACGTGAAGTCATTATAAACTAAATACATGTAATAAAAAAAAAGAGAGCAGCCAGCAATGCTTCTTTCAGCAGGGAAACTGGGTGCCCTGGGTCTTGGTGACGAGCTAATCCAGAAGAAGTTCAATTTTTATTGCAGATGGGAAATGCAGTCCTGCATCCCCTACCTTTAGTGCCGCTTGTTACGTACAAAGACTGGAGGTGCTTGCGTACTGACTGCTGCCTTTTCTGTGATCAAAGTAAGTTCAGAATTGCATGTAAATGCTTATTTTTTATTTGTTTGTTTCTTTCTGTCTTCCTTTCCAGGTTCACATGGGCACTCACATGTGGAACAGTACTCCGGCAAGGCGAGGCAGACGACTTTCCGTAGATGGCCCCATGACATTTCTAGGAGGCAATCCTGTGAAGTTCCCAGAAATGTTTCAGAAGGATTTGGCTGCACGATCGGGGAATGGAGACCCATCCAGCTTCTGGAACCAGTACGCAGCAGCACTCTCCAATGGCTTGGCCATGAAGACCAACGAGATCTCCGTTATCCAGAACGGCGGCATCCCTCCGGCACCAGGGGGGCTGGGCAATGGAGGCAGCTCTCCCATCAGTGGCTTGACGGGGAGCATGGAGAAGCTCCAGAATTCAGAACCCAATGCACCTCTAGCTGGTCTGGAGAAAATGGCAAGCAATGAAAATGGGACAAACTTCCGTTTTACGCGTTTCGTGGAAGACAACAAAGAGATCGTCACAAATTAGGAAACTAACCCCACAAGCAACATTCCTGCAAATAGTGCAACCTAGGGTTGCTTTTTCCAAGCCGCAGGCTACAACATTAGAGAGACTTCCTTTTGTACCATGTTCTACTTCTAGAGTTCTAAGAGAGCTTATTTATTAGTGATATAACCTTGCTTTGCAAATGAATGCAAGCATTAACTTTGGTCTTCTGTATTTTGAACTAAATACTAATCGACTAGAGTGCTGTAAACTTGCTGTAACATTTATGGCAGTTGCAAGTCTGTTCTGCTAGGTGATCTTATTCTGGCATTAACTTATTTTCTATATCCATTTTAACATGAACTCTGGTATTGATGCGATGCCTCAGTGATACATTAGATCTCTAATAAAAAAAATAAATCTGTATATAAACATACACTTTGATCCTGCTGGGAATTTTATCAGCAAACACATTGCTTAATTTTTCCAAACAGAATTAAGAAGGACTGAGAGAATTCTAAACTGAACGGTGTGGGTCCTTTACACAGCTCAGTTTTGGGTTTGTTTTGTTTGTTTATTTGTTTGTTTTGATTTTTATTCTAAAATTAAAATCGCTTTAATTTTTGTAGGTTTAACATTTTCTGTTTCAAACTGTTATTTGTATTGTGCTTTTTACTTGAGTCGTCTTCAATGTTAATACATTTCTGTACAGTAATAAGCACGCAGATTATTAGAGAAGATACTGAAGTGTTGTTTTGGTAGTTGAAAACTGAGACGTAACATTTTGCCTTGTAGGTATATTCATTATAGAAAATGTGCTGGACTTTCACAATGCTGCTACGTATGGCATCTTGAACAACTTCCGTGGACAACTGTAGATGCTCCTGTATATACAAGAAGACATCACTTTCATTAAAATGTACATATGTTCCTTACAAGACCAAGCCCTACTCCTTGACCAAGGGAACAAGTATAGTGTTTGTTTATTTTGTATTAGTTATTTGGGGCGGGGGGGCAGGGGGAACTTTGGACTGTTACATGCACTTTCTCGGAAAGTTGAAAGGAAAAAAGAGGTCCAGTTTCTTTAACATTTAATACTTACTAACAGCAGAGATACTGTAATTTTACTCGAGTAATCAAATACATTTTTGCAACAGATAAAATTTCGCTGTCTCTGTGTTCTTAAAGTGTTACCTGTATCTAGCAATCACTTTGTATTATTTAGCCTTTCCCTTGGTTAACACCAACTGTCTGGGTTGTATGTGTGTGTTTATATTTGTAAGTATGGGTATACATATCTGTATTGCATATTAATTGCTAGTATATTTTTCATACCCTTCCCCCCAATAGTTAGAAATTTCTCCTTGACTATTCAACACTCCTTCTTCTCATAAAATTGTAGATATTTTGGCATTTTAAAATTTCTTTATATATAAAAAAACAACAAAAAAATGCTGCTAGCACAGAACCTTATTGAGCCTGGGGGTAGGTTTCCTTCGAAGGAAATAATTGATCACATTTAAGGCTTCATTTGGTTCAAATGCTTTATATTTGATATTAATTTTATTATATGAGATTGTATGTTCGTGGCATGCTTACGCTGCTATATCCATGTTAAGACGTCCACTTGCAAGCCTCCATATATTATATGGGGTTTATAACTTGATTGTAAAAACAATTAATTGCTCTGCCCTTGCACATGATTTGGCTTCCCACAGGCATCTGTGACGATCAAGGGGAGTTTGGGAAACAGAATTTAGCCCGATATTTTCACCCCATAGAGCTTTTATCTCCTTGAGATAAAATACATACAATAATATTTCTGACAAATCAATTAGTTTGTCTTCAAATTATGCCTTCAAAAAAACAAATTCAATGGGAATAGTTACGTTCGTGTGAACATAGATATATTTTTTCAGTTCCAAAAATCAGGTATTGTGTTTGGAGATTTTCTTTTAACGTCAGTTTCGGGGAGGAGAGTTGCTTGCCTTTTTAAACAAGAAGCAATTACTTAGCCATTCCCCCTAGTTCGGGTTGTATGTTGGGCATTGTAGAGGACTTAACATGGAAAAGTTGGGGTGAGAAATACTTTTCTTTAGGACTTTTGCCCTTCATATGACGATGATTCCTTAGTAAAGTACTAACGCTGTAGTCTGAATACCTCCTTTTTCCTGTTTGAATGTGATTTATCCTCTGGTTCCCGATACGCGGTTTGTTATCCTGTAAGCTGTACACCAGAGCCAGCAGGCTCTTCAATGTGAATATTTAAGGATTTCGAGTCACTTTTTGGTCTCAGAGAAAAACAACCAACAAAAAAGGCAAATTAAACTCATTTTGATGATTTTATCAATCAAATACGAACTAACTCTCCTTTGAAACTAAGTTTAGACAAGGAAGGTTTAGCAGACCCCAGTACAGGCAGAGCCCCGGGCAGGCACTCAGACTCTCGGTGCCTCCGAGTGCGGTTCAGCGTTTTGCGGACGGGGGTGGGAGAAGACAAAAACTGGTGTCTCCAAGCTCCCTGTATCGCCTCGGGGTAGGGGGTGGGGGGGCCGCCCGACCCCCTGCTGAGGGACCCGGGAGAAGCGAGAGCAGGCACCGGAGAACACCCCAGAATAGGTGCTCCCCCAGGCTTTGGGAAGCATTTTCCTTCGGACAACTTTGCCCCGGCCCCCGTCTGATTGCCGATTGCTCCCAGCTGGGCGGGGGTTGCCCTCAAAACCCAGTGCCCGGCTCTCCACTGCCCCGACCTGCTGCTTCTCCTTCGCCTCCTGCTTCCCTCGCTGCCATCGGTTGAAGGTGGGTGCTGGCGGATGGGAGAGGAATTCAGCCTTTCCCACCTCCCTTTCCTCCCTCAGGAAGGTTCTGGGCCGGTTCCTCGCACTGCGGAGCGGCTTCTCCGTTCCCCTTCCCCATTCGCGGGGTGAGTGTCAAGCTTGGCCTGGGACTCTCGCCCAGTTTGGGGAAGCGCCTGGTTGCCACCTGTGGGCTGCTGGAGGCCGGGGAGGGGATGGGGTGGTTTGGAACTGCAGAAGGTGGATTTTCCCGTTACCCCGAAGTGGGGTTGGTCATCTCTCTGTATCAGCAGCTGCGCCCGCCCCGCCCGGCCTCGCCTCCTTAGCCGAGCGCTACCTCGCCGCAATCGCCCAGCGCAGGCTTTCCTAGTCACAGGCATCCAAGTCATCCTCTTTCAACAGCAGACTTTATTATGTCTTATCCTTACAGTGTAGTTTCCGCGGCCACATTTTCTCCTCAAGAACCAAGTTTTCTTCCCTTAACTTTTTTCTGTATTTTTTTTTTTAATGTTCCCTTTACTCATCGCGATTTTATCACCCATTAAAAAAAGGAACAAGAGTAGAAATTGGCTTTTTAAATAATTGCTATTCCTTTGCAGAGCCGGCAGTCATTCAGCTCATTAATTTACTCAGGGCGGGGAAGTTTCATTAACCAAAAACGTACGTGATTTATTTACAGCATGGGGTTAACAGCGAGGAAAAACTTCTCTCGCCCGAAGGAACAAGATGTGGGACAACATCCCCCTCGCCTCTCATCTTCCCCTCCCTCCGGGTTTCCCCGAGTACTGTGGGGAGGGGGCGGACGCGGAGACACGAAGCAGCCTTTGGGGGCGTGGAGGCGAGATTTCGCCTTCCTGGGACAAACTGGAGGGTGTGGCAGAGGGACAGAAGGGAAGGGAGCGGAGGGGTTTCCGAAGCAGCTCACTACGGTAGCTGAGTGGAGGAGGAGGTTCAGGGTAGTGCATCAGCTGGGCGGCAGGGATGATTCCTTCTTGCTGAGGCAGTGATGAGAAGGGCAGGGGAGCAGCGCATCGCCTGGTTTATTGTGTGTGCTGGTGGTGAATCCTAAGCCCTCTTTTCAGGGAAAAGTTAAATGAATTCCAGTATTTCATCCTAGGACGGGCTGTGGTTTGAGAATTAGGTTAAAGTGGCAAGTTCTCCTGGCTGTAGTAGCTTACAAGCACCATCAACCCTTTGGAGACTATTTACTGACTGCCAGAATATAACACTTGATGCCTGGTTTGACCTTTTCTTTGGGGTATATTTACTGCTTTAGGAAGTCCTAAAAGCTTCCTGGTTGTGCCTTTGCAGGAGGCCAGGTTTGCTTGGCAGGAGAAAGTGACTTTGGGGTGTAATAGTTCTTGCTGGCTCCCTCCCTGTGGGTTTTCAGGACTTCTCCAGTTGTATCTGATTTTTTTTTTTTTGTCAAAATACAATTTTTCTACTTGTCCTTCCCTAACAAATAGGACCTGACAGAAATGTAAAAAAAAAAAATTTGCAACTAAGAGGGTGCAGTTATTTATCCAAGCTGGAAGCAGTATGTCTCTTAACTGCTGAGTTCTAATACAATGACTTGAAGATTTCATGGGCAGTATGGTCTCCTGTATAACTACCTGTTTCTAGCAGGAACAGAGGTTTTGAAGTTTTTATTAAAAAGGAGGATAGGAATAATTGGAAAATATGTCATTTCAGCCAAGAACAGAGTTACTGACCATTGCAGTCCTGTTCAGTTACCTGATTTGAGTTTTCCATTTCTTACATCCACGTTATAGTCGATACAGTTAACCTAAGCCAGTCCCTCTGGCACTACTGGCAATGGCCAGCAGATGCCTGGAAGATGGGGAGCATGTGGTGATTCCTCCCTAGGAAGATCCCCTTGTCCCAGGGATGTAGGGTACTGGGAGGTCCTGACCCAAGTGTAGTGGTTGGAATATTTCAGAGATGAGTGAGGTGTAAGCATGGCACTATGAAAATTCAGTGTCTGGGTTGTATTACAGTTTTTGGCCTACTGTGAGTCTCTTTCCTTTTGGATTCCGTTTTGTTTTTTCTTTAGACAGGTATTTTTGAATCAGTCTACATTACTTGAGACAAAATCTCTGTGCTATGGGAAGAGGAGACATAGAGTGGAAATAGGAAAGAAAGTTTCTCTAGTTCTCAAGTCAGAGAAGCTGGTGAATAACACATAAGGGTTGAAGATTCCCTACAATTCTCTGTGGGTGGGTGGGACCAGCATCTCATCTTCACCTGACTCTGGGTGCAGGGTGCACCTTGTGGGAGCACCTGCTGGAGAGCTGTGAAGACCAAGGGAAGTCATCCTCCTCTTTTTTGCATCTAGTTAACACAAGTTGCAGGCTCTTCTTAACTTTTTGAAGTGACTGGTGCTTTTGGAAATCAGTTTAAATTCAAGTTACATGGAGACCAACATGCCTGTGTTTGACTTTGTCACTGCTGTTAGCAGACGTTCACATCATCTGCACAGACAGCTCGCTTGACCGGGGAGTGCTGAAGTACAAGGGTCTATTTTTATTATTTGAAGGTCTTAAAAATGCAGCAGCACAATGTCAGGTGAGTGCCGCAGAAGCCCTGCAGCACCTGGCATCAGGTGGTACAACATGAGCAGTATTTAGAATTGAATATGGAAAGCATAAATGGAGTACACTGACACACTGATATGGATTTAACCCTACTGGTCACTATGTTCTTTCTTTTTCCTCATCTTTCTGCTGAAAAATAACTTCAAATTGGAGCCAGCAAGACTAACCAGATGAATAATGTTAAAATGCTTTCCAAAGATCTGCCTTTTTTGAAAATGAGTTCCCTTTAGCAGGAATTACTTAGAATCCTTCCATGGGTTTTTAAAAATGTCCGTTAATACACAGTGAAGCTAACGTTTGTTATGTGTGTGCAATAACCAGGTGGATAACAGTGTTCAATGCTAAATGTACACTTGTAGGAACCAGCGTGTCTCTTAGGTTACAGCATCTAGAAGATTGCAATTTACAGAGGCAGAGCAGCTTTGAAAGCTTATATAGGTGGAAGAGTGTGTGAAGGTTTATGTGGCCGTTTGCCTGTTTAGGCTGAATACTGAGTTCTTTTGACAACTTGTGTCAGAGTTGCTGATGGGAGCAGGATTAGTTAGCCCAGTTGTGGGGGATCCTGTAATACCAGGGAAGAACCTAACTGCTGATACAGGTAGACTAATTTAACCCTCTGCTCAAGCCAGACCAACGTGTTTGGGCTTCTAATGCTGGTGAGTGTCTGAGCGCTGTGCAGACAATTCCTATACGCGTGTCTGGCTGTTTAAGGTGACGCTGTCATTCCTGTTCAATCTACATGTTTATGTCCACTGAGATTTATTCCCTCTCTGTATTTGAATAGATCATGTAAGCTATCTGTCTTTTGCAGTGATAAGAGTGGAGAGTGATTTCTCATTTGGAGATCTCTTATCTGTAGGTTTGCAAAGCTTATGGAGATGAACTTTAAAGAAGTTGAGCCCATGCATATGGGAGTTGGGCAGAAAAGAATTCATAAATCTACAGCTTACTTGAGCCAGGATTTCATGAGATGTTGCCTTCCAAACCAAACCTCCTGAAGAGGTTTTTCCAGCTGTCTACAAAACTGATTTAGCTTAAAAAACCACTGAAGGAATTTTTAAGTGAGCATGTCTAACTTTGCACTAAAGTGGAAGAAGAACACTCCATAATTTGTCCTGCTGTGACACAGCATAGCAGTAACAGCTTATAACACCAAGGCTATTAGCTCAGCAGTCTCCTTACTGACATTAGGCAGTCGCCTAGAGTCACTTTTCTTGCTTGACCTATACAAAAAAGGTAGACTGGGCTCCTGCATTCTCTCCCAGGTTTGCAGAAGTTATTAAACCCATTCTCTCTTTCCAAAGCTACATGCATTCCTGCTGGCATCCTCAGTAAAGTTGGGCCACAAGCAAAAAAAAAAAATAAAGCCAACCAGTCACAATAGTGTTCAGTGCACTTAAACTTGGAGGAAATGAAAATCAATATTTGTCAAATGGAGGGAAAAGGTAAAATGGACTGAGCAAAAATGTCCAGCTTGCTTAAAAGCCATTAGTGAAAAATGAAAAGTTGACAGTGATA
Organism: Upupa epops; assembly: GCA_013397515.1. Taxonomy (NCBI): domain Eukaryota; kingdom Metazoa; phylum Chordata; class Aves; order Bucerotiformes; family Upupidae; genus Upupa; species Upupa epops. The sequence continues at coordinate 880,188 of VZRI01007958.1, forward strand.
CTGAAATTAATTCTTGTGTCTGTGCTGTTTGAATGTAAGGTTTTTGTTGTGGCAGTTGTTTACACCCTCTGCTTACTGATGCATGCTCGAGCTTGACGCACACACGTTCCTTTATCGTTAGTGCTGCTGGGTGGGATTTATTAGATTTTAATTGGGCAGGATTTGGAACCTGTGAGGCTTTCAGAAAGGTTCCACTGGTGTTTAAAGTGTGAGGGGCTGATTTAGGAAAGGGACGTTTCATCCCTTGGTCTGGGCATGTGTGATCTTGGGTGAGTTGCTGCAATCTCTTTGTGTGCTTTGTAAAATTATGTGAAAAGTAGCTCCTTGCCTTTAATTTTTTATTATATTGGGTATTTAGATAGGAAACAGTTAAAATTGGTTTTCTACAATGTGTATTTACTATGCATGACTACTCTTGGAATAGGAATGGTTATGAAAGATCCACTGCAAAACAACTATTTTCAACTCCAGCATCTACTAGAACAGCTGAAAAGGCTCTGCTGGTACCTCCCTAACACTGGCTGCTTATCAGATGAAGTTCAACAGTTAATGCCATGTTACACACACTTATTTGTTCTTACAAATAAAGTATTAGCTTTTCAGGAGGCCTCAGGTTTTCACTGAATCTTTAAAAGTTTTCCCTGTAGCTGAAATGTCCTTTTCTGAGGCACAGTGCAAGGGAGCAGCGACTGCATTTGCTGCCTTGCAGGCAGGTGCCTGTAGTTGATTTCCAGTGCTGGTGGTACTTGCCACAGATAACTTCCAGTCTGGACTAGAAGGTGGTACTGTGATGACACAAAAGTATGTGGCATCATAAATGGAGAGGATAAGCCTAATGAGGTTCAGTGAGACTAAGTACAGGGTCCTGCACCTGGGTCAGACCAATCCTCACTGTCAAGTCAGACTAGGGGAGAGGATAGGCAGCAGCCTTCAGGAGAAGAACAGGGGGGTGCTGGTGGAAAAGGTGGGTATGAGCAGACAGTGAGCACTTACGGTCTAGAAGGAATGCTTCAGAAGAAGTATGGTCAACAGATAGACAGAGGGGATTCTGCTGCTCTCTGGTCCAGTGGGACCTCACTTGGAGTCCCATGTCCAGCTCTGGAGCCCTCTGTATGGGAAGGACATGGACCTGATGGAGTAGGTCCACAGGAGGCCATGAAAATGGTGAGGGGAGTTGGAGCACCTCTGCTATGAGGCCAGACTAAGGGAGTTGGGGTTGTTCAGCCTGGAGAAGAGAGAGCACTCTGAGGGGGACCTGATAGTGACCTTCCAATCTCTGAAAAGGTGTTACAAGAAGGTTGTAGAGGGGTTGTTTATGAAGACCTGGAACAATGGCTTCACATTAGAGAAGGGCAGATGTTAGGAAGATGTTCTTTAGCAGGAGGGGAATTGAACACTGGACAGGTTGCCCAGAGAGGTTGTTGAGGCCCCATCCTAGAGATATTTAAGGGGAGGTTGGACAATACTCTAGACATCCTGATCTAGTTGAGAATGCCCCTGCTCACTGCAGGAGGATGGACTAGATAAACTTTGGAGGTCCCTTCATTATTACAAGGAACAAGCNAGCAGGAGGGGAATTGAACACTGGACAGGTTGCCCAGAGAGGTTGTTGAGGCCCCATCCCTAGAGATATTTAAGAGGAGGTTGGACAATACTCTAGACATCCTGATCTAGTTGAGAATGCCCCTGCTCACTGCAGGAGGATGGACTAGATAAACTTTGGAGGTCCCTTCATTATTACAAGGAACAAGCACTGTAGTGATGCAGATCTAGACATGTCTGTTGTCTGCTTTACCCTTGAGCACTAGGAATAATGATAAAAAAAGAAAATATTTTTTGATCTTCTGTGAGATTTTCTCATTTGACTCTGCTCCTTATAATCCTATGTATGGCAGTGCCAGTCTTGGCTTTTAAAGCCAGCTCTGAGTGTTAAAGCACTGACCATATTTGATGCAATCAGCATGTTATGCTTCGGTGTGAGTTTTGTTCTATCAGGAGTCTGAAGAGACTGTCAACTAAAGCCTGCAGTCCTGACTTTACCCACTACTCATTTAATTTTCTTTATCTGGAAATTAGATAACAGTAATGATAAGAATAGAAGAAATGAGGAATGGGAACAGCCGTCTTTGCCCCAGCCCAAATGTTTTGCAACTTGGCATTGAACAAGCTGGAAACTTAGGCTATACTTTGCTATTTTAATGCATATAATGCTCAACTTAAACCATCCCAAAGAATACTTTCAGAAAGTGCTACTCTATCTGAAAAAAACAGCCTTTTAAAACCTGTTGACACAAATCATGGCCCAAATTCCATGACAGTGGATGGTTACAAAACAAATACAGAGATCATACTAATACCTGCCCTGTCTGGCGAGCAATTTCTCCCTGGCAAGAGCCATGATGTAGTCAGACACCTGTAGCTGACACGGGATGTGACAGTGGGGAGGTGTATATGATTCTTAGCCCTCGAATCCATGCTGTTGCATTTCCAGATACGCTTTTGGGGGACATCTGCCTTTAAGTGGATGATGTTACTACATAGTTACTGTAGAAGATTCTGAAGTAGCAGGGAGCCCTGTGGTGATGTGATATGCCTTTCCTCAGGATTAGTAGTTCTCTCTTGTATTCCCTGCCCTCCTCCTTTCTCTTTTTTACCTCTCTTAGGGTCTAAGGCTCAGTATAATGCAGACAGTTATTGGAAAAGGTTCTAACAGCAGTAGAGCTGGTGAAAGGTGAGACTATTTATAGAAAACAATGAAGTAAAAATAAATTTGAGATTAAATATCAATAGCTACCAGCTGTAGCACCTTTTTTTTCCCCCATCTCCTGTTAAATAGTAAAATCAAACTATAATTTGGAAAGGATCCCTGCTGGAATTGGAGAACCTTAGTCCATTCTGCATGCTGAAGGGAATTTGTTCATTCAGGCATTGGCATTTCCTCAGTTTCTGCAGAACCACTCTCCAGCTGGGGTTGGAAGCTCATGTGCTTCAGGAAGAGAGACTCTTTTCTGCTTTGGTATAATGCTAAGCCTTCGGTTTCTGGTGTTGAGTGGCTATTTGTGGACTCTTCAGTGGCACCGTAACTATGTGAAATGATGGGAAAAACATATATTTATTGGTGTAGATCTCTAGTGGAGGAGACTTTGGAGAGGCTGGACTGTGATAAAATAGCTCAATCTATCCTGTCAAATTTCACTGTGCAAGAAGTGATGTGCAGAGAAACATCTATGGAAATGACTGTCTCAGTTCTGTTCAGTAAAGCAGAGGTACAGCGGTCTCAGGTTGTGCTCCTCTTCTGAGGTTCCTCTCTTCTTGCTTGGCTTGAACCCTGTGTAATACAAAGTTTTCTCTTTTGGTGGAAATAGTTAATCTCAGCACTCCCACAAATGGGAAAAAAAGTGCTTTTAGTTTCCTCCATCTGCTGACTTCTGATACTATGGGTTGGTTTTTATTTCTTCAAAATCTTGTGTGGATATGGAAAGCTGCCCTTTTAAATGGCAGAAGCTGGGCTAATGACACCACAGAAGGAGGTTGGTGTGGATGGGCAGGTTTGGCAAATGTGGGCTTTTATTTCCAAAGGTGCTGCTAGTAGCTGCTGAGGGTTTTGCTAAGTCCCGTTTGGTTCATATTCAGTATCTTTCTGTTCCCAAGCCTAGGTATTTGCAGTTGATTTTTTTTTTTTTCCTGAAGAAAAACACTGAAAAAAGAGACTTTTTACAATATGTGTAGGTGAAGAGCTGTGAATGGAAAGGAGTGAATTTTCCTGGGTTTACAGTACGGTTTGAATGAGAAACTTCATGAGTGCTTCCTTCCCATTCTTTCACCTGAGAGTGCTCAGTGTTCATTTTTTAATGCCCTTTTATCTTGTTTTTCTTAATATATTTAAAAGTACCAGATTCCTCTGGATTTACTGAGTCAGTAGCCCTAGTCTGAAATAATTGAAAGAATTCTCAATAATATTTCAAAGGAGCTTGTTTTCAACAGAGAGGGACTGTGGTTGCAGAGGAACTTTTGCTCCACTGCTGAACATCTGGACAAGCCATTGCAAAAGGCTTGAAACAGAGAGTTAAAGTGTTTATTAGTGTTCAAATGCTGCAACCAAAATTGGTCTTTATTAAAATGAGAGATGTTACATCCTTCTGGTTCAGTAATAACCCTACAGTGACTCATCAGGGTGATGTTGTGGCTTTTTCCTTAGCTCTTCTGTAGCACAGTATTGATCAGACAGTGAAATAACACAACAGCTGAAGCTCAGGTAGCAAATATGCATTGAATTGATCTCCCTTTACTAAGCCTCCTATATCCCAGCATTATTTATGGCAGAAGGATTGAGTCTGGAAAAGAACTTTG
>VZRI01007959.1:2065-22294 GCA_013397515.1 Upupa epops
ATCATACGTAAAACAAATGAAGAACACAAGGACATTTGATGCAGGGATATTTGCCCCGTGATCATCTCCAAACAGTCTCACTTGTCTGGGTTTTGTTGTTGTATCTCTTATCTCCCCATTCTCCTGTTCCTCAAGCTTGTTTTCCTGCAAGTTAACAATTAAAACAGGTGAGCAGCAGATGATTCATAAACCTGTGAGTTATAGTTTCTGTTTTCAAGTTGGTTTATTAATCTCCTTGATGACTGCCTGAAAGTCTTTCATTTCTATAATGTTTTTCACTCACTTTCAAAAGAGTTTTATCTGCTTACGTGTTTGGGGAAATTCATACTGACATTTTGAAAGGAGCTCAATTTTTTGAAGCCAGGAAGGTGCTTTGAAATGAACTCTTCATAGATCGGTATTTATAGCCTCCAAATCATTAGAAAGATAAGTTTTTACTAAGATGCAAGGCAATCTACAGGGTGTATCTAGATTTTTATACACATGAGAAAGCAGCATGCATTCAGTCATTTACTTAATAGGGAAATCAAGGATTTGGTGACAATTTATGTCAATTACAGCTGAAATTTTCAGATAGTCAGGGTGTTATTTATGGGAACTCATAGCAAAACATCATCAATATGAATCAAGATTTATTTAGGAGATTTATTTAGGAAAGTCCTTGCTATTTCACCTGTGCTTGGACAATTAGTCATGAGTCCCACCTGTCCTTTCAGACCTTCTAGACTCCTCATATTTTAGGACCAAAGAGAACATCATGGTTCACATCTTTAGCTGGTAGGAGCCATTTTTTCATCCTACTGACAGTCTGGCTTCTGCAGCAGGCAGCTGAGTAAATCATTTGTAACAAAGATCTTTTAGGGAGTAGCTAGAAGCCCTGCCAGTAAGACTGCTTCAAAGAGGGAACAGCTCAAATGCTGTGGCAGGGGGATTGAACTGGGCGATCTTTCAAGGTCTCTTCCGATCCCTAATGATTCTGTGATTCTATGATTCTGCATGTCTTCCTTTCACTTTCTACCCTGTTGCCCCAAAATGCAGTTAGTTCAAAACACAGCATTCTTATAATAGCACCAAGCCTTCCTGTCAAACCATCAACAGAGCTGTGCACCTGTTGTTCTAAGATAAATTCATTATTCATAACAGCTCTCAAGGGTGCACCAGCACCTAGGGCTGATGCATTATTACTTAGACATTGTAATCAAAATGAAATTACATTTATCTGTAAAGAATTGTTTATTATTTCCATATATCTTCTTCACTGCAACCCATGGAAATGCTTTCTTACAAGTTTGACTTCTAAAGAATGATAAATTCTGTTGACTTCACAATTCAGCAAGTGCATAAGTTGTAGGCATCATGTAAAAACTTGAGCTCCCCGGAAAGCATGAAGTATCTTCCATTCTTTCTAAAACAGGTAGAGTTATTTACCTTTTCGCCATACATAGTCTAAGACATAACTGAAGATAACAGAAATATGAAAGCTTAATTATCTTTAATAAGCTTAATAAGACATTGCAGTCTGTCTGTGATCAGAAATGGAATAATCTATTCATAGTCAATTGCTGCAGTACAGTGAGGGTACCGGAGCAGTGGAACAGGCTGCCTGGGGGGTTGTGGAGTCTCCTTCTCTGGAGAAGTTCCAGACCTATCTGGACGTGTTCCTGTGTGACTCGGTCTGGGTGATCCTGCTGTGGCAGGGGGATTGGACTAGATGATCTTTCAAGTTCCCTTCCGATCCCTAAGGATTCTGTGATTGGAATAGATGATCTTTCGATGTCGCTCCCAATCCCTAATGATCCACCCACTAGCAGAACTAAAACCTGGGAAAAGAAGTTGCCTTGGCATCTGACTGGTTTTTGTCAGTCAGATTTTATCTCATAAGCACTACAGTTCATTTAGAGATCAGACTAACTATTAAATGCTTAGTATCTTTCCACCTTCCAGAGGATTAATCCTTTCAGGGACAGGAGCAAAACCACTGCTCAGCTCTTATGGGCCTTAAGTAGGCATTATGTGCTAACTTCAGGTACTAACAGCATAGACTAAGAAGACTGGGGAGTAACTGTATTTTATCAGTGATCCCTTGAGTCATCAATATGCCTCACAACAACCACTTCTATAAGATAATAAATCCACCGGAGAATTATTTAAAAGCACCCAGTTTTCATTAGGATTTTGTATTCATTTTCTGATGCTAGCAGCACATTAAATATGTAAGAAAATATTCAAACCATCCTACAGGACTATGCATTTAACGCAGTATCTGAAGCTTGTACTGCTGGCTGCCAGGGTTGATATCAGTAAATATTACCTAAGTTCAGTTATCAGCTCAGGATTCTCAAAACCTACTGCAGCACAAATAGCTTTCTAGCCTGGTTTACTAGGAGTGATAGGTTTGCAGCAGCAGCAAATAACAGCAACATGAACAAGTGTTCTGTGTGGGTTCTCTGGTTAACATTCATCTGAGAACTGACAAGAAATTTTATACCTCATAGATTAATTTTTCTAGGTATGTAGAATTCCCACTGAGGGCCTCAGGACTCCTGCTAATGAGTACACACAGGATCAGTCTCATGATCTGATTCCAACTGTACTCCAAAAAACTTGGGAAACACACGGCTAAACTTCTTTTTATAGTCTTGGGAATTCTCATTTCCTTATGTTTCTGATTGCTTATTAAAATTAAAAATAAAATTCCATTAAATTTTCATCGATGCCATTTAAAAATATCATTTCTTCTAATCTAAGGTATTTGCTGGCAATTGAGTTCTAATTGTTTAAAACACAGGTTCCAGTGCAATTATTAAAGCCATCTTTGATTGCCTGAGGTAGATAGATATAATTTCCTAGACTCTACGAATTAGTTATCATTGATCTGCTTGACATTCCATGCATACCTATATATAAGTGTGTATATATGTGATAGATATATATAACTTTGAATCTGGTTTAATAGCTAAGGGTTATTAGAATAATTTCTGATCATTATGATTCATAGTACACGGTGATAGGCTTTCTTGGTAGATACTGACACTGATTAATAGGTAAGCTAAGAGCTTGTTATTTTAAATGTGCACATACAAGCAGAAGATTCCTTTTTTAAAGTAAAAAGAAGCTGTGGAATTCGAGGTCTTGAAACAGAAGCAAACTGAGCCTTCTGTCTTCCTGCTCTGTGCTGTTTCTTTGGAAATGCCTTAATTTATATGATTTGAAACATTAGATGATATATTCTATATATAAATATCTAGATAATAGATGATATATGCTATGGGTGATATAAATATATAGTTAATTATAATAAAATATATTATATCTATATTTATGTTATCTGAAATCATCTTTGTTTAACGTAAGCCTACATATTTCCCATATCTCTGCATAAAGCAGAGCTCCCTTTTGTTTTGGATGGGGAGAATCAGCCATGCACTCACACAGGTTGGTGAGTAAAACTAAGCAGGGGAAGGCACACCAGGGCAGCAATTCCCCTTCATCTTGTGGTAAGAGGTGTCTCTCTCTGTCTTTAGTGATTCTGTTTTCTTCGAGTCTGTATTTTGCCTGTAACCAGAAGTGGTGAGTGAGCCCTCCCTGCCTTTCTGCTTTGGCTGTGAATGATTTTGCTGATGGGGGACTGTCTGTCCTGGTTCTGTCCAACCTGAGCCAACCAGTGACATGGAGACAAAGGGAACAATTTCAACATTTCAAGTAAAAATATCTTGTGAAAATATATTGTGAGGTGTGACCTCATTAATGTCTAGAAATATGTGAGGGGTGGGTGTCAGGAGGGTGGAGCCAGGCTCTTCTCAAGGGCATCTGGGGATAGGACAAGGGGCAATGGGTGCCAGCTGGAACAGAGGAGGTTCCCTATCAATATCAGCAGGAACTCCTTCCCAGGGAGGGTAACAGAGCACTGGACCAGGCTGCCCAGGGGGTTGTGGAGTCTCCTTCTCTACAGACGTTCCAGACCCGCCTGGCTGTGTTCCTATGCAACTTGTTCTAGATGATCCTGCTGTGGCAGGGGGATTGGACTGGATGATCTTTCGAGGTCCCTTCTGATACCTAATGATTCTATAATTCTATAATGAGCAATTGTAAGGAAAAATGGTCTGGTGAAGTTCAGAAAGCTAATGAAGCCTTTAAAAACCTTTGTTTGGCTACTCTGCCCCTGCAAACTCTGTGCAAAGTTCTACATAACCAATATCAAAACACACAGAATTCCAGAGGGTTCAAATAACCTCTATTTCAGTCTTCTTGACACTAACAAATGGATACAGGGAGAAGCTGGAGAAGTCTGTGTTAGATTCTTACTCTGCTTTTGCAACTCCACAGGCATGGAGGAGTGGAGGCAGGGGCTGGGTAATTTAAAATTCAGAATGGCTATTTCCATGACCACCTTTCTTGGTCTCAGATGCCTGAAACATTTCTGTAATTACTTAAAAGTGTCTGATGAGAAGACATTGAATAGCCAAATAAATTAGATGCACAGATCTATGCCAGGCAGATCTCCAGGACTGCTGCTTGTCCTGAAGCTCATTAAAGCAGGCAGAGGTGTCTCTATGGTAGATGATTTCAGAGACTGCACAATTAAGCTGTTCCTTACAGCTTTCACTGGCTCTGGTTATAAACCTTTATATCTCCATGAAGGGAGCTGCATCACTTCTTGCAACCGGGGTGTTTAAAAGGTGTCAGTGTTAGCTAACCGATCTTGCAGACAGCTGATTTTTCAGACTATAAGGTATCAGAACTCCTGTATGAACAGCATAATACAAATATTTCATATCAGTAGGAAAAAGTCTAAGAAGAATAAAACAGTCAATTACTTGATCAAACAACTTTATTTATTGTACATAAAAATCCTAGATAATTCAATCAAAACCTTTCCAAGGAAATGAAGTAAATTAACTAAATAAAGAAGTAGCAGACCTTAAAATCATAAAATGTATAGTTTGAGCTGTTGTTCCGTTCCACTACTTCATGTGGGTTCTAGTTAAGCAAGGTTTTATTTCCCAGTTAGTATTTGCCTCCACATAATATTGATCACGCTATTGCAGGCTGGGCTAGCTGACTCAGGCATTACTGCCTCCCTTTTCTTTTCTGTAGGTAGCAGGGAAACCTTTCCAGAAAATTTCATGTCCTGTTCCAGTCAGCGGTGTACTTCAGGAAGATGCAGCACAGTTTTTGGAATGAAAAAGAAAGAATTTAGTAAAAATTTCAAGGATTTGCAAATATATGATAATTGTAGGAGGTCTATTTTATACGTTGCCTTCTGCCCCTGTACTGGGCACTGGTGAAGCCTCACCTGGAGTACTGGGATCAGTTCTGGGTCACTCACTTCAAGAATAAAATTGAGGGACTGTAGTGGTTCCAGAGGAGAGCAACTAGGATGGGGAAGGGACTGGAGGTAAAGTCTGATGAGGAGAGGCTGAGGGAGCTGAGGGTGTTTAGCCGGGAGAAGAGGTAACTCAAGGGGGGACCTTATCACTCTGTATACCTCCCTGAAGGGAAGTTGTAGGCAGGTGTGGGTCAGGCTCTTCTTAAAGGCAATCAGTGATAGGACTAGAGAGCAGGGCCTGAAGCTGCCAGGGGAGGGTTAGGTTGGATGTTAGGAAGCCCTTCCTCATGGAAGAGCCTGGAATAGACTGCTCAGGGCAGTGGTGGAGTCCCCATTCCTGGAGGTGTTCTAGGACAGCCTGACTGTGGCTCTTAGTGCCCTGGTCTGGCTGCTGTGGTGATGTCAGGTCCTGGCCTGGGCAGGATGAGCTCAGAGGGCTTTTCCAGCCTCAATAACTCTGATTCCATAATTTTCTCCACAAGTGTAGTTGTGACAGCCTGGGAAAGATGAAGTAGTATTAGAAACTGCCAAAAGGCCTCCATAACATCAGGAAAAATGAGGCCAGTACAGATCAATAGGATAAGAACCCTTATAGAACATTTGAATGCATTTGTTTATGTTCCAGAAGATCACAGAATAAAAAGGGTTTTAAAAGCTTCCCCAGCATCTATGTGTGTGCAATCTAAACAGTAAAAGAAATTCTCTGGAAGACCTTTTCAGATCATTTTATATGGTACACGGAGGCAAATTAGACACCTTGTAAATGACAGCTACCATGAAGTATTAGACAAAAGATAATGGGAAAAGCTTTTACAGCCTTCCAAGTGGACACTGAATGAGGCTAGCACTGTGAAATGCCACTTTCTCAATGGATTTGGAACCATTTTCATTGATTTTACATCAGAATGAGAGCTTTTAGTGTTTTGATGTCTCTTTTGTAGAAAATTGGTTTATCACAGTAACCAATGGATAGGTCCATCAAAGTCACCACTGCAAATAGACCCTGCTGGCAAATTCAGAACAGAGTTTATAAAACTAACTGGTTTATCTGAACTAAAAATCCTCAGGCTATTTTCGTGACTGGGATACTAGTGGTGAGTCTAGGGTAGATATTTGACACTCACGAGTTACAACTAGGGCACTACCATCAGGTGTTTTCCAAGTCTCTGTCCCATCCTCATCAATCAAAGAAGCGAAAGGCAGTGACTCAGGTTTGTGGATTCATCTGGGTCAAACTAAGGAGACTTTCACCGTAGGTCCACATAAAAGTCAAGTTGAGTAAATTTACTAGATGCTGCCCTCAAAGAGTAGAGAAGAGAAAAGGGAAAAGAGGGAAATGAGGTTAGATCGCTACTCCAGACTGCAGGGGTATCTGATTCCCCCTTGCTCTTGGCTTCCCAAATTCCTGTTGTCTCCAGCTGTCATAAGGAGTGTCTTGGCATATTTAGTTCCATGCATGGGGTTGGTGTGAGGGGTGGTGATCAGTTGGTTTATTTTGTCTCCTTCACTTCCTCAGTTTCACAGATTTTTCAGCATCTCTGGCAGTCCTTTGTCCATTACTCCGCATGGTCTCAGGCTGGGGGGGAGGTGACTCACTAGTACTGTTTGAATCCCTCTTTTCATCCCCTGCTGTCAGGTGCGTTTTCTTCACCTCCAGTGATACTGGGGACTTTGTTCTTGGGGAGTTCTTGACTAAGCAACTTCTTGCGATATAGCAGCCCATCATATTCCCACCACATAATCATACTTTTACAGGTAAAACAGTGGTGTCTCAGGGCCTGTTTGTTCAGTTCTCTTTGCAGAGCCCTTAGCTCTTGGCTAGGTGCAAGGCCTTCTCATTACCCTGTTCACAACTTCCCTTCTATTTGTTAAAATCATTTGAGCCATCTCATCTGTTGTTAAGCAGAGTCTGACATCTTCCTACTCAATTTATAACACTATCTACAATGGATGGCCTCGCGTTTTCATCCAAAGAAGAAAAAAAGAGTCTAGCAAGAGATTTTTACTTGACTTCTTTCAATGTCATGATCTAAAATCAGCTAGTTCTCTAATGAGGCCAAATCTTCATTTCATTTTATTCCACTGAAATGTGTTTCCTTATTTTCCTTAACAATATTAGTCACTGGTTTTCTTGAAATCATTTTTTCTCTTCTCTCTCATGAATTGTTGTTATTTTTACTGATTTTGATGGAATCAGAAGAACAATGCTCAATTATTTTCACCTTTTTCTGAAGTTATATATTGTGCCCTCGTTTGGTTTTGCCAACAATTGCTCTCAATTTACTGAAATGTCTTTTCAAAGTTCAAAAAAAATATATATTCAGTGAGTGTAAGAAGCTCAAAATGCCAGGTAACTATGACTAAACCATATCCAAGTAAATCATCCACCCCTGTGGAATATTCCCTTGTCTCTTCTTTCATTCCTTCTCTGATATGAAGTTTCTTGTTCAGTGAAAAAGCTTTAGATCATCATTCCATCTTTTCTGAGGTCTGCCTGGTTTGAAATGGTTTGGTTTCTTTCTTTTTACCTCTATCCTTCTCTTTATGGTTGGGGGGTTAGTAGCTTTTTAAAATATTCTTACAAGCTCTCAACTTGCTGGTCAATAGTTTCATGCAAATGAAGGTTAGTGAAATCTTAGTAAGCAATTTACCTTTGATAGAGAAAGCTTGATCAACGATTTCTAGCACACCACCAAATAAGGAATCCTGTTTGGGAAAGACTGCGCCAGATGTACTCTGTCCTGTTAAGACAAAGGGAAATGTGCATTCCTAGATAAGGAGAGACAGGACTGCTGACTTGGATAAAAATGTGCTGATGGAGGAGAGGTTCAAGAAAAGTCCATGAAAGCAGCGACCAAGTCTCTGCAAAACAACCAGGTCAAAAGTTTACAGCGATGAGGACCCCTACAGACCTTACCACAATAAACTGAGCAAGTCCAGATGGGAGGAGACCTAATTTGCATCAAGAGCAGGGAAGGCAGTGCTAGGTTTATGAATATTGTATTAGGCATCGTGTAATTTCATGTATATGTAATTCTTTCCATTATATTAGCTGAACTCTCAGCCGAGTTCGAGGTGCCTGTTTGTGGAGGCGTGAGCCCCCATGCACCCACTGGCGATAATAAATTACCTACTAGAAACTCTGCCAAGAGAGTCTCTGGTTTTAGTCTGCATGTCATAACAGTCACTACCTTTTCCCATATTCAGGAATGCTGTTGGCCAAACTGCAGGTGTTAAGTCATACCTCTCCTGGAGCCAGGATTTAAGTGTTTTTAATACCTTATACCAAAAAATACATACCCTGACATGGTATATTCTGTTTTCTAATAGATATTAAGAATGTGTAGATAATGAATCCATGGGCATTCAAATACATTTCTACTCATATGCCTCATCTCCACAAACATCTGTGATCTTCTAATACAGCTTGCAGTAAGCTTTTCAATGCAGATGCAGTACATACCTGTGTAGAAGCTAGTTTCTACCCAGGATTGAAATATGATGTTGGCTATTACTATTGCTATTAACAGCCAGCAATGACCAGAAATTATAAAGCAGAGCAAATAGAGCCTGTCCTGGAATAGTGCTTGTTATACCTGGTTTCCAGTAATGGAGTCTTTCTCTGACACTTTGTAAGCACTGGAAATGTTAAGGTAATGGCAATTGATGCTTATTCAATAGCTCAATGTATTTCTGAACTGCTTCTTTTTCCTGCCGTAGTCATCTTAGTGTGAAGGTGTCCTTTACTGGCTCGAGATGTATGAAGTGTTTATAGATTTCACTTACTTTTACAGATAAGTTACCACTTTAAATAGTCATATACCCTTTTGGAGATGCTGTTTGCACGAACGCTAAAAAGCTGATGTACAGCACTAGGTGGAATCTCATGAGTCTGTTTAGTGGCTTGAAAAAGTCAATGTTCATCTCTGGCATCTTCACAAATTCATGTAGGAAATGCCAAGGTGTTTACCAAATGAATGAATAAGTAACACATCAAAGATGCGCTGCCATTTTATCTTAAATGAAGCTTTGATTTAATTTTTATTGCTTTTCCAGGATAGTTTATTTCATCCCCAATTTAAAGTTTTTAGTTGTTTCTTTCATGCCAGTGTTTCAAGTGGAATTAAAACAGAAAAAGATGCATCAAGAAGATATATGGAATCTAAGTGCATCCTCAGAGTATCCACATACACTGATTTCATTTGGAATCATATATCGTCTTCTTATCTCTCTCACATGCAGCACCTCAGCCTCCTTCTTTATAGGAAATACTTTGTGAAGAAGCATTCGATCGTTAATCTGTGTACCTGGAAAAAAACAAGAAGGAAGGCACATTCCTGCTTTCACAGCCTCATTTCCAAAGAGGATTACTCTCATTTGCAACGATCAATGCAAGTATTATATCCTCCAGCCCTTCTGCTTTGCTCTGCAAAGCTGATATTGCCAATGATTTTTAAACACGTCTAACTCTAATTTAAGTGGAATATTTTTGGTGTGATGTGGAGGGATGTTGAATATTTTATATCAAGCTGGTCTCGGAAGGAGTTCTAAACTATTTAATACCTTATAAGGTGTCATTAGGCTAAAAGGAATCGCTTTAATAACAATCTATCTGGCTATCAATTTTATCATCTATATGGACATTTTCATTTTTTTCTAACAAATGCTTTTCCTTATTTCTCTCTGATAAAACAATGAATCAATCGAACCTGGGTTACTAATATTTCCATCCTTATTCTAATTCTGGAGCATTTGAATAGTGTAATTCATCTCTTACCTCAGAAAGTGCCTTAGATGATTTCCCTCTATTGTGTAAAAAGAAATACTCATGTCTAATGTGCAGAGAGTATTCGGTGCTCCTTGTACTGCAGATGCATGATCACATTTACCAGGGGATAATTTTTATTTCCTCAAAATTTGCAATTTTCAAGTAATTGGTTTCATTAAATCCTTTTGGGTTTAGTAATGAAAACCATCCAAAATGGGTAACTTAATTCAGACTCCAATATATTTCACAAAAATTGGTCATTTTTTCGTTCAGAACAGTATTTTATCTTGATTGCAAAAGGCTCCTGACTCTGTACTACTCAAGGACTGACAAACCTCACCTTGAGAAAATCACTTCTGCTATGAACAGAGTTACCCAAGACTGTGAGGCAAGAAGTGGATGTACAGCAAGCAAAGGGCAGCAGTAGGATTAAGCTATCTAGATGTGCATCTTCAACAAAGATACTCACTGTACTTTCCATGAAGACATAGAGGTGCTGATTTTGCCCATCTTGGTCTCCCTCTCTGGAGATGTTCCAGCCCCGCCTGGCTGTGTTCTTGTGTGATTTGGTCTAGGTGATCCTGCTGTGGCAGAGGGATTGGACTGGATGATCTTTCAAGGTCCCATCCCTAATGATTCTATGATTCTACTCTACACATGTTAATTTCTTCCTCTTTAATTTATGGAAGACAAGACAGCACTCTCAAACACATTTTAAGCCAATGTAGAACAGAGCTCAAATTATCTCTAGATAAAGTCTGTAGAAATATCTCAGCTACTGTCCTTTGCTCTTTATATAGGGGACATAGTGAAGGCGTTTTCACCTCAGAGAACACTTCATTTTCTTCCTTTCTTTTCCCTTCTTACTAGAAGCATCTGTTTTCTATAGCTTTCAAGAGAAACTAATTCATTTCTAAATCATGGCAGTCGCTGGCAAGATCTAAAGGAACTTTTTAATAATAGCTTCACCTGTGACTTATTGTAAATAAAAATATCGCTATCGAAGCACTTTTACAGACGTCAGTGAAACGTAATACAGTCTGGCACTTGAATAAGAGCAGTGATTCTAATGAAGTGTGTACAAAATCTGCAGTAATCCTTATGGAGAGAGTTTTAACATTGTAATATGAAGATAAGCAGATCTCAAATGTTAGGACGCAGGAGGAAACAAACAAGCAAGTAAACAACATCCAGACATCTCGGTCAGAAGAATGAAAACAAACCCATGGATTTAAGCTACTTTAATCACATTTTCCTGATTATATGCTATCATATTTCCCTTCAAGCGATTTAATCCGGCTTGTGCTCACTTACAAAATTCCTTCCAGTGTCTTCAAACTGGTAATCATTTCCCACAGGACAGTTAGCTTTTTCACCATCTCCGGATTGCATTTTAAATTCAGATTTCCCAGGGTGTGCATGTACTCAGACAACTGCCCAGATGCATAAATGCGTACCGAGTCAGTGGCATGCAGCTAGAGTTCTCTGTCTCGTTTTAGAATACTTTTGGTTTAATAGAGGAAACAGGGGACCAGATTGCCAAAGTAGATGCAGTGGTGAACTAGTGACACTCGACTTACAGCACATATCCTACCGGATGCATTTCTACTCCAATAACTCTATATAAAGTTTCTACTTCTATAAGTAACTGCTTCACTCACCGTTGTTAGCTAGTTTATCTTAGGCAAACTCTGCTAGAGTAGAAACAACAAGCTAATGAATCATTTCAGCATCACAAAACAGGTAGAAAATACGATTGAGTTCCATAGTTTTAGTCTTTCATTTCTAAGGCAAAGTAATTCTTGATACCTGAGCACTTTGGGTTATGAATGGTCATTATCATGTGCATCAGAATGATTCCCCACTAACTAAAAACACAATAAAATAACGTTAAATGAAAAATGTCATCGTGCTGATGGACATGTAGGTAATTATTTTGCCTCTAGGACACATTATTTTTCCCAATATTGTTTGCTTAATAAGTAATTTAATTCATGTTGTCAGGAAAGAACCTTTCCATCCCATTGATCTACCTTACCCAGAAGCTCTTATAGCAACAAAAGGACAAGGAGAACTGGGTTCAAGATGGGAAAGGAGAGATTTAGGCTGCAAGTTAGAACAAAGTTCTTCCATTTGAGGGGGGCTGATGGCTGGAATAGGCTGCCTGGGGAGGTGGTGGGGGCCTCATCCCTGGAGTCACTGAAGGTCAGGCTTGATGAAGCTCTGAGCAACCTGACCTAGGTAGAGATCTCTCTACTTGTGTAGGGAGGTTGGACTGGATGCCCTCTGGAGGTCCCTTCCAGCTTGGAAGATTTTATGATTTTATAATACTCTTTGGAGGATTCTTAGGGATGCAGTACTGAACCTGAATTCTGTAATCATTCTTTGATTAGTGAGTATCTTGTAAGAGATGGTGCCTAAATATTATTATATTATAATATTTATATGCATGAAAAAGTTATTAATAAGTTATTGAGGAAATAAAGCAATACACTGTAAAGTCATGTTGCTATTTATTAAAAATGTTTAGTGTTCACTATAATATCAACAAAGCTAATAGCTTACTAAGAGCTATAAACATTATTACTACATAGAGAAAATGTTAGAGTATGTGTATTGTATAGTAACAAGGAGATTGTGGAGTCTCCTCTGGAGATGGCACAATCTTGCAGATGCCATGTACACCTATTTTTCCAGGACAATCTCCCACTCTCCATGTGACATCGCAGCACTTTTGGAGTAGACAACCTCTAGGGAAAGCAAAACAAGATGCATTTCAATCAAGTAGCCTGTTGAAGTGTTTATACCTAGGAGCTACAACAGCATGTGGGGTAAACTAAGTTATCAGTTAGAAGAGAATAGTCTGTAGATATATAAAACAATAAAAGTTGGAGTTCTGAGGGGAAAAAAACCCCAATATAACTGTGAATCCTCACTGTACTGATAGAGAAACCACAAATTTCTACTTTTTTATTTACTTCATGGTTATTTAGGTACCTTTTGTTGGAAGGAACTAGGTTGCAGAGCTCAGCCCTTCATGCATTAAGCAATATAATCGGTATAAACCCAATTCTCAATTCATACTGCAGCCACAGAAATATTGTGCTGATGTGTCAATGGCAACACCTAAGCTCCATTCAAACTGACTAATGTTCTAATTACCTGGTCATGATGTAAATATGCTTTTTAAAATAGCAAATAATGTTTCATGTGATAATGTAAATGTAGTTGCTTTCCCTGCTTGCAATAAGTGTACTAAGTCTTTACGGCTTGTATGTTACCGCTTCAGACTCCTCGTAACTTTGATATATAATTCATCACGACATGGGTTGAGTGCTATCTTTGAATTCTTCAGACGAATGTACTTCGGGCAGAATGGCACCTATTGAGGAGAACTGGTTTCAGTTAGGCAATGAGCTGTTAACAGTAATGGTTGGAATAAATACATTTTATCAGCATTTACAGAGGCACCCTACTAAGGAGCAAGTAGGAGAGTACATTTTACTCGGCAATCTAATTTCCTTGTCCTAAAAATAGCTTATTTCTTCTTCTCTCAATTTCAATAATTTTAAAAATCTGGAAGGGACAACGTTGCATTTATTTTGCCCCTAAGTTCAGCTTTACAGCTTTAAAGGGGTAATAATTCGCGGAGAAAATTGACTGGCTGTGTTAGCAAAACAAGAGTACAAAGCAGTTCAGGTTGGCATAGTCGCAAGGTATAGCTTGAAACAGATTCTGACAGTTTAGGATGTATAGTTGTATCTATC
Organism: Upupa epops; assembly: GCA_013397515.1. NCBI lineage: Eukaryota > Metazoa > Chordata > Aves > Bucerotiformes > Upupidae > Upupa > Upupa epops. The sequence goes on from VZRI01007959.1 coordinate 15,930, forward strand.
TGTAGGAAATAAGAGAGACAGTGTGGTATTGTACAGGTACTACGAACTCTGCAGACATTTATAAACTCAGACATTTATAAACTCTCTCTGAAAGCCCTTGAAATCCACAGGAGTCCAAAAGAGGTGCCTGTGTGTCTCAAGGGTGATGACAAACATGACAGAGAGGTATGCTTGGAAGCGTCAGTGAAAAGAAATCTCCGAAGATTGTAAACTAGAGCCACGAGGTTCAGATATTGGGAGTTTAAAATAACAAGGTTAATAAAGGTTGACTGAGTGTTACGAAGAATGAAGAGACAAAGACAAACCAGCATCACCTGCTGGGTGAACCAACTAGTGACTTCAGCTTGCACCCTAGAATCCAGCACAAACAGTTTGAATCAAATAAATGAATAGCTTGAAAAAAACAGTGAGAAGAAGACAGAGCTAAAGAGTGTTTTTAATTTTATGCTTCACTTTACCCGATCTGATGGATGAGCATGTTAGGGAAATTTGTATGGAAATAAAGGGTGGGATGTGGTGGGTTAGCAGTTACTGGTATTTCCTATCCCATTATCCCCCTAGAGTTCTTCAGCAGCAGTGCTGGTGGGTGAGGGGGAAGGAGGCTGCAGAGAAGGTTTTTTTTAAGGGAACATCAGTGCTGTGATCCAGACAGGAACATGAAGGCAGTGCTGGAAAGAAGAAAGATGCCGTTGCTACATGGAATTCTGGAGCTTGTCCTTTTTGCCTCTACATTTCACCCTTACCTAAGTACCTTGACACCATTTGTGGGGGTCAAGGGGCAGTGGGTGCAAGCTGGAACAGAGGAGGTTCCCTATCAATATCAGCAGGGACTTCTTCCCAGGGAGGGTGATGGAGCACTGGAACAGGCTGCCTAGGAGGGTTTGTGCAGTCTTCTTCTCTGGAGACGTTCCAGACCTGCCTGCATCTGTTCCTGTGTGACTTGGTCTGGGTGATCCTGCTGTGGCAGGGGGATTGGACTGGATGATCATTCCAGGTCCCTTCTGATCCCTAGTGACTCTATGATTCTCTGATCCCTAGTGATTCCACATTCTATGAAGTGAATGTGGAATGCTGGCTGATGGTATGGAGTATTAACCTGAGGATTAGGGTGATGTAGCTATCCTGTATCCATCATGCATCCTTCTCTTGACCAGCTCAGCTGCAGTACAGTCCATGAGGCATGATCCTTATAAGAAAGCTGCTCTTTATAGGTAACAGCTATGTATTCTTGTGTGGCGAGTACCTCTTCAGGTTAATCTTTACATCAAGGAGAAAATACTTACTGCTCTGGAGGGTGTTCCTAGGTGTCGTTGTGTATCATGATGGTAACCTTTGCTGCACGAATAGCTAGTGCTCAATCGCTTGGGAAATTCTGATAGTGATATTTCTGGACATTAATGCATATGCAGGAGAAGCAAACAGATGCCGAAGGACATGCAAGCTACTGAATGGAATATTTTTCAGAAATAATTGCATTAATGCCTACAGAGACTGCAAATTTAAATACGGACAGGAATTAGAAGCCGTGAGTAAGGCAACTGCTTTTTACTAAATATAGCCTACTGTGGCAATACGTGCTCCATCCAAATCACAATTAAAGTATCTTGCTGAAGGCTAAATAAAAAGAACACAATCCCACAAAACTATTTCCATAGACTTAAGGTAAAGAGAAGATTAAACCTAACAAGCACGCAGGAATGCAAAAGCAGAATGATGCAATCTGTACGTTTGAAGTCAGCAACTTCTCAGCCCAAGGAGATTGTATTAAAAATTAACACTGTGAGAGCTAAAACCAGTGAAAGCCTCACACAAGCACAACATACAACAGTAGATAAGCAGACCAGCACAGGCGTTTGAAAAAATGCAGGAACAGAAGGTCATCGATGGCAGAAAGAAGAGCAGATTCCTTTTGCAACCAGAGCAGAGGGAGGACCTGCAGTAGATAGGCAGGAGTATTGATGAGGTACAGCATCCAGAGCAGACTAGCAGCACTGTGTAAAAGAAGTTACTAGAATCATTAGGGATCGGACGTGACCTCGAAAGATCATCCAGTCCAATCCCCCTGCCACTGCAGGATAACCCAGACCACGTCGCACACGAACATATGGGTGCCAGCTGGAACAGAGGAGGTTCCCTATCAACATCAGAGAGAACTTCTTCCCAGGGAGGGTACTGGAGCACTGGAACAGGCTGCCCAGGAGGGTTGTGGAGTCTCCTTGTCTGGAGATGTTCCAGACCCATCTGGATCTGTTCCTGTGTGACTTGTTCTAGGTGATCCAGTGGTGGCAGAGGGATTGGACAGGATGATCTTTCAAGATCCCTTCTGATCCCTAGTGATTCTAGGATTCTATGGTTCTCTGACTGTAAAGCATGTTTCAAGCCCTTTGTAGAAGAAATTGGTATTCAGCAAGTATCCCAGATTAAATGTTAATAAAAACCAGTTTCCAAACAAATTAATAAAATGAATAGCAACAAACTTCTGGAAACAGATGGTATTCACATCGAGTTCTAAGAAAATGATATGAGAAAGTGCTGAGCTGTTAACCATGGTGTGTAATTTATCACGTAAAATGTTCTTTGTACAGGAGGAGTTGAAAATGGCAAATGTGATGCAAATTTTAAAGACGAATAAAATGGAGAGTCTGTATCTGCACTCAGCAAAGTGTTGAACCCGTGATTAAGAGTAATTGAGTGAAGATGATGTAGTAAGACATCAACACAGGTTCTGTAGTGATGCCCCACAAATGTATGATAATTCTCTATAGAGAAGGAGATGAAGGAGGGAAAGATAAAGGTTGACGTATCTACTTGGTTTTGAGAAATGCTTTTCAGAAAGCCCCTCTGTGAATCAGGATGCACTAGAACAAATGTCTTCCATAACAGATAATAATTGATTAAATGAAAAGAAAAAGGAGCTTGGGAAACGTGGTTGGTTTTACTGTAACAGCTGTTCAGTGGGGGATGAAATGCCTGAAGTAATTAAAAGCCGAGTAAAATGAAATGGTCATGAATTAAGGTTGGGCCAACCACCAGATGAATGAAAGTTCCCTATCAATATCAGCAGGAGCTTCTTCCCAGGGAGGGTCCCGGAGCACTGGAAGGGGCTGCTCAGGGGGCTTGTGGAGTCTCCTCTGCAGAGGTTCCAGCCCCGCCTGGCTGTGTTCCTGTGCCACTGGCTCTGGGTGATCCTGCTGTGACAGGGGGATTGGATTGGATGCTCTTTCAAAGTCCCTTCCAATCCCCAATATTGAGTGATTCTGTGACATTTAGATCTAAGAGTAAAATAATGTGGGCATGAAATAATGAAATATTGAGAAGAAATGAACTTAGGCTGCTGTAGATTTTCTCTCTTAGGAAGAGAAAACAAAATGACTCTGAAGGTCAAAATCTGAAAGCACCTTAGCTTTATTATCCATCTCTTCTATCAGCTGCATTTCTAAACCTGCACACATTTTAAAACGCATTAAAAAGCAGTGTAATTTTTTGTCAACCTAAGGTTCTTTCTGTTATCAAGGTAATCCACAAATTTGACACAAATACCAAGCAAAATAACAAGAACGCCTGCACTTTTATCTCCAAGATGCATCCCGCATTGAATCTCAAACTGCGGTCCCTACTGAACATCTCATTTTCTAAATTGTCAACAGATCTCATCTTTTCATCTAACCGATGGCAAATAGGAAAGTTTTTTTAGTCTTCCCACTCCTGTTTTAACGACAAAAAGCAAAACAACCCTTACAGAATGATCAAGACTCTTTCTGACTCATTTGCCAGCAGCACAATTGTTAAACCATGCAAACAATGGCCTCTGCTCACTCGTCTGTGCAGCAGCCAAGGGCAGGATTTGGAAAGGCTGCACACGGGGTCACAGGGCAGGGTAAGCACTGTAATTGTCCTTCTTATCATATTGCCCTGCTTCCCTCCTACTATTTCTACTCAGTTGCAGAAGGACACAGAGCTGCTGGAGGGTGTCCAGCATAGAGCAACAAAGATGATGAAGGAAGGAGAGCAGCTCCCTGCTGAGGAAAGGCNATATGAGGAGTCGGTGTCAGGAGGATGGAGCTAGGCTCTGCTCAAGGGCATCTGGTGACAGGACAAGGGGCACTGGGTGCCAGCTGGAACAGAGGAGGTTCCATCTCAATCTCAGCAGGACCTTCTTCCCAGGGAGGGTCCCGGAGCACTGGCACAGGCTGCCCAGGGGGGGCTGTGGAGTCTCCTTCTCTGGAGACGTTCCAGACCTGCCTGGCTGTGTTCCTGTGAGACTTGGTCTGGGTGATCCTGCTGTGGCAGGGGGATTGGACTGGATGATCCTTGGAGGTCCCTTCCAATCCCTAATGGTTCTATTATTTTCAAAACTGAATTTAAATTAGAATATTTACCCAAAAAAACCTAAATTGTGAGAAAACCCAAATCAAGCAACAGGATCACCCCCTGAAGTTGATTTTACTCCGATCACAGAAATTGCCAAGGATTCAAGAGTAAGATTTCTGCTGTTCAGTTTTTTCTTCCAAAAACAAAAAAGCACTCAGCTTTAATGAACTGTGATCACCGACCTTTAAACTTTCATAATGTGGAAGCTGTTGTATTAGAAATTGCTTTTATTGCACAAGGGAAGAGCAAGTGACTGCAGTAACAAATGCCAAGAAGCATGGAATTCAAGAATGGAGGAGAAAATAGATCTGCTTTTCCTGGGGAATACACGAATGTCTAACCAAGGCAGAGTGGACTAACCCCTGGTGTCTGTGGCGTGTCATTCTGAGTTGTTTATGTCGTGTCATTGCTTTAGCTGTTCATGTATTTAGAATCCTAGAGTCATTGGGATCAGAAAGGACTCTGAAAGATCATCCAGTCCAATCCGCCTGCCACAGCAGGGTCACCCAGACCAAGTCACACAGGAACACAGCCAGGCGGCTCTGGAATGTCTCTGGAGAAGGAGACTCCACAATCCCGCTGGGCAGCCTGGTCCAGTGCTCCGTTACCCTCACTTATCAGCTGCCACAATGATCATCCATGAAAACTTTGGCAGAAGTGGTGGTGTATTATCAGGACGTAACTCTGACAACCTAAGCCCAGCAAGGAAGCCTCTAGGAACTTCATACGCTTTCTGTTTGCTCTAAGGCTCTATGAATGCAGACAAAGTACAGAGGCAAGAGGAGGCAGAAAATAGAATCATAGAATCCTTAGGGAACAGAAGGGACCTGGAAAGATCATCCAGTCCAATCCCCCTGCCACAGCAGGATCACCCAGACCAAGTTGCAAAATACCTCAAGATTCAAAGCTGATAACAACTGAGGGTGTTGTAGGTGTTTTCCAGACTTGCCACAGGTTTCTTTTGCCCAAGTCCCAGTGTAACCTCACAGAGCCACAGTTCCCTGTGGAGAAAATGCGAGACAACCACTGCATACCTGCAGTTTTCCCTGGGTAGTGTTTCACAGGTCATACTTTTGGTTTTGCACGATGCCAGACAGAACACCAAGCGATGGTGTTAGTAATAACGCTTGTATTCCTGTCTGTTACTCTGAACTGAGAGGCTATTATCTTTCTGAGACAATTACCTGCCGCAGATTAGGTCTGCAGACAGAATGTCAGGGCATTCACAAGATATGTGTTTGTTTTCACCTGGTCTCTCCATTCTTTTTTCACCTTGTCACTAAGTGGTGTCTTTCTTTCTCACTTTAGCCTGGGATGCAGCTGGCAAGTGACACAAAAAGATGATTTTTTCCATCTGTTACCTCTCTAAGTATCTTTATAAGGACTAAACAGTCACCTTCAGATGGAGAAATCCATCTCATGTTACGGTACACTTATACTGTGCTCTCTGGAGAGATTTGTATCGTAGAATTATAGGATCATTAGAGATCGGAAGGGCCCTCGAAAGATCATCCAGTCCAGTCCCCCTGCCACAGCAGGATCACCCAGACCAAGTCGCACAGGAACACAGCCAGGCGGGTCTGGAACATCTCCAGAGAAGGAGACTCCACAACCCCGCTGGGCAGCCTGGTCCAGTGCTCCAGTACCCTCACTGGGAATATGTTCCTGCTGATATTGATAGGGAACCTCCATTGTTCCAGCTGGCTCCCATTAGCCCCTGTCCTATCCCCAGATGACCTTGAGAAGAGCCCGGCTCCATCCTCCTGACATTCATCTCAACATATCTATAGATATTAATGAGGTCCCCCTTCAGCCTCTTTGAGTTCAAGAGCCCCAGCTCCCTCAGCCTTTCCTCAGCAGGGAGCTGCTCTACTTCTTTCAGCATCTTTGTTGCTCTATGCTGGACACCCTCCAGCAGCTCTGTGTCCTTCTGGAACTGAGGGACCCACAACTGGACACAGTACTCCAGATGCAGTCTCACCAGTGCAGAGCAG
>VZRI01007959.1:25177-87179 GCA_013397515.1 Upupa epops
CCCATCCCATCTTTCTGCCATGTCGTATGGGTGGGCATCACATCTTGTTGATGAGCTAAGCAGCATCCATACCAGCAATTCTTGTCAGTGATGTGAAGGCAGAAGAACCAACATGCCTGGTCTTTTACTGCTCAATGACTTTAGTTTTACAGATGGTAATGAGACAGTGACTATCACTGTTTGACAGTAACCCTTGGAATTCTTACTGTCTTTGATTCTATGCATGAAGGAGATCAAAGGAGAATGGTGTTTGATTCTGAGCCAGAACTCAAAACAAAACTTCATCATCTTTTCCAGTCTCCTAATAGTTCATAACTAAAGTGGTGCATATTTTTCTGCAAGCTGGAACAGAGGAGGTTCCATCTCAATATCAGAAGGAACTTCTTCCCAGGGAGGTTAATGGAGCACTAGAACAGGCTGCCAGGGGGGTTGTGGAGTCTCCTTCTGTGGAGACGTTACAACCCCACCTGGCTGTGTTCCTGTGCCACTGGGTCTGGGGGATCCTGCTGTGGCAGGGGGACTGGACTGGATGACCTTTCAAAGTCCCTTCCCATCCCTAATGACTCTATATTGAGTTGTATTTCAATGTTAAGCTCTGAGGAGAAATATCAGCAACAGGCATTCGATTTCAGCCTTTCTAAAATGTTTTCCTTTCCTCTGTAAGAGTAATTAAAATATTTGAGCTGAAGATGTTTCTGTTCCTATGAAAATCCTTGTGCTTTTTTGAGTCAGTCAATAAATTTTCAAGTTAGAATGGTTAGGTTGAAATACTTCACATGAAGGTATCCTCACCTGTGTGCCTTCACTTTTCCTGAGTGAACTACCAAAAGAACACATGCAAAAGCATGATAAATACATTCAGTAGTACTTGCTCTGAATGGTTAAGAAGACTCAGTATTAGAGCAATTTCTCTTGTACTGAAGTATCTGGTGACAACAAATATGACCTCAGCAATTTTTGATAAAGGTCTGAAATTACCTGATAAGCAAATATCAGCCCAAAGGGCTTTTTTAAAATCATTATCACTTGCCAAATTACAGTTTAGGTGGGTGAAACAGAAATTTACAGCTTTTAAATCACTTACCTAAATATAAATCAACTTTCTGAGTTAATTGGAATGAAACATACCTAAGGAAATCAGCTACCTAGCCTGTAAAGTTAACTACTACCCTCTATTGAAACATAAAAGGAATTTCATAGTTCTTAGTGGAAATACAAGATCATTGACGATAACAGATGGGAAGTACTGTTTATTTGATCAGTTTACACATGTTCACATAGTTTTAGTTTGCTTAACACTGTGTGACACACTGACAACTGTTTTCAATAATTTACTTTCCATTGAGGACGATAAATTCATAGAATCATTAGGGATTGGAAGGGACCTGGAAAGCTCATCCAGTCCAATCCCCCTGCCACAGCAGGATCACCCAGACCCAGTGGCACAGGAACACAGCCGGGTGGGTCTGGAACGTCTGCAGAGAAGGAGACTCCACAACCCCCCTGGGCAGCCTGGTCCAGTGCTCCGGGACCCTCCCTGGGAAGAAGTTCTTTCTGATATTGATAGGGAACCTCCTCTGTTCCAGCTTGGACTCATTGCCCCTTGTCCTGTCACCAGATGACATTGAGAAGAGCCTAACTCCATAGAACAAGCGTATGTAAAGCAGCATGTGAAAACCACAGGTAGAACAGTTCTAACTCTGCATATTTACAGTAGAAAATTCAAAATAATGAATCTGGAGGAATCTTTTTATCATCATTAGTGTCACATGCCAACAGCCTAACTCTGATTAATTTTTGCTGTGAGTAATAAATAAAAAGAACTTGTCAAATTTGTGTACTATATGAAAAGTGACTCAGTTAACCAAGCAATTTATACTATGACATATTCGTTCATGGAAATGATGAAGCAGAGGAAGTGACAGGAAAACTGCTGTTCTACTTATCTCAGGTCTTAGAATCATGGAATGCTCATGGCTGGAAAGAACCTCCAGGGTCACCAAGTGCAGCCCTCAGCCCAACATCTCCCCAACCCCTAGACCATGGCCTCAAGTGCTCTCCTTGCCTTTTAAACACCTTTAGGGATGGCCACTCCACCACCTCCCTGGGCAGCCTGTGCCAGTGCCCAACCACTCTCTCAGGAAAGAACTTCTTACTAAGATCCAGTCTAACCCTCCCCTGATGCAGCTTGAGGCCATTTCCCCTCTTCCTATTATCAGTAATTTGGGAGAGTGGAAGAACAACAGCCTTGCTTCAACCTCCTTTCAGGTAGCTGTAGAGAGCAATAAGGTCTCCTCTCAGGCTCCTCTTCTCTAGACTGAACAACCTGTTTCCACAGCCACTCCTCACAGGAGCTGTTTTCCAGACCTCTCCCCAGCCTGACTGCCCTTCTCTGTCCCTGGTCCAGCCCCTCAATGCCCTTCTGATCCTGTGGTGCCCAAATCTGGACCCAGTGCTCAAGGTGAGGTTTCACGAGTACAGAGTACAGGGGCACCATGACCTCCCTACTCCTGCTGGTGACACTGTTCCTCATCCAGGCCAGGATGCTGTTGACCTTCTTGGCCACCTGGTCACCCTGCTGGCTCCTGTTCATTCGGCTGTCAACCAACACCTCAGGTCCTTTTCCACCAGGCAGCTCTCCAGCTGCTCTTCCCAAAGCCTGTAGAGCTGTTGGGTCTTGGAGCCTTGTTTGGAAATAAATAACAAAATAGTGTTTCTCTAAAGCTGAGCATCACTCAGAAATAAACTCTCTTCATTTCCTTTCCAAATATCTTTGTCAAGCATATGAAAATTGAGATACTCAAACTCTCAAGCTTTTACTGAAAATGACTATCTTCCCTCAATGAATTCTGCCTTATACCCATGCCTGCTCTGTTGAAATCCAGTGACGAACTAGGGAAAGGAATCTGGCAGATCAGACACCTTCCCCCTTGCATTACCTGACCTCTAAATCCATTTTCAGAGGAGAGCATGTGAGTGTGCAATAAGGCTTTCTGTCAGCGTGGTGTGAGCAGAGACAGAGTGGCTGGATAGCTGGGAACAGCTGGTAACTGTGCTATAGCCCATGCTCCACTTCACCACTTGTTTTACTGAAACAACCTGAGCTTTTTCCTGAAGTCAGTGCCTAAACAGCAAACCATCCCTTTAGCCAGGTAATTACATTTATTAATGGAGTAGAAAAGCTTCTCTGAAGACACCGTTACCATAGACACTGTAAATAGCAGGAATGACCATTAAGACTATGTCCGTGTAACTTCATCTCCCTTCATGCAGTCTTCTTTGCTGGGGTTACCCGGACACAGATGTTGTCAGAATGTTTTGGGAGATGCATTTCTGTTCTTCTGGAGTTAATACCTCTAAATAACAGAACAGAATTGAGGCTTTTCCTTTCCACCTCTGTGAACGGGACTTCAAATACATCAGCTGCCTGTTATGAAGCCTGCAAACACCACATCTTTCCCCAACCGAGCACTGATGATGAAGGATAGGGTCTCTCAATCACTGTTCTAATGAGATTTGTTATTTAAGCAGCATGCACATAACTGAACCTGAGCAATCAATGGACTTAGGGAGTATTGTTACTCTTCTGCGGGGTTGCTCTGATATCCCTTTGTAGTTCTATTAAAAAACCCATCTGGGAGCAGCAATAAAATGTACCGAGTTCATTACCCAGCCTCCAGTTTAACAGGCAGATGAAGAGAAGCACCAGCTCTTCAGCTAGGTTTTACATGCACCTGCATTCTTCACGTAGCTGACAGAGCCAGAAATACTCAGTTCTCCAGCGCTAATTATGCATTATGTGCAAGAAAAAAACGGAGAGAGCCAATAAGTACTCTCTAATATATCTCCACTGCACACAGCATGCTGGAATAATATGTAAAGAAATAAAATACACAATGCAATGTAGCATAAAACCAGCAGTAAAAGGCAATGATGTGCTTTCTCGAAAGAAATGGTGATGAACTGTGTTCGGAGTGACAACTTTATTAGAAAAAATGTGGAAAATGGAATCGTTAGGGTTCTCAAGGGACCTCTAGTTCAGGAAAGATCCTCTAGTGCAGGCCTCCTGCCACAGCAGTGATCACCTAGACCAAGTAGCACAGGCACACATCCAGGTGAGTCTTTAATGTCCTAAGAGAAGGAGACTCCACAACCCCCCTGGGCAGCCTGTTTCAATGCTCCATTACCCTCACTGGCAAGTTCCTTCAGATATTGATATGAAACCTCCTCTGTTCCAGCTGGCACCCAGTGCCCCTTGTCCTATCCCCAGACGCCCTTGAGAAGAGCCTGGCTCCATCCTCCTGACACCCTCCCCTGAGTGTTTTGATGACAGTAGTTCAGTGTAATTGCACTTACTAATACAGAGCAAAAAATACAGCCATGTGAACAGTGCACACATCTCAGCTCTGCCTCCCTTGTCCTTGTTCTCTGTACTAACACCGAGTTATTCTTCAGACACGAAATATGAATACTATTCATACTCCAGTCTAACCAAACCTGATTTCCATTATCTTGCTATCTAGCATTGTCATCCTATCATTTCTTTGTTTCTAAGGCTAGCCTGCATGGCCCACTGAGGCTGACAACTGCAGCTGCTACTGATGAATCTTGTCAGACTCTCTCACCTAAGCTCACCTCTTCAGTCCAAAGCAAATTTTACAGGGAACCTTGTTATCGGTGAGGTCTCTGCTCGTTACTCTGTTCACGCTTGACATGAATGATACCTAAATGTAGTTGCTGTCCAGAAAACCAGTGCAATATGTAAACACATTGCAGGTTATAATTTGGCAGCAATTTAAGACTCATTGATGGTGAGTGGTAGATGAAAAGGTTGACTCTTAGCAGGACTGAATCATTAACCAAATTAAAATGAACAAGGTGATTCAGTAGAATATGTTATAATCAAAGTAATGATTTAATTACAGGTTTGATACTGACTAGATTCAGATTAACTTACTGCAAGGTACCCTTAATCAATAGATATGTGTGCGTGCACAGACATAACCACAACACACACAAGCACACTGATAAAACAGGGTTACTTGGATGCCGTGTACGCATCCACACTCATGTCAGCAAACATAAATATTCCAGAGAGGTTCTTCTCCCCCTCTCCTCTGCACTAGTGAGGCTGCATCTGGAGTATTGTGCCCAGTTCTGGGCCCCTCAGTTCCAGAAGGACACAGAGCTGCCAGAAGGTGTTCAGCGTAGAGCAACAAAGATGATGAAAGAAGAGCAGCTCCCTGAGGAGGAAAGGCTGAGGGAGCTAGGGCTCTTGAGAGAGGAGGCTGAGGGGTGCCCTCATTCCTGTCTCTAAATCTGTGAGGGGTGGGTGTCAGGAGGATGGAGCCAGGCTCTAATCAAGGTCATCTGGNATGATTTTTGATAATAAGCAAATAGAGATGCCATGGAGACAAAGGTTTGGCGTTTGCACGTCCTAATGTGGGAAACTGAAGGCGTTAATAGTAGTAATACTGTGACCCATTTTCAGGAAGGGAAGGTATCAAACAGGTAGTCTATAAACAGCTAAGAAATGTAACTTTTACAATTTGTATTGGGGCTTTGTAGGTGACTTTGCAATGAAGATTGAGTACCTTTCTCTAATGAACTCAACACAGTTTACTGTCATTGTATCTGTTGAAGGATAATCACTAATTAATGTTATTTATTCTGGCTGTTTCCTCCCCAGGTGATTTTTACATATATCTATTAGCAAAAGTGTTGTTTTTTTCCTTTCAAATATAAGTAACAGAAGTATAAATCATAGAGTTAAATCTTTTGAGTTACTGTTGTTACATCAACATTAAAGTCCTACTACACAGACAGATCATTACAGTGAATTTATTTCTGATCCTACTTCTATTTAGTTCTGAAGGTCTGAAAGAGAGAAGAAATACAACCATGCTTTGTCTTTTAGTTTGGTGCTCAGCTTTTCTTTGCCTTACTAGTTATTTTAGACAGCTGTGGGCTCTGCTTTTCTCCTTAAACAATCTTCTGTGAAGGATGTGGTAGACAACAGAAAGAAAATGATAGCAACCCAAAATGATCTAACCATCTAATCTTCATAGAACCAGAGAATCACTAGAGATTGGAAGGGACCTTGAAAGATCATCCTGTCCAATCCCCCTGCCACAGCAGGATCACCCAGACCAAGTGGCACAGGAACACAGCCAGGCAGGGTGGATCATCTCCATAATTATCTCATACAGAATTATCAACCAAGGATCAAAGAGCACTACTAGGTGAATTATAATTTTATAAGTGTCCAGATCCTTTCACTGTTTCAAGAAAGGGTTATTTTACTGCTCTTCTTTTATTTATCTTTTCTTCATCCATAAAACCCCAACTTTTAAATGTTTTCATGAAATGGAGAGGTTTGAAGTGGCCACCTCCAAATTGAAAAAGAAAGTCAGTATATTCACTCAGTTCTCTTTGGAGAAGTAACATAGGGGTTTTATTTTCAGCTTCAGGCACTTTCTATCTGAAACTTTGCTGAGTATCACGAGCTTTGAAAGCTCAATAACTTAGCCTCAACATATTTTGCTGAAAAGGCATTTAATCAAAGGTTCTCCGGTCTGTGTTAGTAATTCGCTATTGATTCTCTTCCACTAAGAACAAAATCTTGTTCTCTGAGAGATGGGGCAATCTGAGAAAGATTTCTCCGTGGTTCTGTACTCAGTCAGAGGAACAGAAAAAGGATTGTAACTGCGTTAAGGACGGCTTCCAAAGCCACACAGATTACTGCAAAAAGTGCTGTGGGCCAGACTGCGTTTAGAACAATATTTCTATCATCACATTCTACAAAGTCTGTAAGTACTGCATGAATAGTGTCTGATTAGGGAAAAACAGACCTCTCCTTCTTACACACAGTAATGCAGAGGGTACTTTGGACAAGTTCATTTCCTTAAAACTAATCAACTGATCATAGAATCCTTAGGGATTGGAAGGGACCTTGAAAGATCACCCAGTCCAATCCCTCTGCCACAGCAGCATCATCTACACCAAGTTGCACAGGAACACAGCCAGGCGGGGCTGGAACGTCTCCAGAGAAGGAGACTCCACAACCAACCTGGGCAGCCTGTTCTCGTGCTCCAGTACCCTCCCTGGGAAGTAGGTCCTGCTGATACTGAGATGGAACCTCCTCTGTTTCAGCTGGCACCCATTGCCCCTTGTCCTATCATCAGATGCCCTTAGGTAGAGCCTGGCTTCATCCTCCTGACACCCACCCCTCTCATGAATGAGGTCAAATAGTTGTGTACTGTCTAGATGACACAGCTATCGAGTGAAAATCAATGTTTCTTTCCTAACTAACACTCCTGCAAATAAATTAATATTCATTTAAGTCATAAGAATGAGCACATATGGCATCAATGTGTGAGAAACCTCCATGGAGAGAAGAATTTAGAGAGAAGTAAAGATGAAGGCCAGCTTGAAAGTAAATATAAGTATTTAGGTAAATGTTCTGAGGAAAATAGTAGCAACTGGCTCTTCCCAAGTTCAATGGCATAACTTCCCACTGAGTACCTTTGCAATAACCAGACCATGTGCAGTAGAAGGCAATCTTTAATTAAATTTATGCTGTGTGGGGGGAAATAAATACCTTTGAAGGAAAAGCTGCAGAAAGGCAACAGGATGCTACTCAAAACAGGTCTATAAAATATATATATATATANTGAGACTATATATATATATATATATATATATATAGTCTCAGTTTAGCCAGTGTGGTGGAAATCAGATACTTCCTTCAACAGAGAAAGGCTAAAATTAAACTACTTTATACAAGTATTGCATGTAGTTAAATGAGGTAGAGGGAGATATTGAGAAGACATCATCTATTAATCCTCAGGATCCTTCAAGGTCCCTGCCGATCCCTAATGATTCTGGATTCTATGATTCCTATTGATGTATTTTATTAAAAAGCTGGTAAGAATGTCTTCTTTCCAGTGCTTCTAAATAATTTATCTTTTAATACTTTTCTTTTCAAAGTTATTTTTGCAGGATCCCATCTTAGTATATATAGGTAAATTGCTGATACAGGTATCTTGCTGATATAGGTATAGATATAGGTATCTTGCTGATACCTATATTTTCTGTTATAACCAGGAAAATCTATAACCCCTCATGTTAATCACATATGTCTGGAAATAAAATGACTAAAACAGTCAAGAAAGCAAAAACTTTCAGACTTTGTCACACTTCAGAATAAATCAGCAACAAACACACCCCAAAAGTGTATAAACACGGAAAAAGCAGCTCGAAAAAACCCCATGAATTCTGTATTACCATTAACTCTGCCAGAATATGGGAAACACCTCTATAAAAGGAATCTATTTCTTGCAAAAATAATGTATGTATGGCATCTGGTAGTACAAAGGACTAAGCAATATATAGAACAGGCTGTTCAGATCCTGTGGGAATGTGGGCAAGTGGAATTTCTTATTCATAGCTCGTGAAGCTGCCAGCTTTTACCAAACTTCTCTGCTGAATATCACAGACTATGACATTAAGAAATTTTATAACCTTGTCCATATGGTCCCTAGAACTGCTTCCTTGTGCTGGAGCACTCGGTGGCTTTCCCACTGCCCTACTTAAAAACAACAAGAGCAGCAGCAACAAAATGGAAAACACTGTCATTGCTGGGCTCGTGACTTCATTCACAGGAGGTTGTAGCAGTGCTGAGTCCGTCTTGCACCCTCTCTTCTTCGTTTATGCCTTTGCCTCTGACATGCAACTCTTCAAAGAAGGCCCCATCCAACAGCGTCCTTGGAAAACCTTACACAGCTGAGAAAATGTGAAGAAGGAAAAAGGGAGCTCCAGACAAGAAAGTGAATCAGGCGAATCACAGAATCACTAGAGATCAGAAGGGACCTCGAAAAGTCATCCAGTCCAATCCCCCTGCCACAGCAGGGTCACCCAGACCCAGTGGCACAGGAACACAGCCAGACGGGGCTGGAACATCTCCAGAGAAGGAGACTCCACAACCCCCCTGGGCAGCCTGGTCCAAGGCTCTGATACCCTCCCTGGGAAGAAGTTCCTGCTGATACTGATATGGAACCTCCTCTGTTCCAACTGGCACTCAGTGCCCCTTGTCCTATCCCAGATGCCCTTGAGCAGAGCCTGGCTCCATCCTCCTGACACCCACCCCTCACAGATTTATAGACATAAATGAGGTCCCCCCTCAGCCTCCTCTTCTCCCAGCTCAAGAGATCCAGCTCCCTCAGCCTTTCCTCATCAGGGGGCTGTTCTACTTCCTTCATCTCTGTTGCTTTCCTCATAAGTATCAGCTTCTCTCTTTTCTCCTTCTGCCTTGTTTATCGTGGCTGTGTTCTACCAGCTGTGAGGAGTGCTGTCACCCTAAGACACAGTATTTTGCTATTCCTGGACTTTTAAGTAGTAATTTTGCTAAGTTGCTGGATGCTGCTGTCTCCCAGCTTAGACCTGATAGGTCTCTACAATTCAGGTCACGCATCAAAGCCTCTGTTTGCTTTTGACCGTGGTGAGATAAGCAACCTCCTACAACTTATTTCAGGATATAGGAAGCCACATGAGATCAAGTGTCATAGCTGGAACTGGCTGGGGAATGGAATGAAGCTTTGAACTTATTGCAGCCTTGGAAAGTGTAATCAGTGCCTGCTGACACCAAGACTAATTAGTTGTTTACATGTTCATGAAGCAATTTATCCTCAGTAAATTCACTTCAGATCTGTCAATACTTAATAAACAGGAGTGGGCCTGCAATTATTTATATTATAAATGGTTTTATAAGGTTCTACTCTACTGTGCATCCCGTACGTGGGGTGGTAGTAGAGTCTATCCATCCTTTCCAGAGCTGTTTGGAACTTGCGGTTCTTTTCTCAAGCACCTTGTTTATGTTTGAGGACAATGTGCTACAAAGTCTAAACCAGGGATTAGAAAGTGCCTAAATATTTACATCAACGATGATAATGCAGACCCTATCACCTTGCAGGAGCAGTCCATGTAGCTTCTCACTCGACACAATTGAGTTAATGCTGGGTTATAGAGTAGCCAGCTGTAACACTCTGTGTTAAGGTGATACCCCATCTGGTAGCCTAACAGGGTTAAGGCTGGTCGGGATCCAGGCTACCTAGGAAGAGGAGTTTTTATCAACATAAATACATATAAACAGAAGAACTAGTGTGCAAAGCTGTGCTGTTCAGTAACTGTGCAAGAAAGAACCCCTGAACAGCCCCCAAGTTGCTTGCAGCATTATGGTGATTCCTGTGGAGGGACTGCTCTGAGACCTTCCACACACACTGTGAAGCTTGTAAGACTTGCACTCTCCACACCTGTGTCTTCATTTCTTTGCACAGCTGTCCGTGCACCTCCTCTTCCTCTGCATTTCTCTCCTCTGCATTGCGTATAAAGGGCCTTCTCTCTCTCCATCATGGTGATAGCAACCTCCCCACTACAGTGCTTGGGACCTTCAGTTGCTGGAATCATTAGCTTGTGTCTTGGGTAGAGCTCCTTTCCAGAGCACTTAATCAGAAACTATGTGCTTGCTTTTGGAAATCACTTCAACCATCTTCAGAGCTGTGTCCGGTTCTGGAGCCCCCAGGACAAGAAAGATGCAGACAGGTTGGAGTGAGTCCAGAGGAGGCCACCACAATGCTCAGGGGGTGGAGCATCTCTCCTATAAGAACAGGCTGAAAGACCTGTGGCTGTTCAGCCTGGAGGAGAGAAGGCTCTGGGAGGACTTTCTTTGGACCTCCCTGAGGGGCGGCCTACATGAAGGTAGGGGAAGGTCTGTTCCAAAGGGTTTATATGGAGAGGACAAGGAGCACTGGGTTCAGCTGGGAAAGGAGAGATTTAGGTTGGAGATCAGAAAACAGCTCTTCAATGTGAGGTGGCTGGAATGGGCTGCCTGGGGAGATGACTCCATCCCTGGAGTCCTGGAAGGTCAGGCTTGCTGAGGCTCTGAGCAACCTGCCCTAGGTAGAGCTGTCCCTGCTTGTGTAGGGAGGTTGGACTAGATGGCCTCTGGAGATTCCTTATGCTTGGAACATTCTGTGAGTCTGTGATTCTTCGATTCTATGATTTTCTATAAAGGAATCAAGGGATTGGGACACATTCATTTGAAATTGTTTTTAATATAGATTGTAGTGACATTATTTTTGGATCTAGAGGAAACACTCTGTTAATAAAGACAATACAATGACCTCTTGGAGATCTTAATTTAATCTGAAAGCTATGTCTTTATCAAGTTTTTATGAGCCTCTATTTTTCACCAGCAATGAGGCTGGAGAATGGACTGAAGGGAAGGTCTGATGGAGAGGCTGAGGGAGCTGGGGGTGTTTAGTCTGGAGAAGAAGAGACTCAGGAGGGTACCTTATCACTCTCTACAACTACCTGAAGGGAAGTTGTAGACACTAGATGGACAGGCTTTTATCCCAGGCAACTGGGAAGAGAAGGTTTTAAATAGCCTTACTTCCATATTCTTGCTTCCCCTACCCCCTCCATAGTGGGAATAATCACAGCAGCATCTTTTGAAACTAAAGATGGATCTCAGGTTTTCTTTTAAATGGTAAACTCTGTTCAAACCACAGTCCTGCTGTGTATAGCTGTCTAGTACAACTTCAGTGTGTTCTCTAGTTAAGGCTCTCTCTCTTCTCTCTAGCACCCTCTTTCCACAAAACTGTAGCTAAACACCCTCCCTCCTTTTTAGAGGCCTCCTTAATTGGCTCATTAAGGTTACAGAACACATCTGCCCACACTAAGTGAATCACAAAGCACTTTAGTTGCCTTTTCTCACACCTATAGCCACCAGAGAGAAAGGAACTTGCAATTACTCACTCCTGAGGAATTCAGCTCTGTGGGATACCCAGACCCCAGAGGGAACCCCTGTTGATCACCTCATTTGTGCTATAAACACAGACTCTGTCTAAAGCGTCTTTAACAGTTTGGTTGTAGCTGATAAATTAAACAGACTTGCCTGAATGGCAGTAGAAACTACCGGAGGATTTAGTGCAGGGCTGAGGACAGTGAAAACAGAGAGCTCTTTTCACAGTGAGATACAAATCATGCTTATCAAAGTCAGGGGATGTTCTTTTATCTCAGAAAATAGGACTTTCTGGTATAATCTCTTCGCATTGTGTAGCTTTTGATTGCTCGATGTGTCAAGCTGCCATCAGTAAAATGGGGATAATGAAGACTTAATTACATTCCACCTTCAGCTGTTGAGGTTGTCACCTTTCGTATCAGACACCAGAGAAGTGCTGAATAGACTATTTTCTCATGAGTCTTCACAAATAATAAAATGATGGGTTTGCTACTGGCTTTATTTTTACTTAAATTAAGAAGAGTCTCCCTGTTCATGCTGCAGACTCTATGACTTCAATAACTGATTTTCATAGAATCATAAAATCATTAGGGATTGGAAGGGACCTGGTAAGATCACCCAGTCCAATCCCCCTGCCACAGCAGGATCACTCAGACCAAGTCACACAGGAACACAGCCTGGCGGGGCTGGAACATCTCCAGAGAAGGAGACTCCACAACCTCCCTGGGCAGCCTGTTCCAGTGCTCTGGTACCCTCCCTGGGAAGAAGGTCCTGCTGATATTGATATGATTTTGCCTAGGCTGTTTGATATCATGTGATGATCTTTCGAGGTCCCTTCCAATCCCTGATGATTCTCTGATTCTCTGTCAGGTTGAAGCTTTGAAGGACTTGTCCTCTCACTGACTGTGATGACTGCCACTGCTGGTGAAAACCAGCGATTTCAAGCATGCACTGATTAAAAGTTTCTCACTTCTTATTTTTACTTTGAAAAAGTTGTTATTATTTTCTGATAACAGTGACCACAAAACCTTTTAGGAAGTTCTTCCAAATAAGGGTTTTTGTCCCACTCTATGCCGCTGTAATGACATTCTGTTCCGTTAATGTCACTGCTACCCACAAGCATCCATCTGATTCACTAATAATCATGATGAACTTTTCAAAATGAAATCATGTGCTCAGTGCTTAAACTGTATTTGCTCTTAGTAACCAAGTCGTTAATTAGAATGAGAAAAGACTTTCTCATTAAAAATGACTTCCTATTAATTAACTTAAACCCAAGTTGAAATAACACAACCACTTGAACAGAATAAAAAGATGGAATTTTTAATCTGATTTTAAAGACTCTTTTCTTCATGTTAAACACGGAACAGAGGAGGTTCCCTCTCAATCTCAGCAGGAACTTCTTCCCAGGGAGGGTCCTGGAGCACTGGAAGGGGCTGCCCAGGGGGGTTGTGGAGTCTCCTTCTCTGCAGACGTTCCAGCCCTGCCTGGCTGTGTTCCTGTGCCACTGGGTCTGGGTGACCCTGCTGTGGCAGAGGGACTGGACTGGACTGGATGATCTTTCCAGGTCCCTTTCTGTTCTGTGTTTGTGTGAGATATTTACATCTCCAACTCATTTGACAACCACTCCAAAGAAATTCCCATTTCCAGGAATGCCTGACACTCTTTTACTCTAGGTCAAGGCCAGGACTCAGGCTTTCCTGACCCTTCACCTGTTCTATCACTAAGCTGTGTAAAGTCAAAAGGATTAATTTATTCCCAGAGAAACAGGCTCTGCTGATTCTTCCTTCTCACAGGACTTAGAAGTAAATTTCTTTCTGAAGAAAATAAAGACTCTAGCTAAAATCTGACGTTCTGTCAGTGGTCCAAATCATTCCAAAACCTAAGAGAACTCCAGCGTGTAGAGCTGAGCAGATAAAACCTGCCTGCTGCTCTGAACTCCTTCCAACCATCAAATCTGTGGCTTGATTTTCGGTGGTGTGAGGGTTGCTTTGGCACGCATCATGTCACAGAGTTGTGCCACATCTCTCCGCTGCTCCCGCACAGAGTCAGCTGCATTTCTATACATCCAAGCAGTGTCTTACACACTTCATTCCAATATTTGCAGAGCAGATGGGGGACTTTCGAGTGAACAGCAGGTCTCAAACCTGAAATTCTCCAGTGTTACACATCTCTACATTTATAGTCAGACTGGTGCTCAGATGCAATATGGGTTTACGCTGTGCCTGTAAGTCTGAACACTCTTTTTTTTTGCCTACATCTAATTCTTTTAGTCCAAAAGCCGTATTCTTGGAGAAGAGAGAGAGAGATACTCGCTGCTGTGTCACAATTCTAAACACATTTCAGGAAATTCAGGGCAATTTCTTTATTTCTTAAATGGTTAAATTAATGTTTAGCTCTGGATTTCTTTATCTGCTTCTTACATTCAATAGAACATATTGCGTAGAATGCTTTTGGAGTGGAAAAGTAGATAGCAGAGCTTAAAATAATTACATGTTCAAGAACGTGTTGCATAGAGTGCCTTTACAGTGGAAAAGTAGATAGTGGAGCTTAAAATAATTGCAAGTTCACTAATGTGAACATTCTTAATTAAGAGCACGAAATTAACGTGATGCATAGATCTTTGAGATCATCTAGCTCCAAGTGCCCTGCCATGGGCAGGGACACCTCTCACTAAACCAGGTTGCTTGGAGCCCTTTCCAAGCCAGGCTTAAGTACTTCCAGGGATGGAGCAAGCACAGCCTCCCTGAGCAACATCTTCCAGCAGCTCACCACCCTCACAGAGAGGAATTGCTCCCTATGATCCAATGTAAATCAACACTCTTAGCTTGAAACCATTTTCCCCTTGTACTATCACTAGAATCTCTTGTAAAAAGTCCCTCTGAAGTCTCCCTTCAGGTACTGGAAGGCTGCTATAAGATTCCCCAAGAGTCTTCTCCAGGCTGAAGAGCCCAAATTCCTTCACTCTGTCTTCATAGGAGAGGTGCTCCAGCCCTCTGCTCATCCTCATGGCCCTCCTCTGGACTCGCTCTGACAGTCCCATATCCTTCTTGCATTGTGAACTCCAGAACTGAACGCATTGCTTCAGGAGAGCTCTCCCAAGAGCAGAGCACAAACCATACCTGGAGTACTGTGTTCAGTTCTGGGCCCCTCAGTTTAGGAAGGATGTGGAGGGGCTGGAACGAGTCCAGAGAAGAGCAACTAGAATGGTAAAGGGGCTGGAAGGTCAGCCCTACGAGGAGAGGCTGATGGGGCTGGGGCTGTTCAGCCTGGAGAAGAGGAGGCTCAGGGGTGACCTTATCGCTGTCTCTAACTCCCTAAAAGGGGGCTGGAGTCAGGCGGGGGTCGGTCTTTTCTCCCTGGGCACTGGAGACAGGACAAGGGGTCACAGTCTTCAGCTCCATCAGGGGAGGTTTAGACTTGACATTAGAAGGTTTTTCACTGACAGAGTGATCCAGTTTTGGAACAGGCTGCCCACAGAGGTGGCTGGGTCACCGTCCCTGGAGGTGTTCAAGGTCAGGCTGGATGAAGTGCTGAGTGGCATGAGCTAGATGGCAGATGTTTGGGTTACTGGGTTGGTTTTAGGTTGGACTGGATGATCTTTAAGGTCCATTCCAGCCTCATCAGTACTGTGAGACTGTGATACTGTGACTGGATTTTAAATACAATTAAACATTCATTATCTTGTCTCAAAAACCCCAGAACTTCAAGATATAAAAGAAATTACCAGAAGCTTCATGTCAGCACGGAATTACTCCAAAGTTCTGAGTAAAATCTTCAATTTGTCAAGCTTAGACTGGATGTGAGGAGGAAGTTCTTCAATGGGAGAGTGGGGAGAGCCTGGACTGGGTTGGCAGGGAGGTGGTTGGGGCCCCATCCCTGGAGGTGTTTAAGGCTGGGCTGGATGAGGCTCTGGCCAGCCTGATCTAGAGTGGGGTGTCCCTGCCCATGGCAGGGGGGTTGGAACTGGATGATCTTGTGGTCCCTTCCAACTCTGACTGATTCTATACCTTCTTCCCAGGGAGGGTGATGGGGCACTGGAGGAGGCTGCCTGAGGGATTTGTGGAGTCTCCTTCTCTGAAACCCTCCTGGACTTGGTCTGGGTGATCCTGCTGTGGCAGGGGGATTGGGCTGGATGATCTTTCCAGGTCCCTTCCCATCCCTAACAGTCTGTTATTTTGTAATTGTATGAAATTTTACATCACTAGTCTAAAACGCCTCACACATCTCAATAAACTGTTTTCAACTACCATGTGGTGTTTATTTCCTTCACAAATGTTTGCTTTGGCCACTAGTAAAATATATAAAATATTCATCACTCCTCATAGTTGCAAAACCAACAGAAACCCTTTAAACCTGTGAAGTTCTTCCTCATCCTTCAGTCTTCTCAAAGTTTTAGGTTTCCTTTGGTATTTATAAACAGCTGTGCTGTACTTTGCCTTGACTGACAAATGAGAGCCAGGAATGCTGCAGAACACTTCAGCTAAATCATAGAATCCTAGAATCCTNCAGGCTGCCCAGGGGGGCTGTGGAGTCTCCTTCTCTGCAGACGTTCCAGCCCTGCCTGGCTGTGTTCCTGTGCCACTTGATCTGGGTGACCCTGCTGTGGCAGGGGGACTGGACTGGCTGATCTTTCAATCATCCCTAATGATTCCATGATTCTGTGAAAAGCAACCAACCCCCAGAAGGATCTTGGAGTTTCTGAATAACACATACAAGTGTCTGTAAACCCCTGACATGGACAGCACTGCAGATACCAGTGTTCCATCAACCCGCTCTAACTGTCTTGGAAAATATGTCCTGTGTTAGAATGAAAACAGCTCACCAGCTGTTTATGTAAAAATTATTTGAAGAAAAACAAGCATGGCCATATGGCACTCTAGGAGTGCAGCAAGGACTGGATGTTGTAGATTGTAGTAGATAATGGTGGTGCTAAGCAGGGTGTCGGATACTGATGACACATTGCATTAATAATGAATCTTTCCTATTATCCTCTCCGTGCCTGCATTTCTTAGAGCCTCTTATGCTTGGAAAAAATGACTACTTATTCTAATGAAGAGCTAAATTTTGTGGAGTGACAATATTTAATACACTGAATAAGTCACAAACACCCCTTAATTGCACAATATTTCAAGATTGTTATGCATTCGTTTGAAGAAGGACTTTTTATGAGGGACTGTAGTGATAGGATAAGGGGAATGGGTTCAAGCTGAAAGAGGGGAGATTTAGGTTAGATCTTAGGAAGAAATTCCTCCCTGTGAGGGTGCTGAGGCACTGGAACAGGTTGCCCAGGGAGATTGTGGCTCGTCCATCCATGGGAGTATGTGATTGGGCTCTGGGCAACCTGGTTTGATGAGAGGTGTCACTGCCCATGCCCATGGAACTAGGTGATTTCTGAGATCCCTTCCAACCTAAACTGGTGTGTGATTCTGTCTGTCTGTGATTAGAATCCTTAGGGATCAGAAGGGACCTCGAAAGATCATCCAGTCCAATCCCCCTGCCACAGCAGGATCGTCCAGACCAAGTCGCACAGGAACACAGCCAGGCGGGTCTGGAACTTCTCCAGAGGAGGAGACTCCACAACCCCCTGGGCAGCCTGTTCCACTAGTGCAGGGTAGAGGGAGAGAAGAACTTCTTTCAAACTGCTAACCACCCCCTTCTCATCCCCCCAGGATGCTGTTGACCCTCTTGGCCAGAAGAGCACATTGCTGGCTCAGAGTCCTCCTGCTGCCCACTAGGACCCCCAGGTCTGTTTCTCTTTGTGAGGAGTTTCAAAGTAGTAAAGAAAAGATTACCCTTAGAGACACCAGGCAGTTCTCCTTGTGGTCGCTTTAGCTACTCCCAGTGTTTAAAAATTAACTGAGGCAGTCCAACATTTCTCACTGGACATGCTGTAACTCGGTCAAAAAGCAACTCAGCCAAAACCCATCGTGCTTCCTGTGCTTTGGGGATGAAGAGCTCTTCTCCAGCTCCCCTTCTGTAGCAGCAGTGGTGGAAGGTTAAGCACACATGTATGATGCCTTAAGGGATGGACCCGATGCTTAGCTCTCTGGCTTTGCATCACATCCACAGGGGTGGTGCTGCCAGAGTCATTTGCTAATTAAAGTCTCAGGTTTTCCTGTCCTTACAGCTTGTAAGGAGCACATAAATTACTGTTTGGGGTGTTTCTGAGCATGTCTGCATGCTTATTTAGAAGTCAAACGTTCATTTCAAGGGGAAGCAAACGTAGCTACAACTCTTGCATGTGCTCCTGAGTAAAACAGGTAGAGTGTGAAAAACCAAGCTGTTAATATATATATAAAATAATATGTTAATATATAGAGAGAGGCTCTGCAAAGGTTTGTCAACCCCAGCTGCATGCATCGAAGACATCTGCAAGCTTATAGCCAAGCTCAGACCTACTAGATAAAGGATTTAAATGGAGAAGGCAAAGAGAAGCTTGGCAGGAGACAGGACTAAGTTGCCAAGTTGGAGAGTGAAACACAACAGGATCATGATGAGAAATCCAGAACCACTTTTTAACAGCTTGTCTGTGTGTATTCTGAAGAGTGTGTGAGCTCTTGCTTTGCTCCGATTCACTCAAATGTCCTTCTGAGTGCTGATTCAGACTGAATCCTCTCTTTCCTGCACTCTTCACTGGGAAAAGACACCGACTCAGGTTCACCTGAGAGAGATATCTACAGCCAAAGACTTTGTGAGGTGACTTTACCCTACTACAATAAACACCCTCGTGTTCTCACCCTGCTTCTTAAACTGTTTCCTCTGTTTCCACGGAACCAAAACCCAACACTGGGAGGGTTTTTCCTTTCCTCTGCTCAGACCCATTACCGAATGTGTTGGCTATTCCTGCTGCCGGGAAGCGTATTTGCAAATGGAATAAAAGAGTTGTGTGGAGATAGAAATGCTAAATCTCCCACAACACTGCGTAATCCTGTAATATCAGTTAGTCTTAAAGGATTTTGATGGAGTGGTCAAACAGGAGGAAACAGCCTGCAGTTAAATAAGCTCAAGTGGGAACCGGATTCCTGAATCAAGTCTTCCTCTGAGACGCAGAATAATTGCAGATAGACTAATTGGCTTGCAGACCAGGACATTCTGCTTTCTCTACGGAGTAAAATCCTATTATGGTTGCTATATCCATCTGTTAAACGGTTGTATCTTTGCCTGCTGAACACAAGACTGTTTGAATTGTGTTCAGAGAACAACTTCTGCTTGCCTTCATGGAACGACTCCACAGGAAAAGCTTATTTGCAAAGAAGGGTTGTAATTTTACTTTTCACTGCATCTATCCAAACACTGAACTAATTCATCCAGACTGTGGATAATACAGGAAAGTAAAAGTTAATGGTATTTAATTTAATAAAATAGCACGGACCTTTCTGAACTTGAGGTACATCTTGTATCCTGT
The DNA here is from genome assembly GCA_013397515.1 of Upupa epops. Taxonomy (NCBI): domain Eukaryota; kingdom Metazoa; phylum Chordata; class Aves; order Bucerotiformes; family Upupidae; genus Upupa; species Upupa epops. Next base: position 44,386 of record VZRI01007959.1, read on the forward strand.
TGTGGTTACAGCACTCCCTGGTGGAGTACATCTCACATCCTCTTGTGATTACAGCAAACAGGGCTTGATATTCAAGGGGTTCTTCTGGCCTGTGTCTGCTGCTCTAATTCTAATACTTCAAAGACTCCGTAGGGATCAGAAGGGACCTCGAGAGATCGTCCAGTCCAATCCCCCTGCCACAGCAGGATCACCCAGACCTTGAGCAGGAGGTCTGCCTAGATTAAGTCAAAAGATGCCTTTCCTGGGAAAATCATCCAGTCTAATCCCCCTGCCACAGCAGGATCTCCTAAACCAAGTCACACAGGAACACAGCCAGGTGGGTCTGGAATGTCTCCAGAGAAGGAGACTTCACACCCTCCCTGGGCAGCCTGCTCCAGAGCTCTGGAACCCTCCCTGGGAAGAATTTCCTTCTAATAATTATATGGAACCTCCTCTGTTCCAACTGGCACCCATTGCCCCTTGCATTTTTATGACCTTTCTTTCTGCTGGATGAAGACTTTGCAGTACAATTGCAGCATCAGTAGACAAGTTCCACGTTGAATGTATTTTGGGATTACCAGTGGAGCAAACAAAAGCCTTTTTTCTGTTCCTCGTAGCAGAAAATTAAACCATGTCACAACTCGAAATGGATAGGAACTGACATTTTCCCAGTGGCTTTTACCAGAATGTAGTCATTTAGGCAATAAAAATTGCTTATGCTTTTCATAAAATTGACTGAAGTACTGATACGCTGAAATCCTGGAGCTGGATTCCACATCTGTATGAATCCACACCTGGTGAGGAAGAGAATAACACTATTACAGGTTTATTTCTGTTACCTCAATCACCAGTCAGTACCAACACTAATGACAGCAGTACTCACAGATTCACAGAATCATTAGGGATTGGAAGGGATCTCGAAAGATCATCCAGTCCAACCCCCTGCCACAGCAGGATCACCCAGACCAAGTGGCACAGGAACACAGCCAGGCGGGGCTGGAACGGCTGCAGAGAAGGAGACTCCACAGCCCCCCTGGGCAGCCTGGTCCAGTGCTCTGGGACCCTCCCTGGGAAGAAGGTCCTGCTGAGATTGATAGGGAACCTCCTCTAGGAGCTGGAGATGATGTTGTTTCCGTGTGGTATTCTCAAGACCCTTTGTATTTCTACTATCATATTTTTTTCAAAGTCATTTTTTACCAAGGAAATAGCATGATTAGGAGATTCATAAGAAATACCAGGATCTCCTCCAAAAGATGAGGAAATAAATGCTCAGAAGAACTTGAAGCATCGTTGTACATAGTCTTTTGGCAATGATCCAGCAAAGTACTTAGGCAAATAATTCAGGGAGACTTGGATCTCTCTAAGAATCCGTGTGTGATTGATACCTTGTACTTTCTGAACATCCAAATGTCATCGTAGTGGAGCTGTACAACTACAAGTAGCTTTCCAGTAGTCCTTCACTCAAAGGATCTTGTCATGTTGTGAAGAATAATGCTCTGTGTCATAATTAATTGTATGAATATGCAGCTTAGTTCTGCATTGTCTTGTGGAGCAGATTCCACAGTGAAAGGCTTTGCTCCAAGCACTCATTAGACATTCCTTGCTGGAAATTGGAATCACTGAGTCACAGAATCACAGAGAGGTAGGGATTGGAAGGGACCTCTGAAGAGCATGCAGTCCAGTCCCCCTGCCACAGCAGCATCACTTAGATCCAGTTGCACAGTCCAGGTGAGCTTAAAACATCTCCACAATCTTTCCAGGTCCCTTCCCATCCCTGATGATTCCATGCTTCTATGTTATCTCAGTTCCATGATAAGAACCACTGAATTCCAGTGATGCAATGACTCGGCAGCAAAGTTGTTAGGGCAGTTCTTGGATGAGATGAGGCTGGAAGAACAGCAGGCTGCCTTGAGGTCCTTTTGTAGTTCCTCTAAGCAACAGGAGGAGCAACTTTTAACATTAATTTTAGGCTAGGCATATTAAAATACAAGTTCTAACTGGAGCAACTGCTCTTGTGGTGATGTCCTGAAGGATTTCTCCTGCTCTCTCTTACGCATGGACCACTTGTTGTGCATCACTCATCTGAATTAATGAACAGACCCGTTGTACAGAGTTACTTCTAGACAAGTCAGTGTCTTCAAGTTCCTTAGCCAGGCATTCCTACCTACATTTCATCTCTTTACAAGAATTGGAAGGGTTTAATCTTGTCTTTCCTGAGTTGATGGGGTATAAAGAGAAAGATGTTCTGTATTGTCATTCTCACACCTACATTTGTCCTAGTTTGTATAGAGAGTGGCTTCTCTTTGTTCAGAGGAAGTCTGTGGAGACTAATGCACATGTGGAATGTAGGACTAGGAGAATGCTGATACAGAAACTCTCTATTCTAGACACATCTGACTTAATTAGATGTTTATCTTTCCATAGCTCTTTTAACTAACTTATTTAGAAGTGGAGGAAATACTGAGCCAGCACACTGGTAAAAGAATCTGATGACTTTTGCCTGCATGACTGCAGAAGATTTGGAGACTAAAACATCCCCATCAAGGAAGACAGAAGGGTTTAATATGAGCAAAGGAATTTCAGCAAGACATAGAATGTGCAGAGGGATGCACTGCCATCCTAAACTTGGTCAGATTAGTACAGATGAGAGTCATAGCAAGTGAGGGAGGACAGGCAGATAGAGAGGAGTGATCATGCTGTATTTAATTCAGTAAGGGCAAAAGAGCACCAGGATCATTGCTCAAGTCTCTGTAAGGAGTCCCATAGCGAGTGAGATTTACCACCTGTGTGTGACATTCTCATCTGTAATTAAACCTACAGGCTTAGTTACTAAATATCTTCTCCTGAAAAACCGATGTGTTTGCGTGTGTGCATATGTTGGGATGCCCTTGAATTCAGTCAGCTGCGCAAAGCTTTTCAAGAGGCATCCAGTTGTGAATGCCAAATTGGCAGATTTTGATTCCTGTTTATAACACAGACTCGCCTTTGGAGCCAGACCCATCCTCGATTTGGAATACTTCCATAAAATACAGCATAGGACTTCTTTTTCTTTATTCAATCCATGTCAAATTTTATTACGGAAGGATAGAAAAGGAACGGGAAGGACTAAGGAGTTTCTGATAGAAAATAGAAGCCATAAACCTGATTTTGATTAAAAACTGCTAACGTTTTTTTGTTTCTGAAAAGAAAAGATTGTTTAAACTGTTTGGAATAATGAAATACTGTTCTGTCTGCAGAGAAAAATGTGGAAATCAGTGATGCTCTGCAGAAATTGAGGCTACGTGCCAGACACCTGCTCTTCGGAACGGGTGATAAATTGATCTGAACCACTCTCTCCCTGTCACCCCAACCTCGTTCCTTTCTTACCGTTTCCTTGCTGTCCTGGGTGTCAACGGGAGCGGGGAGGAGATAGTGAAACAATTGCTGTGCACAGAAATATATTGAAATGAATATATTTCATCATTTAGAGCCAAAAGAGGAAACTTCAATGTTCTGGTTAAGTGGGTATTTGTTAATGAGAAATATGCAAAGTTTTAAAACCCGAGATTTTTGGATGAACACGTAAATCCTTGAAGAAAAACATAACTTAAAGGCAAATAAACGTATCTGTTCTGGAATAGAATTTCTTCATAGGAAGCCTTCATAAACTAGAAACCTCTGATTGCATCTAAGTGACTGACAAGGCTTTCTTTAAAGTAGAAGGAATAAAATCCAAGTGGTGGCATCAGGGGACACCTTCCTTTGCTTTAGAGAATATTTTATTCAAGAAGAAGAGCAGCAACTTAGTAGAATATAGAATCATATCACATCCTTTTTTTTCCCAGGACAAGAGCAACATCTCTTCTTCATCTGGAAAAGGATCCTAGAGTGACCTGGTGCTTCAACCCACACTCTAGCTGGATCTCTCAACAGCAGCTCCATCTACACTTCTAATTGGTAATGTTCTGTGAGTTGGTCTGGGTGATCCTGCTGTGGCAGGGAGATTGGACTGGATGATCTTTCCAGGTCCCTTCTGATCCCTGATGATTCTATGATTCTATGAAAAGTGAGTTTCATTCAGAAATAATTGTTTTCTTTCTTCTCTTTCAATCCAAATCAAATCGCAAAGCACAACCACCCATTAAAATCAAAACTTAACAGCCTGAAGGCATTATTTTAGCTTAAAGCTTTTTCATGACCCACTGCTCTAAAAAGTTGAAGAGTAAGCATGAAAGGAGGCTGAAGGTTACAGAGTGACAACGCTTAGCAGTCTGCTATGAAAAATACTTTAATCCTCCAAGCAGCATTCATCTGTGGAGAGCACGCCGAAGTACAGACGGCTCTACCTGTTGGGCACTGGGGTAAAATTATTCAGAGCGGATGAAAGCATCGTTTAGCATGTGGCTCATGGGATGTGGGACTGCACAGGGTCCAGTGGTACACTGCTGTTACTGATTAAATGGATAAATAATGAGCCTGAAAAGTTTTGGGCAGCCTGGTCCAGTGCTCCGGTACCCTCTCTGGGAAGAAGTTCCTGCTGATATTGGTATGGAACCTCCTCTGGCACCCAGTGCCCCTTGTCCTGTCCCCAGATGACCTTGAGAAGAGCCTGGCTCCATCCTCCTGACACCCTGAACAGGCTGCCCAGGGGGTTGTGGAGTCTCCTCTGGAGACATTCAAGACCCACCTGGCTGTGTTCCTGTGTGACTTGGTCTGGGTGATCCTGCTGTGGCAGGGGGATTGGACTGGGTGATCTTTCGAGGTACCTTCCCATCCCTAATGATTCTATGATCCTTCTGCTAATCTAGTAGAACTTTAGGTAGTACATCTGAACTACAGATACCCAACCTTGTATCTGTTAGAAATAAGCTAATACTAATAGAATCTTATTATATTTCTCTTTCTACTCTATATATGCATGTGTTTAGAAAACAAAGAGTCAAACGGTTATATGCATAATTTCTTGTCAGTAACTATGAAACCACATGCTCTAGAATGAAATAACAAGACTGCCAAGATGGAACATATGGTAGACAGAAATTATATAAGTAAAAACCCCATATTTACACATAGATCTGGGTTAAAAATGGTTTACAGTTTTTAGCAAGCTTGATATAGAACTGCATGCGTGGTCAGACTGTGTGTATTATTTCACCACCCATGTATAACGCTTCCTGGGGAACAAGGGACTGTGAGCTGTCTTATAGCAAAGATCAGAGCTGAGCCAACCGTTTGGAGTCTATTTCTTATGAGTTCCCTAGAGTGACAAATTGCAATACAAGATTTCACGTCTCCAGTCTCATTTCCTTCAAAATTTCTTCCGAGGAGGAAAAAAAAGGAAAGAAATCATTCCAGCAAGCTGTTCATCACAGCTTCAGACTCCAGCGTAAAAGGCTTCATTCTAATCCATAGCTTAAGGCACTGATGTCATTCATCTTCACTGGCCAGGCATTTCTAAGAAGGGTAGTAGTGGGTGCTGCTCTCGTAGATGGTATGGCTTTGCTTGGTTTGCTGGAGCTCGCACTGGAGGGATGTGAGGAGAAAGGACACAGTAAGGAGGAGAGGAATACAGCCAAGCCAAACGCATAAAGGTCATGCTCGTTTTTAGTATTTAGCTTATCACTAGGAAACTCACATGGGAAAAGCTGCTTAGAGTTTGTAAGCACTGCCTTTATTGGACTGATCCCAGGGGAGCAATGCGGTGGCACTGAGGGGGAGAAGATAGGAACGTAAATCGAAACACAGGTGTTGAGAATATGAGACCCAGCTAGGGCAGGGGAGAGCAGTTAGAAACACGTTACTGACCTCGCGGTCATGAGTGGATGTCCACAAGATTATTCCAAGGAAACACTAAAATAAATCATTAGGACATAAGAACAGGAGTTATTTATTGCGGGTAGAGGCAGTTAAGTCTGCAAGAAACTCCTTTAAAGGGTACTTTAAAAAATAAGAGGGGCTGGGAGGGAGAAATACAGACAAAGTACTGGCATAGCCTTAAAAATAGAAATATGAAAGGCAAAAAATACTGGATTTTTGAGTTTCTTTCTCATGAAAACAACCATTCTATCATCATATTGGGAGCTCATTTACCTTATTGATAAAATATTGGGAGCTCATATTGGTAGCTCATTTACCTTATTGATAAAATATTGGGAGCTCATATCAGTACTTTATATTCCTCTATATGCACAGCCTAAAAAATTGAGAGGAGAAGTATGAAGACATTCTTCAATGCCTTGGACCTCGATATCAGGGATGCTGTGTTTCCTCAGACACCTGAAAAAGAATCCCAATAAGGTTTTCCTCACCTTGGTCCCAGCAATCAGTGTTTGTGTGCCTGACTGTGGCAAGCAAGAGGTATTCTCAACTTTTAATGTAGATTAGCACATGCTGTCATCTGTGTGTGGACTTCTACTCTCAGAAGAGCCTGCTGTGGCAGGGGGATTGGAGTGGATGATCTTTCGAGGTCCCTTCCAATTCCTAAGGATTCTATGATTCTATGAATTTCATTGCTAGGCAGCTGTGTTTGAGATAAGAAAAAGAAAGTGGCAAGCAACAGTGGTGCTTCCACCTGCCCAGTGTAAATCAGAAACCCCTCCAAAAGAGACTGATATGGACAGTAGGAAATATAATTGGTGCTTTAACAAAGAAAACTCTATCCCTGTCTCTTTGGACTGAGGCAGATCCTACAGTTACTGACCTCTTAATTTAGATGTTTTGGTTAGGACGCTGCAGTTAGGGGTGTAAAAACCAGTCAGCAGGCTGTTCTCTGGACTGTGCTTGAAGCGTGTACGTGTCGTTTTCACTCAGCGTTGTTTTCCAACAACAATGTCAGATTTAGACAAATGAAATCTGTTTCAGTCTTGGTGAAGGCACGCTGCAAGCCTGCAGCAGTAGCAGGGGAAAGGGACCTGGTTGTATTTGGTGTTTCACATGTCTCTGTTTTTCTCTGGGATGAAGGTCTCACAAAGTGCTGATGGAAAGGCTGGAGTTGGCTCCCATTTACTGCTGTTATTTGCTTTTCTAGAGTTTTCTCTTACAGAGGATTTTTATTGCACTTTTTTTATATTGGAACAGGCTGCCCAGGGGGGTTGTGGAGTCTTCTTCTCTGGAGAAGTTCCAGACCTGCTTGGATGTGTTCCTGTGTGACTTGGTCCAGGGGGAGGGGACTTTTGAGGTCCCTTCTCATCCCTAATGATTCTGTGATTCATCTTGTAAAGGTTCATGCTGTTTCTATGTATATCTTCTGTGGGGATACTTTTCCCCCCTGATGCTGTTTCCATGGACAACTGACAGCCAGATATCCCTTCCTATAATCCTATTCACCAAAGGAACATCTGGAATTTTGGAGGGGCATTGCTCTAGGGCAACTCGAAGTTAGCACAGGCTACTCTAGAGCAGGGTCTCTCTCCCAGTTCTACAGTGATGTGGGATGGATGCTAGATAATTAATGTTCCATCTCTGGTTTCATCTTCTCTCTCTGTCTCAGTGGAGTGGGATCTAGTTTTCATGATGTTAGAAAATGGGAGAGAGGGAAAAAAGGCAGAATGGGGGGGAGGAAGCTGAGTTGAGGGAGCAAAAGGTAGTGCATTATTTTTGTCCTTTTTATCCTGTCTTTATTTTCTGTGACTCAATCTCTTCTCTTTTGTTTTAGATTAACATTTGTGATTCCTGTGTTTTAGACTCTGAGAGAATCAGAGAATCCTTAGGGAGTGTGAAGGGACCTTGAAAGATCATCCAGTCCAATCCCCCTGCCACAGCAGGATCCCCCAGACCCAGTGGCACAGGAACACAGCCAGGCAGGTCTGGATGTCTCCAGAGAAGGAGACTCCACAACCCCCCTGGGCAGCCCCTTCCAGTGCTCTGGGACCCTCCCTTTGAAGAAGTTTCTTCTGAATCAAATCAGAGCAAAGTAATCAAAACCAGGACAGAACGTTAACAGCATCGTGGCTTGCATCAAAAATCATGTGGCCAGCAGGACTAGAGAAGTGATTGCCCCCAGGTATTCAGCATGGTTGAAGCCTCATCTCAAGAGTTGTGTTCAGTCTTCAACACCTCAATACAAGAAGGACATCGAGGTGCTGGCGTGTGACCAAAGAAAAGCGAGGAAGCTGGGGAAGAGCCTGGAAGACCTTTATTCTGTTATTACAGCATTAATTGATTCATCATTCATAGAGCAGTTCTCCAGGAACTGATCCTTGCTGACACGAGTTGCTAAACGCTTTGGCTTCCCTTACCTAGGTAGAAAAAAATCAGTATAGGCATGGTTTCACGTGCAAAACAATTAAGCAATGTCACAGTACCCCAGTAATTATAAGGTTGGAAAAGATCTTAAAGATCATCTCTTAGTGAGACTCAAGCTATCACGCTCAGGCTGTGGAGTTCATTCCTAACAAGACCCTGTGCCAGTGCACAGAAGCATCACTCATTCATTTTTCACTGTGAACATCGTTTGCCCCCAGTTATTGCTGTACATCATGACTGTGAGCTCTGCTGTTGTCAGGGAATATGGTGTTTCCAGAAGAGTAGATGATATTTGGCCTTCAGTCTGCAAAACCCTCTTTGAAGTCAGGATCAATGACTTATTCGGGATTTCATATTTAATGCAGGCTGGGAAAGTATTACAGGCTCAGCCTCTGAAGTTATTAATGATACCTGATGCAGTAAGTCAGGAGAAGCACTGCATTATGCAGCCTCTCACACCTACCTACCTGTGCAGGCTGTGTGGAGGAGCTCAGCAGTGTTGTAACCCGCGTGTCTGAAGGCAGAATTTGGGATCAGTCGTGTCAGGGAATCATCTGTTAAATTCCTTTACGAGAGATGGTGTAATTATTAGAACACAGATCATGCTTTGATATTCTAAACAAGCTGTCTGCACGTTCTCTGAGGCACAAGGCAAGTAAATGAGAAATAAAAATAGGTGCCTTGAGAGAAAAGATAAGAAGTCTTAAAGTCTGCAACTGTCATTCATGACCTGATTGATGCCCCGGACCCATTTGTGCCCCAGACTCTATGGAAAACCAGCTCGTACCTGTGCAGAAGTACCGATCACAGCAGCACTACCAGCCAAACCTTGGCATTTTATGCAAGCAGGGTTGTGGGTTTCTGTTATAGACCTTACAGAATCATAGAATCATTAGGGATTGGAAGGGATCTCAAAAGATCATCAGTTCAAGGACACAGAGCTGCTGGAGGGTGTCCAGCGCAGAGCAATGAAGAGGATGAAGGAAGGAGAGCAGCTCCCTGATGAGGAAAGGCTGAGGGAGCTGGGGCTCTTGAGCTTGGAGAAGAGGAGGCTGAGGGGGGACCTCATTCCTGTCCACCCTGATGTGAGGGGTGGGTGTCAGGAGGATGGAGCCAGGTCATCTGGTGCCAGGACAAGGGGCACTGAGTGCCAGCTGGAACAGAGGAATTCCATAGTAAATACCAGCAGGAACTTCTTCCCAGGGAGGGTAACACAACCCTGGAAGGGGCTGCCCAAGGGGGTTGTGGAGTGTCCTTCTCTGGAGATGTTCCAGACCCACCTGGCTGTGTTCCTGTGCAGCTTGGTGTAGGGCATCCTGCTGTGGCAGGGGGATTGGACTGGATACTCTTTCGAGAGCCCTTTTGATCCCTGATGATTCTATGATTCTATGATAGGTCTGACTTGGTTAAATAGCTCCATTAGGCATTGCAAAGTTATTAGAGTTGACTACTATGTCATTTAATATTCTCTTCTGATCTCTGTGTCAGATGCTCTGTTCACAGCTAATTAGCAAAAGATTGGGATGGGGCAATGCATGGAAGTTGTTATCAGAACTGTGATAAAAGCAAACGCAGTGGAGACCTCTTAAACTGCACAACATTAGTGCCCAGTAGATCTTGTTCTCCACTGGGCTTTCAAATTAAAAGGTTTCCTTAAGTCAGGCATTGGAACTGCCTGCCCAGGGAGGTTGGTTGAGTCACCATCCCTGGAGGTGTTTAAGAAAAGCATGGATGTACTGGGTGGACATGGTTTGGTGGTGATGATAGGGCTAGGAAAAGGTTGAGCTTGATGATCTTCATGGTCTCATCCAGTCGAAACTGTTCTATGGTTCTGTGATTCAAAAAGTCGGAAGCATTTCCCTACGGTTTAAACATCAGAGGATTGGATAGAGAAGCCAGCATTTTTTACTGTATAAAAGTATGCTTCACAGAGTCTTTTTAAAAGAGACTAAACCCGAGCTTATTTTCTACCACTTCCTGAAATTTCTACTCTCATCTAACTCTTCAGTTAGAGAAGAGAGAGAGGAGAACAGCAGAGAGTGTAAAACACAGCACTGCTGTATTCATCGTCACCATTTGAGATCCATTCATGCCCTGGTGACTCAAAGGGCATTTGAATTATCGTCAAGAGCTGGTAAATGCAGGAGACACTGCTTAAATTAAACATCCCTTGTATGTTGTAGAACTACTTCTCTGTCATGTTTGCAAAGTAAGGGCTTCATGTAGTGGAGCATTGATTAGCCCTATACATTCAATTGAAGGAGAAGAAACGCATTTAATTGCATTTAATTGCATTACTGAAAGTTTCTCTTGCTCATTTAGAGTCCAGATCTCTTAGCAAATTCTGCTGACTTAAGAGAACTATTAATGACACGGATATTAATGACAAGACACGTGACCGTGGGGCTGCGTGTTCACCAAAAAGAAGACTGAAATGGAAGCTGTGTGGCTGGAACATAGGAAAATGTGATACCTGCATCAGGATCTCAGGCTTTGAAAAGGAGCTGGCTGTGCATTGCAGTTCTGAGTGCTCTCTCTCCCCTCCATCTCTTAGATCTCTGTCAGCCGTTGGGTGGATTGATCTGCAGCCTAAAGCTTTGATAGTGTCATTGTGAGGTATCAAGTGGTAATCTAGTTCCCTATAAGCAAGTTCAGCCTGGAGGTAATTACTTTAGTCAAAAACATCTGTCCAGCTGTATTTAAGCCTTAAAAAGGCTAAGGAGGAGGATTTGGATCTGAGAAAAGTCCTGCTTATCTACAATTTCCAGGAAGCTGGTCTGTAATTATATTACAAAGAGAAGGAGAAAAGTTAGGGCACTTCTGGTTAAAAGAAAAAGCAAAATCTTACATAGAATCACAGAATCCTCATGGCTGGAAAGGACCTCCAGGATCACCAAGTCCAGCCCTCATCCCAACATCTCCCCAAACCCTAGACCGTGGCCTCAAGTGCTCTAGCTGCTCACCTTTTTAACCCCTCCAGGGATGGGGACTCCACCACCTCCCCTGGGCAACCTATTCCAGTACCCATCCACTCACTCAGCAAAGAAACTCTTCCTCAGATCCAATCTAACCCTCCCCTGACACAGCTTGAGGCCATTTCCTCCCATTTTATCATTAGGAATTTGGGGGAGGAGACTAGCACCAGCCTCACTTCAACCTCCTTTGAGGCAGCTGTGGAGAGCTATAAGGTCTCCTTTCAGCCTCCTCTTCTTTAGACTAAACAACCCGTTCCCTCAGCTGCTCTTCACAGGAAGAAGACCTCTCCCCAGCCTCATCACCCTTCTCTGGACCTGCTCCAACACCTCAATGTCTTTCTTGTACTGTGGTGACCAAAGCTGGACCCAGGACTCAAGGCACTGTCTCACAAGTGCAGAGTGCAGAGGCACCATCACCTCCTTCCTCCTGCTGGTTACATCACTCCTCATGCAGCCTGGATGCTTTGGGCCTTATCGGTCACCAAGGCACAGTGCTGCCTCATGCTCAGGGGGCAAGGTCCTTTTGCTGCCTGTAGCACTGCTGAGGGTCGTAGTGACCAAAGCGCATGACCTGGCACCAGGAGAATCAGGACCTGTAGCTGTGAGGCTGCTGTCAGCTGTCTGTACAAGGACTCATCAACATCCTCATCCTGATCTGTAATAGACACCCACAACAGTGCCATCCAAGCCAGCCTGCTCCTTCATCCGTGCCCACAAACTCTCAGCTCTCTCTTTATCCACCCCTGGATTGAACTCAGGACATTCCAGTTGCTCTCCCACGTAAGGAGCAAGTCCACCCCCTCTCCTTGCTGTCCTGTCTTTCCTGAGAAGGATGTAGCCAGCCATGCCCACATGCCAGCCATGCCCACATGCCAGCCATGCGAGCTGTCCCACCAGGTCTCTGTAATTCCCACCAGATCATCTCCTGACCGAACACAGACCTCTGACTCCCCCTGTTCCTTCCCCATGCTGCGTGCATGGGGGCACAGGCACTGCAGGGAGCGAGCCGCTCTGATTTCACCCCAGGGAGCTGGGTGGGAGGCCTCCTGACCTTCATCAGTTCCAGATCGCTTCCCCACTGGTGCACACCCAGCTGCTTCAAGCCTAGTTTACAGCTTTTTGAAGGAGCCCTGCTAATTCCTGAGCCAGAACCCTTTTACCCTTCTGAGATAAACCTTTGCCAGGTCTGGGGGTCTGATCAAACCAGCCGTTATCAAAGAACCCACAGCCCTGCCTGGAGCCCCAGTCAATAACAAGTCTGGTGTGAAGAAAAATTGATCAAGTATCAGCTATTCTGGTGATGAAAGCCACTGAAACAGTCCAGATAGATGTCAATAATCATATTTCCAGTGCAGTCTGTGGTAAATAAACTCTAGGTAAATAAACAAACTGATTGATAGGAGAAAAGGGGAAGAGTGAATAACAGCTTGAGGTATAAGCACTCACTTTTTGTGCCCTGGTGGAGTAGGTGTCCTGTGGCAAAGCTAAAGATTCTACCATAAAAATTAATGATGGCATGCTATGCTCACAGGGGTTGGGCAATAAAGGTGGCAGGAGCAATCTTCGTACTAGCATTTCCCACATTTAAGGGCTTGACTTTGCAACTTTACTGCTTTTATTGGTAGTAAAGTTAGGAAAGTTATGGTGAGCATAGAATCAGCGAAAGCTTAGCTGCAAGTGCTTCTGTTTCCCCTATGGTTTGAGGCTCCTGGCATGCCTGGCTGAAAAAAGGTAGTGTTTAATTCCTTAGCTGTAGGTTGGGGACTGGCCTAATGGAGAGCAGTGGAGGAGAAAGGGACCTGGGGGTCCTAGTGCACAGCAGGGTGACTCTGAGCCAGCAATGTGCTCTGGTGGCCAAGAGGGCCAACAGCATCCTGGCGGGGGGATCAGAAAGAGGGTGGTTAGCAGATCAAGAGAGAGGGTCTTCTCCCCCTCTACTCTGCACTGGTGAGACTGCATCTGGAGGACTGTGTCCAGTTCTGAGCTCCTCAGGTCCAGAAGGACACAGAGCTGCTGGAGGGTGTCCAGCGTAGAGCAATGAAGAGGATGAAGGAAGGAGAGCAGCTCCCTTGTTAGAAAAGGCTGAAGGAGTTAGGTCTCTTGAGCTTGGAGAAGAGGAGGCTGAGGGGGGACCGCATTCCTGTCTATAAATCTGTGAGGGGTGGGTGTCAGGAGGATGGAGCCAGGCTCTGCTCAAGGTCACCTGGTGCCAGGACAAGGGGCACTGGGTGCCAGCTGGAACAGAGGAGGTTCCATAGTAAATATCAGCAGGAACTTCTTCACAGGGAGGGTACCAGAGCACTTGAACAGGCTGCCCAGGTGGGCTGTGGAGCCTCTTTCTCTGCAGATGTTCCAGCCCCGCCTGGCTGTGTTCCTGTGAGACTTGGTCTGGGTGATCCTGCTGTGGCAGGGGGATTGCACTGGGTGATTTTTTAAGGTCCCTTCTGATCCCTAATGATTCTTTGAATACACCAATCAGGAAAAATACACAGATCAGAGGTCCCAGTGAAAATCTAATTAGTCTGTGTCATTTTAAGGCTCTCTTGCAGTGCCTCACATGTCTGTGCAGCAACAATAGCATTGCACTCAGTTTCCTTTACTGACATCAGAAATCTGGTTTTCATGCTGCAGAGTTAAATTGCCATTAGTTTGCTTCACACCACATAACTGCCTTTTGGAGAGAAGAATGCAAACTTGATCTGACGTTCTCATTTGCTATTCCAGCCCTTTCTGTATTTCACGTTTTATACACCTCTGGGCTCCTGTTCTACCAGCTACTCTGTCTTCCTTTTCTCTTCCAGCTTTCAGCGAAGCTTCCTGAAGTGTTTTGAGTAATGGGTTTCTGGGGGAAGTTAGTTAAGTATCAATCTCACTCTCAATTTCTGATTTTACTCTGTCTTGAAGAAAACATCCCCCCACACACACACTACTCCCCCCCGTTTAAGAAGAGCAGTGAAAAATGGAGTTTCAAATAAAGCCATTTCCAATAACCTCCAAGACATGATGGTATTTTATATTGTAGTTATTTTATCTCTGTGTTTTTTAACTACTACACCAGAGAAGCACAAAAGGGATGAAAGGCTCTTTGAACGGTGTGATTGGGAAGCTTTGCAGCTTTGAGCTTTAGATCGCTTTAGAGATTAAAAAGTTTCCACAATATTTCTTAAATCTGAGATGTTTCCAAGTTACTTCCTAAATGATCCTATAAAACAACGTGCAAACAACATATTTATCAAACACATTTTCTTGTCTTTTACGGGAGTAGGTTTTTCCACTCTGCATAATTTAATGTTCTGTGAATATTTTACCATATTTCCAAACACAGCGCTAGAAATTCACTCCTATCTCTCAACAAGAGACAGGGCTCCCAGTAATTCCAATTTTTAAGAGCTGAAATGACCTTTCATCTGAGCTAAGTGAATTGTGTATTTAAAAATACAGCTCCCCTGCCCAAGTGCTCATTTCTATCACCTCCAAGAAAAATCTGTTCCTCTAACTGTGCTTGTTTAGAAGCCTCAGTCTGCAGAAAGAGATGTGACTCAGGGAGAGAGGAGTTGGCTATATCTTTCCTGTAATTAACTAGTTGTTAATTGGTCTAGGAAAGATTTTGAGACAGATGTTGAGAAGGAAATTCCCTTAGGTTTTGGGCAAAAAAAGAGGGTCCTGCTGAGATTGAGAGGGAACCTCCTCTGTTCCAGCTGGCACCCAGTGCCCCTTGTTCTATCCTCAGATGCCCTTGAGCAGAGCCTGGCTCCATCCTCCTGACACCCACCCCTCACAGATTGAGAGACAGGAATGAGGTCCCCCCTCAGCCTAGAATGAAATGCCTGTTGTAACTTGAGTGAATTAACTGCAGATATGAAAAACCAGAGGTTAGGAAGGAAAAGTGGAAAGGGATGGGCAAATAGTTTCTAAAAGGAGAAAAACCAGAAGGATGATCAGAATAAATAATGAAAAACAAAGAGAAAAGGAAGGAAGAAAGAGAAGATCAAAACATCCAAGAAGATGTAACGTTTGCCTCACACACAAGAATCGATTCTTAGGGAGTGGTGCAGCCAAACCAAATTAAATGGTATTAACAACTCAGAAATCAGGGGGTTTTTGGGGGATCCTCTGTGTGGAGGGGTTCATTCTAATATGTCAGAGAAGTACAGGTGGAGGTGTCCTGAATTCAGAATCCCAAAGCAGCATTCCGACTGCTTTGCAAAGGAAGCTTTCTACACAGAGTTTTGATAAATATATGTACAATGTGGTTATTGGAAGACATTAAGACTTTAAAATATTATCTCGTGGATTCCTCAGCTACAGCATGTAATCCGATTTCAGCAGCATTATTAATTTAATTGGAGTGTTCTTGAACTGATTTCCCATTGCAGTTGGAATACTGCATCTTGTGTCAATCCCTCGGGGCAATCCCTCTATTATTTGTTCATGTCACCGAACAAGAATAAAACGGGAACAAGAGAAATAAAGACAGGCATCCTTTCTGCAGTGCTAGCATTCCTGGTAGAGCAAAGAACTGTGGAAGGTAACAAACTGCATCTCCAAAGCTGTAGACACTACACCTCATTACTCCATTCAAACATGTCCAAGCAGATGAGCGCAGAACTGTCAGCGAGTAACGCTCAGAACAACGTAGCATGGAAGCGATTTGTTGACAGAGCTACTACAAAAATGATGCCTTTGAGTCCTGCTGAGGAGATAAAAAACATGAGTGACATTTTCAGGAACTAGTTAAAAGATAACTCAAATCATAGCTGGTGCTGATTGCATCTACAAGCAGCACGAAGTCTAATGCCTTCGAGGGATGTGGTGACATATGTTCATGTTTGGGGTTGTTAATGCCTGCCTTTTTGCTGTGACAGAGGGTCATCGCTCCGATTCCAAAGCCAGGAGAGCCTAGTTTAGTGTAGCAAAAGCTATGTGAGATGTTATGAGACTTAAGAATCACTTTTGTTCTATACTTAGAACTATAGATGATCTCAGTGTCAGAGCGGTGCCTGTAGACTGAGAACCCAGTGCATCGATGCTGCAGGTGGCTTTCCCAACAAGCAATGAGTTGGTTTGAAACAACAGACACATCTGAAGCTGGGTGATTGACTAAACTCCAAGCCACATAGGAAATGAAGTATTTGACTCGTTGAAGAGCTCTAGGAGACTTTCCAAGGCAGCTTCCTGCTGTTCATGGGCAAGATTGCACGCTTAAATGAATTGATTAGCACCCTGGTGGCCATTCCTTCTGGATACTCTTGTAATTATTTCCTCCTGTTAAATTGATTAATTGTACATAAAAAAGACCCGTGTAATTAGCCAATTGATCGTTAATTACAAAATTAAACAACAAAATAAGCTTGTGGATTCCATGTGCTTGCTGAAACTCCTTCATAGTTATCGGTCTCAGCTGGACAGGGGAAAGAAAAGAGAACTAGGGGTTCACAGGTTGAGATAAGGACAGAGAGTGATCACTCAGCAATTACTGTCATAGGAAAACCAGACGACTCAGGGATATTTTTTATCAGTCTAATCAGAGTAGGGCAATGAGAAATGGAAACAAATCTTCTAACACTTCTATCCCTCCCCTCTTACTGGGTTCAGCTTCACTCCTGATTTCTTTACCTTCTACCCCTGAGGAACGCAGGTGAATGAGAGTTGGGGTGAGTTCATCACACAGTGTTTATGCTGCTTCTTTCTCCTCAGTGAGATGACTCCTCACACTTTCCCCCTGCTCCTGTATGTGCTCCCTCCAAGAACCTGGTCCAGCAGGGGCTCCTCTCTCCATACGTTCACACTGGTCTTACCAGGAGTCAGCTGTAGCCCATTCTCTCCATGGGGACACTGCACTTGCTCTGATGTGGGCTCCTCCACAGGCTGCCAGTGAATATCTGCTCCACTCCCAGCCTCCATGGGAAGGGGGGACAGCCTGTCTCCACATGGTCATTATTTTAATTGCACAAGTCCTTCAAGAACCATCCTTTTCACCACCCTATTGGAGCGCCCTCCCATCAAAATGTAAAACACATCTCACAGCAGCTTGCTGTTCTAGGGCTTTACTGTCCCAGCAACTCTGATTTATCATTGTTCCAAAAATGGGATCTAGGACTAACATATTGATCCTTTCAGAAACTCCTGCTCAGATGAAGAAGCGATGCAGTGTTTTCTTGAGGATGACACCAGCAGAGCACATAAACATACTCCATCTGAGTAAATCTTTGTATTAAACCTAGACACCAGATCTCACCTATTTATTAGACACAGAACATGCCATGTCATCAGTCAGAGCTGTCTTCTTCACTGCTCCAGACTTAGCTTCAGTATTTTTGGTGATTAATCCCTTAATGTGTGGGAGATGAGAAAATCTATGCATGCCTTCCTGCTTCACCTTATTTAGACAACTCAGGTAGACAAGAAGATTTATGTGCTGTAATTTGTTAGTCTTGTCTCTGCTGGAGAATATTAGCTTTCTCTGCGTTCCCTGTGAAATAATTTATCTTGAATAATAATAATAGTGTCTGGGAGATAAACAAAGCAGGTTCCTATACCACAGAATCGTAGGGGTTGAAAGGGACTTCTAGACATCATCTAATCCAACCCCCTTGACAAAGCAGGATCACCTAGGGCATGTCCTCCTTCTCTAGAGACTCCACCACCTGTCTGGGCAGCCTGTTCAGTGCTCTGTCATCCTTACAGTAAACTAAGTTGAGGTGAAACCTTCTATGTTCCTGTTTATACCCATTATTCCTTGTCCTATTACTATGCCCCACATAAAATAGTCTGGACCCTTCCAAGGAAGCTATGGATGCTCCACCACTGGATGTGTTCAAGGACAAGTTGGATCAGACTTTGAGCAACCTGGTCTACTGAGAGGTGTCCCTGACCACAGTGGGTGGAACTAGATGCTGTTTGAAGTCCCTCCAAACACAAACCATTCTACGATTGCAAGTTTTGTTTTCAACAACTCTCTCCTGGTTTGAAAGGCGACAAACCGTAACGTCTCACCTTTATAAATTGTTGGCCAGTACAGAAATACTTTGCATCGTGTTCATTTGCTTCCCTGATCTCACGTACAGGATATGTCATTGACTTCAGGGAAGGAGAGTAACACACAAAAAGCCTTGCATAAGGTGTAAGAGTAGCATCCAGCCCTTTAGCAGCCCTCTCATCCTTTTTTTCCCCCTAGTATTTTGTAAATTAGATTTGTTTTCTGTATAATTCACTAGAAAAGATCAGGACACATCTGGTCCTGAAAAAACTCCACAGTCAGAAAGAAAAACACCAGCACACATCCACCGGGTAACTTAGAGCAGGGTTTAATTCCGGGTGACCAAGGAAATGTTTTAACAACTAAATGATGCTTTTCTGAGGTGAAGGTCCCTTTCAGCCTGGAGTTTCATGATAGAGTTAATGATGAAATTGCACCCTCCATCTTTCCTGTGTGAGTAATTTCTAACACAAAGTAATCAGGTATCATCACGGGAAGCACTGGAAACTCTCTCTACTCTATTAAAATGCCCTAAACATTGGAAAGTAGGATTCCTTTCTACCCTCAAACAGGAGGGGGTTCTCTGTCTTATTGGATGCTACCTGAATTTAAATGAAACGGCTCCCACCGGAGGTATGATAAAGACAAGAACACTCTACTACCTATTAGACACAGATTATTGAAGATAGGAAACGTAGATAAAATTCTGTCTCTAAAGCTGAAAGAAGATCCATGAACCTAGATATTTCCTTCAAAGAGTTAGTCTTTTAATTGGAAGGGAAAGTGGAAGGTACAGTGGATGCACAGTAGTAACCCCATAAAAGACTGTTTAAAATGTTTCTATAAATACATTAACAACGACAGGAGGGCAAAGGAGACTCTCTGTTACTGGATACAGAAGGAAAACATAGTGACAGAGGATGAGGAAAAGGCTGAGGTACTAAATAACTTCATGCCTCAGTCATTAATAGTTCTTCTGCAGGTACCCATGTAACCAGGCACCTGAGATGCACCTCAGGGACACAGAGCAGAATAAGGCTCCTACAATCCAAGGGGAAATGTTTAAGGACCTGCTAGAGTGCTTAGACACACACACAACCCTACGGGGCCATATGGGATCCACACGGTGGCTCTGAGCGAGCCGATGGAACAGTGCAGAAAGTCACTTTCCATCTAATCGAGGAGGTCCCAGCAGACCACAGCTCAGTGACTATGGCACCATCCTGGCTTGAGTTCGAAAGTAACGAGTAGTGTTTAGAATTGCAATTTTCATCCCAGTCTCTTCTAAGGATCTGCATTTCCTGCAGTGAAAGGTGTATTTGTGCATTGTCTGCCTCTGCAAGTGACACCACTCGGGGTTTATAGTTACTGCCAGGGGCTGGGATGAGAAAAGTTCTAGCTTGTATTTCCTGCTGCAAAGACCCAGCTCTCTAGTAATCTTTTGCTCCACACTGGGAGTGCAATGGGACTTGTGGGGAGAAGGGAAGGGGACAGGACAGGTGACACCTGCAAGAGGCTGGAGGGTGTATTGTGTGCAAGTGTGAGGGTGTTGCTAACAGGGGGCTGCAGGAGTGACCTGGGTGAGAACAACACATGAGCTGTTCTTCACCAGACACAGATGGTTCCAGGTGGCTACAAAGCAGATCCACAACAGGACATAGTCCAGTCCATCAGCCGAGCTGGTACCACGAACAGAGGAGCCATAGCTATGGTCAGAAAATGTCCCAGGGAGAGAAGGGAACAAAGAGCAGTGAAAACCAGCAAAGGTAACACAAAGAGTCGCTTCGTGAGTGGCAGGTACTCCTGCAGCGTGGGGAAGACTTGCACCACCATTGAAAGCCCTTGTCAGAGCAGAGGTAAAGCGTAAGGAGTGGGAGAGAGAAACAACTGCCTGTAACGATCTGTCCTGTCCTGTTCACTGCCTCACTGAAGGGGCTGAGTGTAACCTGCCAGCAAGGGGTAATGGGTGCAAGATGGAACAGAGGAGGTTTCATATAAATAGTAGAAGATACTACTTCCAAGGGAGGGTGATGGAGCACTGGAGCAGGCTGCCCAGGGGGGTTGTGGAGTCTCCTTCTCTGGAGACATCCAGACCCGCCTGGCTGTGTTCCTGTGAGACTTGGTCTAGGTGATCCTGCTGTGGCAGGATGATCTATCCAGGTCCCTTCCGTTCCCTAATGACTCTATGGTTCTGATATTTTCTGAAGGCATAACTCTCCTAGGTTTTGCCACACTACACTGTGTCAGTTCTGGTCTCATGGTACCATTTTTCCCTAAAAAGGAGAGAATCCTTGTCCCTTAGACCTCTTCTGTAATTAACCACTGACGACCTAGGAGACTATTTTGGCTTCAATGACTGTGGTTCCAGTTGTCAGCTCTGACTCAGCCGTTTAGGAACACTTTGGACTTGCAGGCTGTGCCTTTCAGAGTATAAAAAAAGAAATCTCTTTGTAAGCATCCATTTTTGTAGCAGGAAGTATGAAATGGGATGAACTGCAGCGAGAAGCCTTGCCAGTGGGCGGTTATTGGATCAGAGAGCCATGATGGCCTGCATACATACACTAGGAATCGTAGGATCTGCTAGACTAATAGTAGTGGGAAGTGATGGCTGTGTAAGGAGCACGAGGAGAAACCACATCCTTTTAGGTTTAGTGGATTTCTATTGTATTTCAAAATTATTTAATACAGTAGAAGAAGGATAAATAGGTTTTAATGAGGGTATAATCAGAGTGTTATTCTTTCAAGTGATTTAGGATTCTATTCCAAAATGTATTGGAATATTCCTTTAGTATTTTACAAATCCCAAATAATCACAGTATCACAGTCTCACAGTACTGATGAGGCTGGAAAAGACCTTAAAGATCATCCAGTCCAACCTAAAACCAACCAAGTAACCCTAACATCTGCCATCTAGCTCATGCCACTCAGCCCTGCATCCAGCCTAACCTTGAACATCTCCAGGGGCAGTGACCCAACCACCTCCCTGGGCAGCCCGTTCCAAACCGGATCACTCTGTCAGTGAAAATCCTTTTCCTAATGTCTCAAGATCTCTGGTTCAAAAAGTGTGCCCCTGGTAGAGAAAGGAGAGGCCACCACGTGCACACAGACCAAAGAACTTGGTTTGAGCTGTTTCAGGAATGAGTTATTCCAGATTCCGGGCAGAATACCTATCAAGCAGTGTAAATAGGAAGGTTTTTGTGTGTGTGAAATAGATTTCTGATAACAAAGACAGCACATTTCACAAACAACGTCTGATGAATTTTATGATTGTGTTTATTATGTATTAACTTTATTTAAAATACCTTTTTTCTTTAAATAAACCCACAATCACTACTGAAAATACCTCTCTATCATATTCATTTCTCCCAGCCATCTTGCTGCATGCCTGCACAGACTTAAAAGAGGATTTTCTCCCAGAAATTTAATATAGAAACCATAATTTAGTTAATCCTATTATATATTGCTATATATGGAATCTATTTATAATAAGAATAGAGTCAAAGCACTTCAGTGTCTTTTCAAAGGCTTCAGAGAGATTCTGTGCCTGCCGTGACAGCACAAGCATTGTCTTTTTAGCTAGACTGCACATAAACATAAAACACCACCCTGGCTTTTATCAGGAATAGCGTGGCCAGCATCCACAGGGAATTGATTGTCCCCCTGTATTCAGCACTGCTGAGGCCAAGCCTTGGCTACTGGGTTCGATTTTGGGCACCTCAATTTAAGATATTGAGGTGCTGGAGTGGGTGTAAAGGTGCTGCTCAAGGGTCCTCACTACAAAACTTATGAGGAGCATCTAGGGGAGCTGGGGCTCTCTAAGCTGATAAAAAGGAGGCTGAAGGGGAGCCTTTCTGCCTTCTACAGTGACCTGAAGGGACATGGCAGTGGGTGCTGCTCTCTTCTCACAGGTCATTAGTGGTAGATCAAGGATTGACCTCAGGCTGCACCAGAGGAGGTTTAGGCTGGATGTTAGAAAAAACCCTTTTACTAAAAGAGTAGTCAGGAACTGGGACAGGCTGACACCAGCCCTGGATGTGTTTGAACTCTGTGGTGCTTAGAGTCCTGGACTAGTGGTGAACTTCGTAGAATAGAATCATTAGAATCCTTAGGGATTGGAAGGGACCTTGAAAGATCATCCAGTCCAACCCCCCTGCCACAGCAGGATCACCCAGACCAAGTTGCACAGGAACACATCCATCTGGAATGTCTCCAGAGAAGGAGACTCCACAAGCCCCCCTGGGCAGCCTGTGCCAGTGCTCTGGTACCCTCCCTGGGTACCCTCATTCTATGATGAAAGGTAAGAGGCAAAGAGAACATCTCAAAGGTATTTGTGTGGCTGTAAGAGTATTTCTGAACAAGCAGTGGCATACATACCACATCAATATTAGCTCTAGTTTGATTAGCTAATTAGTAAAAAATGCTAGATTAATTTGATTTATATTTAGTAATACAGAAATCCTTGATACTATTGTATTTTATAATGACTTAACCATTTCAGGAAATATTAGGTCATTATAGGGTATGTTATCAGGTCATATACAGAATCATTAGGGATGGGAAGGGACCTCGAAAGATCACCCAATCCAATCCCCCTGCCACAGCAGGATCACCCAGACCAAGTCTCACAGGAACACAGCCAGGCAGGTCAAATATAAGATACTGCTTTTTATGCAGATAGGTGTCTGAATATCAATGGTGACTATAGACATCATTCCTTCCAAGCAGCTTATTAAATTGTTATCCCTTTCATTGAGCTTAGTTTTTGCAAGTAAATAGAGAGCAATTGACCACCTCTAGTGAAAGAACACCACCTCTATAAAAGAACATGCTGCCACTAATGCCCTAGTTAGATGCAGACCTCCTAGTTCTCATCTAAGTGTGACAGGTCTTGGGGGAAATAATTCGAGACGCTTATTCCTCTCGCCTTATTCCATGTTGCACCCACTGTCTCTAAATAAAAGACACTATATGTCAAAATATGTAGCATGAGGTAAGGCAGTGAATTATGCTGCTATGCCACCTACAGACACATGCATGCATTTCTGTCAGAGAGTTATTTCCTTCAGGAAAAACAATCACACTAAATCTAATCTCAGCTTGCGGGGTCTTCTCCTACATCTGCTCTCTGTGCAAACATAACATTGCATAAATCACACCGAGCTTTCAATTTATCAAGGATAATGCATTGATTGCTTTGATTAAGTTTGATTAACTAAGATGAGAAAGCACGACGCTGAAGAGAATAGAGACCGGTTGTTCATGGTTTCAATGCAATTAATTGCGTTCTAAGACTTTCATGTTGCTGGTTTATTTGTTCTACGTGTAATGTTGATAGAAATAGTGTAGAACAATGAAGATGATTAAGGAAGTAGAGCACATCCCTTAGGAGGAAAGGCTGAGGGAGCTGGATCTCTTGAGCTTGGAGAAGAGGAGGCTGAGGGGAGACCTCATAAAAATGTGAGGGGTGGGTGTCAGGAGGATGGAGCCAGGCTCTGCTCAAGGTCATCTGGGTATAGGACAAGGGGCACTGGGTGCCAGCTGGAACAGAGGAGGTTCCCTACCAATCTCAGCAGGACCTTCTTCCCAGGGAGGGTCCTGGAGCACTGGAAGGGGCTGCCCAGGGGGGCTGTGGAGTCTCCTTCTCTGCAGACGTTCCAGACCCGCCTGGCTGTGTTCCTGTGTGACTTGGTCTGGGTGATCCTGCCGTGGCAGAGGGATTGGACTGGATGATCTTTCGAGTTCCCTTCCAATCCCTAATGATTCTATAAAATATGTTAATCTACTTGTGTGCCGTGCATGCTTGAAATGAAACCATGATGTCTAATATTCACAGTAGTTTATTAGTGCTTAGGGTTACCTTCCTTTTTCTGCTGGATATAACACTGAACGCTACGTAAATGATTTACTACAGTGATTTTGTGGCCAAATACTTTCAATACATGTTTTCTTTTCAAAATATAACTGGAAATATAATAGAATGAATGTTCAGCCCACGATCATATCAACTACAGCAGCACTCTTTGTTGTTTCACAGAGATGGTCAGTATTTACCCAGCAAGAAGACCGGTGGATACCGCCCGTTGTGATTCTCACGAGCTGCTGGTAGTGCTGTAATTTCTCTTCTTCAAATGCCGTGCCTGACTCTCTCAGTCCTCAAAGCACAGCTCCTTCCAAACACATTGGTTTTCCTTTGCAGCAATGTCTCTGGAAATGAAGTGTTTTGGATTTTGCAAGTGGTGGGATTTACACAGGGACGTATTTTTAGCTGGATTAGACTCAGTTTACAGCTCTGTGAAGATGCAACCCTCAGACAAAGTGAAGCTTGGAGTTTCTGGGTTTAATTTTGTTAACATTTCCAGGCTGTATTTTCATAGCAAGCTATAAAAATAAAAACCTGTTTCCTTCTCTTCCAGCTTCCCTGCCTCCTTCTTGGCTTCTCTTGCTGCTTCCCTCTCTCCGTCCATATCCCTCCTACCCTTTTTTATGCTTGGGTTATATTTGAGAGTATGGGGGAGTAAATAACAATGAAGATGGCAAAGGGCTGTCTTTTTATCTCAATGGCATGAGACACGGGAGCATTTTTAATATCCCTGCTTACAACACAGAATCAGGATTGCTGCGTAAGGAAATCCTGAATCCCAACATCAAAGAGGGAAGGCTGATAGCTTTAGGGAAATGTCAGTGAGGCACTGATGTGACTTAAAGAAGATCAGGTACCAGGTTTGTGTCTGGTCTGATGCAACAGCATTCTGGGGTTCTTCTCCCCCTCTACTCTGCAGTAGTGAGACTGCATCTGGAGTACTGTGTCCAGGTCTGGGCCACTCAGTTCCAGAAGGACACAGAGCTGCTGGAGAGTGTCCACCGTAGAGCAACAAAGAGGATGAAGGAAAGGCTGAGGGAGCTGGGTCTCTTGAGCTTGGAGAAGAGGAGGCTGAGGGGGGACCTCATTCATGTCTCTAAATCTGGGAGGGGTGGGTGTCAGGAGGATGGAGCCAGGCTCTGCTCAAGGGCATCTGGGGATAGGAGAAGGGGCAGTGGGTGCCAGCTGGAACAGAGGAGGTTCCATATCAATATCAGCAGGACCTTCTTCCCAGGGAGGGTCCCGGAGCACTGGATCAGGCTGCCCAGGGGGTTGTGGAGTCTCCGTCTCTGGAGACTTTCCAGACCCACCTGGCTGTGTTCCTGTGTGACTTGGTCTGGGTGATCCTGCTGTGGCAGGGGGATTGGACTGGATGATCTTTCGAGATCCCTTCCAATCTCTAATGCTTCTATGATTCTATGTTCCTCAGTGGAGGCCACAGAAAAATCATGCTTAGAGAGTAGGGGTTAACAGGATGCACTCTGTCTGGATGTAAGTAGCAAGAGGAGTACCCATACGCTATATTCCAGGGCCTATTCTGTTTCAGACATTTTCTAACAAGGACATTGTGGCCATGAGTCCTTATTCATCAGTTTTGCAGACAACACTAAACGAGAAGCGCCAATTATACACTTGGAAGGTAGTTACTGCCATGGGAAATGGCCAACCTTATGCAATTCTGCAGTGACAAATGAAGAGACTGCCTGAGAGGAGGTTGGGCACTGGGAGACTGAGAAGTCAATCCCCAGAAAAGGCCTTGAAAGTGAAGGACCGTGGAAGCTATGACCGACAGGAGCAGCAGTAGAGCAACCAGGAGATCAAGCAAAGCTATTGAACTTAGCCTTCCTGATACCACTTTGAGGTACTGCTTCTGGTTTTAGACCCCCCAGGTGCAAGCAAGACATTGATAAACTGGAGTACTTGCGTGTCATTAGCACCTTGAGAGTTAAACAAAAGCACCTAGGGAGCAGAGACATGGTGTTGAAGGCCAGAAATATTATGTGGTCAGGGATTCATTAGTCATGGTAGTAGCTGTGCGAGCAAGTAAATCAGAAACCCAGCAGAGCTGTTTCCTGGCACACAAATTTCAAGATAATGAAAGGTAATGGAAGATTGTGTCATCCAGATAGGCTACTCTGCTCTAAAAACAAAAGCTCAGAGCTTTCTTTTATGAGCTGGATGAAAGCTCAGTTTTTTGGACTCAAAATCTTTGTGTTAGACTTCATGGTCATTGAAATAAAATTATCCAAAATGAACAGGTTTGGAGATTCAAAATCTATAAACTGGTCTGGGTACCTTATAAAAATAATCTCCTGCAGAAGGCAGGGATCTTCAGTCTGAAGAGGAGACCTTTTTCTCTGAGAAGGTTGTAAAGGGCTGGAATGGGCTGCCCAGGGAGGGAGTTGAGTCACCACCCCTGGATGTGTTTAGAAGTCTTATAGATGAGGTGCTTAGAGAGCCGGTTTAGGGGTGATAAAGATAAGAGTAGGGTTAAAGGTTGGAGTTGATGATCTTATAGGTCCTTTCCAACCTAAATGTTACTGTGATTCTGCCTGTGGTATAGTGTTTATAGCAAGATAAGGACAGGAACGAGAGGAAAAGTGAGTAGGAATTGCATTGCAGTCAAATTCAGCTCGATATAATGGTATTTTTTTCCTCATGGTTTTCTTTTTTTGACTTAAATCAGACTTTCTGGTTGCCTGTGGGTACATTTGAAAATGCTAAAGCTCTGATATCTTTCTTTCTCATGTCGGTGAAGGAAGATGTCATGGATTAACCTAACCTACAGCAAACCTTTTGTGTCTCTTCAATGATTTTCATAACTTTTTTGGGGGCAAAGTTTGGAATCAATAGTCTACCCTTGCTTTTCTTAGTCGATTAGATGACTTTGAGCCCACAGGCTACTGTTCTATTGTTCATTGTCTCAATTAGTTTCTATGGTTCTCTCCTATCCTCATTCTGTTACTTTGTCAAGAGCTTTCCCAATTTCACCCTAGATGCCCCAAAAGTTTCAGCAGGAGATCACCTTTTCTGGACTCCTGCTTTCCTTTCCATCTTCTTCTTCAGTGGTCAAATTCATTGAGTCCTCTCTCCAGCTGACAGAAAACTGACAGTCAGGTGTGAATCAGGGCTTTGACTGCAAACACACTGTGTTTTCTGTGGGGTATCAGGCCATCGCGTTGTTCATGAGGAACCAGGTCTCTAGCATGAAGCTACTATCCCAAAGCCTGTCCTTCTTGAATGGATGGGTCACTTTCATATTTCAAAGTGGAGATCTTTGCGTGTGTTTCCATGCTCTTAGAGCATAATTCTTCTTCATACATTGGAGAATTTTCAGTTCTTAAAAAAGAAGCAGCAAAGCCTTCAAGTCCTGTGGAGGACTTGCTGTGTCACAAGGGTGGGTTAGGCTTTTGTAAGAATGGCAAATGAAATCCACTTACCTTTAGCTCGGGAAGTTACTGAGGGAGATGCTTAAGGTGACTTAAATCATCTGATGTTTTTAGTGGCTGTCAACAGCAAAGATATTAAGACTTCATGGCAGGTTTTCTTTTTAATGGAAAATGGCAGAGATTGACATTTAAATCTGCTTGGTACAATACCCTGCCTGACAGGGTACAGGCAGGAGAATCCTACCTTGAGTAAAACCAGTTCTTTCAGGAAGGTAAAGCTAAAGGAGGTCTGGGGTAAAAAATGCACACCTTCAATTTGTTTGAATTTCAAGAGAGGAATGGCTCAGGGATTTGCTATCTATATTATTATTTTACTCTATTTTATGAGATAAAAGGGTGCTAACAGAGCGTAAGAGAAATTCTTCCTCTCTAGTTTATAATTTCTGGGTGCTCTCTGTCCTAGTTTGTTGTTCAGTGAAGGGTTTTCTTACACACTTCCACTGTTGAGGTATCACAGAGTGTTAGGGATTGGAAGGGACCTCAAAACCAGTCCAATCCCCCTGCCACAGCAGGATCCCCTAGATCCAGTCACATAGGAACAGCCCAGGTGGGTTTGAAACGTCTCCAGAGAAGGAGACTCCACAACCTTTCTGGGCAGCCCCTTCCAGGGCTCTGGCATCCTCACTGGGAAGAAGTTCCTTCTCCTCTTGATGTGGAACCTCCTCTGTTCCAGCTGACACCCACTGCCCCATGTCCTAGCATTGGGTGCCCCTGAGCAAAGCCTGGCTCCTTCCCCCTGACCCCCCACCCTTTCCATCTTGATCAACAGCCATGGGGTCACCCCTCAGGCTCCTTTTTTCCAAGCTCAAGAAAATCTAGGCAAATTCAATCTAATTTTTAAGCTTAAACTCATAACTTTTCAAGTAACTGTTTCCAAAGTAAAGACAGAGATACAGCTGTTAACCCTCATCTTTCCTTTTGTGTTTGACCTGTGAATTCTCCTCCTCAGTTCAGTGCCTCTGCTGAACGTGTGCACACTCGTGTGTGGCTGTGTGCATGACATCTATTTCCCTATTCTGAAACCACAGCAGCCATTCCAACAAGCATTCACGTTCCACTCTGAACTAAAACCTTGCAGCCTCCACACCGATGTTATGACAAGATAATTAATTGGATTCAAATGCCGAGTGGAGCATGGCAAGGAGGGCTTGGGATTGAAGTTAAGGAGGAAGTCAACTGCCGCCTTGGCATGCCTAGGGCATGCTTTGCACTGCACCTCGAAACAAACAGCTTTGACTAAAGAGTGAGTTAGTCTATCTCTTTGATGGCTGCATTACCAAATCAAAGTCTTCAGGGCCTCGTGAGGCTTCAGTGACAGAGAATATTGTAGTAGCTACATGTAGGACACATAGAATGTAGGCTTTTTGATCAAGTTGTAATAAACAGCTTTAATTAGCTGGGCTTCCCAGAGGAGATTAAAGAGAAGTGAAAGGCTCCTGTTTTATTATTTAGGAGTCAAATTACTGTCTCCATTAGGCATATTCAGAGTTTAGAGTTAGGATCAATTAAGGAGGAGCAGTTTTAAACCAAAAAAGTGTAGATTTAGACTGACTATAAGACAATTTTTTACAGTAATGATGATAAAACTCTGCATCAGGTTGCCCAAAGCAACCTCTAGAGGCCCCGTTCCTGGAGACATTCAAATTCAGGCTGAACACAGCTCTGAGCACCCTGGCCAAGTTCAAGACCACATTATTTGCCTACAAATAATACTTTACCCACTAGACTAGTGGGTAAAGACAACAAAAGTGAAAGCCATGTGCAAAAACAAAGGCAACTAATACAGATTATCCTCTGTTTCCCATCGGCAGATGAGTTTTACTGCTGTTCTAGGAAGCAGGGTCTNCTCTCCATTAGGTCAGTCCCCAGTCTAGCTTAACCATTTGTGCTGTCAGACAGATAGGATGCTCACAGAAGAATACCCTCCAACACTTTTAGATGCAGGCATGGCCAGGCAGGAGGTATAATTACCAGTATCAAGAGTGAGATGCTTACAGGATGCTCTGTTACACTGAATTGGCCGAGTTCACCCACAGCACAACACCACCTGAAAATTAAGGTCTGCTTGCAGCGCAGCCGGGATCAGCACACCACAGGCCTGGGCATGTTTGTACTGAGTGTTAGATGGATCAACTGACTCCTCTATGCAGAAGGAACTTCTTCCCAGGGANGAGTGGGATGTGTCATCAGTGAATGCCCACATCCACTTCCTTCTTTGCCCTTGCTTTTATATCTAGGCTGACATCTCAGCATCACAGTACTGATGAGGCTGGAAAGGACCTTAAAGATCATCCAGTCCAACCTAAAACCAAGCAAGTAACCCTAAACATCTGACATCTAGATCATGCCACTCAGCACTTCAGACTAACCTTGAACACCTCCAGAGACAGCTACTCGACCACCTCCATGGGCAGCCCGTTCCAAAACCAGATCAGATGGTATGGCATATCCGTTCATCAGTTTGGGTTAGCTGGCCCAGCCCATCCCTCAGCCTACTGTGGGGGAGATTGTTAGGCAAGAAAAATACAACCCACAGCCTGCAGAGTAGAGGGGAAGAAGAANTCATGAAGACAAGCTGGGGTAGGACAATTGGTGTTGGATGACCTGGGAAGAGAGAGCTATGCGATGGAGCTACCTTTCTTCTCTGTTTTCTGTCCTCTTCAGCAGCTACTTCTCTTCCTTCCCACCCCAACTCAGTGACCAATGCTCTTCATTTCATCACCGATTTGGCCCAGTAAGATTAATGTCACAGGTTCTCTAATGCCCTTATGCTTTTACAAATGAAGTAGTGCAATCTTTTCTTTAACTGTTTGACTTCTCCACAGAATCCCCTGTGACTTCTGCCTTGGGAAGATAAATATCAAAGCTGATACAGAGTGAGGGGTTATAACCACCAACCTAAATGAAAAGCATCTGTATCTGAAATTCTCAGAGCACTGCATTTCCCAGGGCTGCCACAGACCTGTGACAGGGAGCATTTGATTACAACCCTACACACAGAGGAGCTGTAGCTGGGGACACCAATCAGGTACCCATCTATTGCAATTGGAGATGTGCTGGTGCTTCCTCATTTCTTATTTCTAAGGTGAATAGCCATCATCTACTAAACTGCCTCCTCAGGAAGTTTGTAGGTTGGCAGATAAGCTCAAGGAATCATTATCTATTAATAATCCCATTACCCTAACAGATTCTATCCCCTTCATACTCCAGTAATGCTTTATCAAGCTTATCAAACCAGCAACGTTTAATGAAATTGAATTTAAATAAAAGATGTTGGAAAGATTCAGTGGACTCCTGTACGTTGGTAATTGTTTTACAATGATTCCAATAGAATTCAAGCTATGCTTCACGATTTTAAACTATCTATTATGTATGCTAGAATATGTGGGGTTTTAATAATCTATTAAGCTGTTAAACACGAATCAACTTCATGTTTTCATCTGGTGTCCTGCAGAGAACAGCTGTAGATTTTTTTAACTCAGAATATTTGTAGATGAAAGGTTCAAGGCTTTGTTTTGCATTTGATAAGAAAGCACTACAATCTGAAAGCAAATTATTCTCCTTATGTATAACCAATATTCATATATGCTTTATTATATAACGCAATTCTTTCCATCAGCTTGCTTATTTAACCCATCTATTCCCTCCTTCTGAGGAACTGCAGTAGTTGAATAATTATGGAGAAGGGGAGTTCAGAAAAAGAATCTTGGAGAGAGCATTTATAACATTTATAGGTGATTAGCTTATAAAGTCATCAGAGTGTACATCAGGTTTCTAAAGGGGAATGGGAATACCCTTCTGAGGGAAAAAAATGTCAAAAAGAGGTTCTATTTTTAGTCTCTTCCTACAGTTTTTCAGTGTTGTGATTCTAGACTGTGAATCATAGAATCAGTAGGGATCAAAAGTGACCTTGAAAGACCATCTAATCCAGTCCCCCTGACCAAGATGCACAGGTACACATCCAGGTGGGTTTAGAACCCCCCTGGGCAGCCTGTTCCAGTGCTCTGGTACCCTCACTAAGAAGAAGGTCCAGCTGATATTGATAGGGAACCTCCTCTGTTCCAGCTGGCACCCAGTGCCCCTTCTCCTATCNGCACATGCAAGGAT
This sequence comes from Upupa epops, assembly GCA_013397515.1. Classification (NCBI taxonomy): domain Eukaryota; kingdom Metazoa; phylum Chordata; class Aves; order Bucerotiformes; family Upupidae; genus Upupa; species Upupa epops. Next base: position 75,958 of record VZRI01007959.1, read on the forward strand.
TTTAAGATACTTTGCAGAGAGCATAAATGAATTATTTTTCCCTTTTTTCTTTTGGGTTTTAATTTTGAAACCACTGCAAACTCATTATCCTCTCCAGAATAAGAAGCATTCCACTGCATTCAGTGCCTGAGGCGAGATGTCCTATATATTTATAAAGAATACAGCTCTATATTACAATGTTGATTCTTTAAAACCTCTGTGCAGATAAGTGTGTAGGCTAAGAGGGATCTGGAATTTTCCAGAATGGGAAAGAAAAAGGAAAGACAGAATTTCCCATTTCCAGAATGGGAAAGAAAAAAGAAGACAGGGAAGTAAGGGTCATTTTCAGATGACATAACAGTAATAAAAATAAAGTAGTAATAAAAATAAATAGTAATAAAAATAAAAATACAATAGTAATAAAAAGGACAGACCCAAATAGAAAAAATCCTGTGGCTTTATTTAGTCTAAGAAAACCTTTCAGAGACAGATATGGGAAGACTGACTTAGAGCAGTGTGGTGAGGTCACATCAGGGAGCTCCATCCAGACTGTGATCCAGGGGTCTCTAACTTTTGCCCTATAATTTGCCTACACATATTATTTGCAATCATTTTATGTTTTCCAGACATTCTCAAGAAAGCAAATGCTGTCTGTAAATACTGAAAGAATTGAGGGTCCCGGAGCACTGGACCAGGCTGCCCAGGGGGTTTGTGGAGTCTCCTTCTCTGGAGATGTTCCAGCCCCGCCTGGCTGTGATCTGGATCCGCGACTTGCTCTGGATGATCCTGCTGTAGCAGGAGGATTGAACTGGATGATCTTTCCAGGTCCCTTCTGATCCCTAATGACTCTAGGATTCTCTGAATTCTCCAAAGCAGCTGTTTCCAGAGACAGATATCTAAAACCCCTGAAAGCTGCGATATTAAAACAATAAAACAAAAGTATCGTTGAGTGGTATCAAGCTGCAAGCAATGGTACCTCAGCAGCTAATTGTACTCTAGTATTAAACAATGATTTCACAATATTAGGCATTTGAAGATATTTTCACTGCAATTACTGGGGAATTGAAAATACAAGAGTAAAATTAGTCCTCTCCTCATACCATTGCTGCCTTCGGATAGTCCATTCCTATTACTCTTAGTCTTTAAGACAGGTAATGGTACAGGAAAACAAGCGGTTTGAACTTGTGTTGCAAAGCAAACCTGGTGCTTTGGGAGTCCTCACGCAAGCTGTATAACTTTATACTGTTTGCAGACAACAATTACCAACATTAAAACTGGGACTGGAAGAGCGCTGGAAACCACAAGTGAGGTAATTAGTAAAAGGATAGTGAATTACAGTCTCTTCTAATGAAGACAGCTTGAAATATCCACATACAAGTCATGTGGGTGTGTGGAGAGGGAAAGAAAAGAGTGAAGTTTTGGCTCTAAGCTACCTCTCACAATAAATGCCACACTAGTGGCAGGGGGATTGGACTGGATCATCTTCCGAGATCCCTCCTGATCCCCAATGATTCTCTGATTCTATGATTAAAAGTGTCATTTGCAGTTCCTTTCTAAAGAAACCCAACCAACAGAACGAAGCAAAAGGAAGAAATCAAGACCGTGTGTACAAAACAAGGTTTGAAACACGATGCCTAAACTATTTTTGTCACAACTCACAGTGGGTGAACCGCGGGAATTGGACCTGACGTATTAGTTATGCCACTGCACAGATCTGTTTTAGAAACATAGCCGAGCTGAAAAGACAGGAAAGGAGAGGACAGAGCCTTGAGCACCCAGGACCAGTGGAAAAGATGACACCGAAGTGTGTCTTGAGTTTGCACCACCACACTCCTGTCCCACACTAATCTCCGAAGGGCAGCGAGCTGTCTACTCCTTTTCAATAGTGTTTTTCGCTTTCCTCTCCCCTCCCTCTTACGTCTGCTCTTGAAGCATCGTGTAAGTAGGAGAACACAGGATTCTTACGTCATACTGATGGCCAGAAATCTCTTGTGAGATGAATCCCTTAGCAGAAGTTTGATGAATTCACAGGATGCTTAACCCACCCGATATCAACAAGGTTTTTAATTTGTGAGAAGATGGGAGGAGAAGAAGAAATCTCAGAAACAGGTTAGTTTCATTTTTCTTATTGCTTTCCTTGTCTTTCTTCTTACAACCACTTTATGAGGATTTTTTATGTGAATAGAAGAAAAAAACCCCATTCCTTGTTCAAACTGTATTCACAATTATTGTTATTCTCTACTAACTTACTCTTCAAGTGCGTAATGAATAACATTTCAGTGATTAAAAGGAATAATGAGCAATTACAAAGAACAGAAAATGATAGCAGTAGAAGAAAGGCTCTTCAATGAAATTCTTTTATGAAAGTACAAATTATCCTGTTTGTTAAAAGATGTCCTGATTCCTAGGAGCTAAGGGAATACATGGCTGAGCTAGTGGGTATTAGAATTTTGGTCCTGTCAAGATAAAGAAGAGCTTATGGGTTGTTTGGGCTTAGATAAACTGTATTTTTCAAAGACTTACTCTTCAGCAGTGTCCAGCTGTAAAAGCAGATAAATCCTTCATTTGACGGGCTATTTATGTTTGGCCTAGTTCTTGAAGGAAGACTCCGAAACCATGGGATAAACTATTCATTTCATATTTAACAACGAGTCGAGTAACAGTGAACTTTGTCTAGATGCAGTTTTGTCATAGTCAGTGAGCTGGGACTGCTACACTGATGGGTGTACATGTGTACTTCACTTGTAAATGCCAAGTCACACGGCCTGGATAAGGGGCTCCTCAGTTCAAGAAGGACACAGAGCTGCTGCAGGGTGTCCAGATGATGAAGGAAGTAGGACATCTTATGAGGAAAGGCTGAGGGAGCTGGGTATTTCAAGGTTGGAGAAGAGGAGGCTGAGAGGGGACCTCATTCCTGTCTATAAATGAGTGAGGAGTGGGTGTCAGGAGGATGGAGCCAGGCTCTTCTCAAGGTCATCTGGTGATAGGACAAGGGGCAATGGGTGCAAGCTGGAACAGAGGAGGTTCCATATCAATATCAGAGGGAACTTCTTCATATTATGAAAACTTCAGTTGTCAAATATGAGTGAATATATTACTCTAATTATCACTGAATAAAATTCAACATGTCCTAGTGTATAGACTCTCTCCTCCAAGGATGTATGCAATCCAAGTTATTCTGTGAAACCCATAAGAATCTGATGTCCTATTGAAAAAGATTTTTTCTAGGCAGTAGAAAGTTTAAGGCTTATTTAAATTCCAAAACAATTTGGGATGACTGGATCCTTTTCTTCACCACTCAAGGTGAAAAATCATCCAGCACGTGAAGGAACTGTCATCAGAGGAATCAGGTTAGAGATCTGCACCAAAGGTTAGCTGAATGTTTTACTAGAAGAACACTGTGTTTGTTTTAAAGATGTTATTGTTCTCATGTTTAAGGTCTTCTTCTATTCTTCTCATGCTTACCTAAAGATGTTATTCTTCTCCTTTGTCATGTTTACCTAATGCTTAGTCGAGTATGAACTGCATTCATAAATTCTAGTATAAAATATTGCCAGAATACTTCGTTATCCCGTTGTTCCTGTGTGGCAATTGGGTAGCTTATCAGTGCATCTATCAGAAAATGATCTCCTTTTCATGCTACCCCTCTGGCTTTTGTATCTGTCTGGTTTTTACATATTGTTCATTACTCTTTGACCCTCCTTACAAACAGACTCTGCTGACAATACTTTTTGTGACAAGGCAGTCAAAAGAGCTGCAGTGCATTCATCTTTTTGTTGCTGTGTTTCATAACAGAGTGTTTATTGTTACTGCAAATAAACAGCAAGGTACTGGTGTTTCCCCCCAGTGTAGGGAAAACACAATAATAAAAGGAAGGACTGAAGCTTTTTGCATCTTTTTGTAGTGCATCAGATTTTATCAAGCCCGATAGTGATTTATGTCTCATATATTTGAGGCAAAATAAGTTTGCTGTAATTCAACTCCTCTGTGTTATGAGAGTTTATTTTGCCTTGCTTCTATTTTGTTCTTCATGTTAAAGTGTGCTTGCAGTTTTACCTCATGAATCGTAGAATCATTAGGGACATCAAAAGAGCATCCAGTCCAATCCCCCTGCCACAGCAGGATCACCCAGACCAAGTCACACAGGAACACAGCCAGGCAGGTCTGGAACGTCTGCAGAGAAGGAGACTCCACAACCCCCTGGGCAGCCTGTTCCAAGGCTCTGATACTGTCCCTGGGAAGAAGTTCCTGCTGATATTGAGATGGAACCTCCTCTGTTCCAGCTGGCACCCATTGCCCCCTGTCCTATCCCCAGATGCCCTTGAGAAGAGCCTGGCTCCATCCTCCTGACACCCACCCCTCACTCATTTATAGACAGGAATGAGGTCCCCCCTCAGCCTCCTCTTCTCCCAGCTCAAGAGACCCAGCTCCCTCAGCCTTTCCTCATCAGGGAGCTGCTCTCCTTCCTTTATCCTCTTCATTGCTCTACGCTGGACACCCTGCAGCAGCTCTGTGTCCTTCTGGAACTGAGGGGCCCAGAACTGGACACAGCACTCTAGATTTGGTCTCACTAGTGCAGAGTAGAGGGGGAGAAGAACCTTGCAAAACATGAATGGGATTTTCAGTTTCTGCTATGTTTCCTTCACGATTCTAACTATGAAAGCCTGAAATTAATGACAGTGTATTACTGAAGGGTGACAGATTTTGAAATAATACAAATCATGGACGTATTTTGGAGAAAAAAATATGCTAAGAGATTTTCAGCGTGCCCTTTCCCTTACATTTAATGTAATCTTATTATTTTTAGCTGCTAATTTAATATTCATACTCATGCTTTGCAGAAGGCAATTTATGACCTCTCCAGTAAATCTTTGTTTCAGAAACCCTGCAAAATGGATAGGCAATTTTTTTGGGGGTATTTGCTTGATTTATAGAACTTCTGTAAAATAGTTTCATACATATTCATGCAACTTGGATGCGTATACATTTATATACCAATTTAATACTAACAAAGCCCAACCCCAAGTGTTGTTTTCTATTTTACAAGGAAATGAGATAGAAGACATGGACTGCTAATACTGTTGTAGGAGACAATTCCTCTTCAAATTTTATCTAATGTTAATTATAATGGAGTTTTGTGCTTCTGTAGGTCTGTTTGTTCCTCTACTTGCTTCTGGAGCTGAGTAGGAAGGTGGAATTCTACCACTCCAAGCAAAACTGTGTTACAGACTAAAGCTGAGGGAGCTGGGGATGTTTAGTGTGAAGACAAGGAGGTTGAGACTAAATTGCTGTCCACATCACTGCTACTTATGATGTAGATGGCAGATGTTAGGGTTACTTGGTTGGTTTTAGGTTGGACTGGATGATCTTTAAGGTCTTTTCCAGCCTCATCAGTACTGTGAGACTGTGATACTTGAATGGTGGTTTTAGAAGAGTTGGTGTTGGTCTCTTCTTATAAGCAAAGAGTGATAGGACCAGAGAAAATGCCCTCAAGTTGCACCAGAGGAAGTTTAGTTTAGACAGTAGAAAAGAACTAGTCAAGTTTTGGAACAGGCTGCCCAAGGAGGTGGTTGAACCACTATCCCATGACAAGCTTAAAAGTCATGCAGGCACGATGCTCAGGAACATGATTTAGCGGTGGGCTTGGTACCGTTAGGTTAATGGTTGGATGAGATGGTCTTGAAGGATTTTTCCAGCCTGGATGATTGTATATAGAATCATAAGGTCAGGGATTGGAAGGGACCTCGAAAGATGATCTAGTCCATCTTTGCGTTAAATCATCTAATCTTAAAATGTGTGGGAAATTCATGGGGTTTTATTTCTTTTTAATTAATTTCTTTTTATCTCTTTTTATTTAATTTCTTTTTATTTCTTTTTATTTCATTTCATTTCTTTTTATTTCACTTCTTTTTATTTGATTTGATTAAAAAAGCCTATAATAAATATAATAATAAATATAATATCATACTGATAAAGTATCTGTTCAGTGAATTGTCTTAATCAATGAATTTTTGGAAATGCTGTGAACACAATGTACCTCAGATTTCTGAAATAAAGGATTTCATATCATTTTACTTGCTAAATAAAAGAGTGATCTTATTTTAAATGAGGAATTAAACACCAAAAGAATTCTCTCCGATGGTGAGGTAGATGTGAGAGTGATATTGATGACAAATCTGGGCTTGTTTACAAAAATAGAACTACTAGAGTTACCTGAAATATTGGTAATTATTGAAAATGGGTAAATTCTCATGGATTTCAGGTTAAAGTCTTCTGTGACTTGGTCTGGGTGATCCTGCTGTGGCAGGGGGATTGGACTGGATGAGCTTTCGAGGTCCCTTCCCATCCCTAATGATTCTATGATGTTGTAAAAGAATTCCTTCCAGATCTTCTGCACCCCTCCTGCTCTTTTAAATGATGATGAAAGCCATTTCAAGTGCCGTTCCATATGCATGCCTATTCCCAAATGTTTACACAGTAATTTTCCTTTTATACTCCCACATTAGACTTTAATGAAAGTTTACTTTTCAAATGATTTCATAATCTGAGTTGCAAAGCTTAGAGTAAAAGATGCTGCATCAGCTCTTTGATGCTTGATACACTACTTTCTAAATGCAACTGCCAGCCTTCAGGTGATGGCTTCTTGAAGTTTAATGTCACCATTAAATTATGTATAAAAAAAAGGAATGCAGATCAGCCTGCACGATTTGGAACCACGATGTGCTCGGCAAGTTTGCATCAAATTCAGAATAAAGGATAACCATAAAACTCAAAGCTGTTATCTTCTTGGTAATGAGACCTTGCGTTTGACCTGAGTTCCACCTGCCATGAAAAGCTGTGTGCAGCATGTTAATAAAGGCAGTATGAGAGTCAAGTTTGTACCAAGTTAAAACCTCTAAGAAGAGTTATTTTTGCCTGGTTCCATTGTAAAAGACCAATCCATACTCACAGGTGGTGAGTTTCCTCTCATAGATTGATAGATTCATAGAATGGGTCAGGTTGGAAGGGACCATCTAGTTCCAACCCCCCTGCCATGAGTAGGGACACCACCCACCAGACCAGGGTGCTCAAGGCCCCAGCCAATCTGACCTTGAACACTTCCAGAGAGCTGGGGGGCAGCCACAACCTCCCTGGGCAACCTGGTCCAGGGTCTCAGCACCCTCAGCGTGAAGAACTTCCTCCTGACTTCTAGTCTAAACCTCCCCTCTTCCAGCTGGAAACCATTCCCCCTGCTCAGCTGCTTCTCCAAAATAGCAGCTAAGGATTTGTAAGGTTGTTTGTCTACCTTTATCTTTCAAAATTTAACTTCGTGTTATCAATAAAAGTTTTGTTTGGGATGGCATATTTCAGCAAAACTTATTTTTTGAACAAGATTTTAAACAAGACTTTAATTCATAAATCTATCCCAATTCCAGTTGTTTCTAACGAGAACGATCCATGCTGTTTCTTCAGATTATTACAGAAAACCCCCTTGTCTCCTTTCCTCCATTCCTTCCATCCTTCATTTCTTCTTTCCCTTCTCACCACTCTCATTTCCTACTCTCTCTCCCCTGATTTCCTTCATTGTCTTCCCTGCTGACCAGTTGCCTTGGAGATAACAACTAGATTGCAGTCTAAGTGTGCCACACATAAAATGTACTGAGAGTGAAATAAATATGCAGTACCGGGATGGAAGTTACCCACCCACTCTGTGAGAGGATTAGGAAAAGCAGAAAGTGAAGAGGATAAAGGACTGCAACAGAAATGTTGTGATATAGACGTTCCAGACCTGCCTGGATGTGTTCCTGGGTGACTTGGTCTGGGTGATCCTGCTGTGGCAGAGGGTTGGACTGGGTGATCTTTCGAGGTCCCTTCCCATCCCTCATGATTCTATGATATGAAGCTCAGAAAACTGAAATGCTGGAGAGTGCTACCTACGTTGGTGGTAGCAGTGCTTGGGGTGACTAAGTAGTCTGCAATTAATATAAAAAATCCTTTAAATATTCCAATGAAAATGCAAGAATACTGTATCAGTCTGGAGAACAATTAGTGTGGAAAGAACATTTAGGGTTTTTTTATAGTGATTGCATGGCCAGATAAATATTACTTGCTCCCCAGTGACATACTACAGGAAGTGAAAGAGTAGACGTGTGTTTTCCTTAGGGATTGTGGCAATTACAACTGGTTATCTCTGACTGTGCAGTTTTAGCTACGAACTTCACTATTATTTATGTAATAAAATGTGACTAATGCAAATCTGGGTTTGGTGCATTGCTTTGCTTCTGGCTCAGTGCTTGGGCAAAGAGAAAGTAGGGAAAGTAGGGTGCTGCTAGTCCGTGCCCTTTGCAGAACACAGGAATGTAATCTTCATAGCAATTGTAGTGAGAAAACATAACAAGTCTCTGCTTGAATCTCTGCCAATACTAAACAAACAAATAAATAGATAAATAGATAAGTAGGTAGGTAGGTAGGTAGGTNATGGATAGATGGATGGATAGATGGATGGATAGATGGATGGATAGATGGATAGATGGATAGATAGATGGATAGATAGATGGATAGAGAGATGGATAGATAGATGGATAGATAGATGGATAGATAGATGGATGGATAGATGGATGGATAGATGGATGGATAGATGGATGGATAGATGGATGGATAGATGGATGGATAGATGGATGGATAGATGGATAGATAGATAGATAGATAGATAGATAGATAGATAGATAGATAGATAGATAGATAGATAGATAGATAGATAGATAGATAGATAGATAGATAGATAGATAGATAGATGGATGGATGGACGGATGGACGGATAGATGGATAGATAGATAGATAGACAGACAGACAGATAGATAGATAGATAGATAGATAGATAGGGTGTATTTAAAAAAACCCTAGAATATCGAGTTATTTTAATGTGAGACTGTAGTAAAAATAAACCTTTATGGTTATGGATATCCAAACAGATGTATTTCTTTGGTGATAAGGAAATGGCAGTTCATATTAATGGCACACCGATGTGGTGCTGAATACTCATCCAGTTATTCTCACCTCCTACCTTCTGTCATTCTCCTTTAATGGCACATTCAAGGAAAAAATTACGTAAAAGTAGTTTATTATAGGATAGAATGAGTCACCAAAGGATACTTGAAATCACCCTGTCCAAGAGGGTGGTGATGTTGTCCTATTTAATTTGATTGCTTATGAATTCTGTGTCTGCTCGGATAAAAGTACTGTACAATTCCAGCTTTATATTGATGAGCCAATCTATATTTACTTCACACCCAAATGTTCAGGTAACACTGGATGCTCTCTATGCCTTAAGCTATCTGGGTCTTAACAGTAATTATTCTGAGTCAGGACTGCACTTTAGTGAAGCTGAAGTTTGAGAGTGGAAATGACTCACATATTTCAAGTCAGGAACAGACCAAGCATTATCCTTATTTCCAGGTCTCTGTCAAAGAGCATTTCCTTGCTTCAACAAGATTTTGATGAAATGATTTGTTTTCTCTTTTACAAGATGTGAAAACTGTGTGCAACCAATACAAAAAAACAAGATGCTCCCTTCAGTGTGCAGAATTCACTTCACACGAGTGAGGTGCAAGAGAGGAATGACACCTAGGAATCAAATGATGGCACTTGTCTGATAGATCATTGTTTTTCTGGAATCAAATGGCTCTTGTCTGCTCTTGTCTGAGCAGAGCCTGGCTCCTTCCTCCTCACCCCTGCCCTTTCCATATTGATCAACATAGACTGGGTCACCCCTCAGCCTCCCTTTTTTCCAAGCTCAAGAGACTCAACTCCTTTGTTTAACCAAATAAGAAAACATTGTAAAGTCATTCTACAACACACACCTTCAATGCCACGAACACCTTATGTGGGTGTTCAGAGTGGACGGAGAATATTTAAGTATAGATATGTGATTAAACTCAAGGAACTGTGCTCCTTTGAAACGATTCACAGCTCAAATATGATCCTTACCAAAACTTGTCTGGGAAAGAGCCACAGAAAACTGATAGAAGGCAGTGCCATTTATACAGGCTGGCATTTGTGAAAGGAATATGCATCTGCATGAATCGTAGTCATCCATATTTTTAACTGTGTTTCAATGGGGATCATTCTAAGCTATTTTCTTTCTCTACAGCAGCTCTTTAAAAATATCTTCTGTTCTCAAATCCCATGAAAGAAAATAGGCTCCAGGATATCAAAGGACAACTCTGAATAGGTTTGGGGAGCTGTTTTCATCCCCCACCCACCCGAACCCTCCTCCTTTTGGATTACTTGCAGATACAAGAAGAAAGCTACTCCAGGCTAACATTCTTTGATCTGAATTTCAAACTGAAAATCTAACAAGAACAGAAACACTTCTGTTTTCTGCTTTGTTTTATTTTGGTCAAACTGAGTGTCAGAATCCAAATGCGCACAGTTTGTGAAAGAATGCTGCTTCTAAATCTGCAACAGGATTTATACTCCCTCATTTCGACTAACTTCCTCAATATTTAGATGATCAAAACCCACAATCAAGTGCCATCTGGTGTTTCAGGAAATTACAGTATGTAAATAATTGATTTTCCACTCATAAAGGTTTGCTAGGCACCTGAAGATTTGTACTTCAGCGTGAGTACCGCTGCGTGTAGACTCGATATTTAGCACCCATGGCTTCCTTAAGATCTACGAGGTGGGCATCTCCCAGATCACCTCCAATCCCAGTCTGCAGGTGTTCTAGTCACATAAATCACAGCATCAGGTAGGGACTGAAAACAAAATCAAAACACCACAACCCAGCAAAACCCGACAGTACTTTCAGATGAAGGAGTAGCTATTCTCCTCAGTATGGGTTTCGGTGGCCCCACTGTGATGTGTGAGATGATGTCACATTCTCTCCAGTGATGGAAGGAATTTCAATCCTTATTGACTAAAACCCAACTGCTCTGCATTCTCTTTTCGGTGGTGGAACTAATTTGTTTCCACTGCAGTTGTCTCATTTTGCAAAAGAAAATTAACCTTGGGTTTTCAAGCCAAAAGAGGGTAGATTTCATCCAGATCTCAGGAAGTAACTCCTCGCTGTGAGGGTGATGAGGTACTGCGATAAGGGGAAGAGAGGGAGGTAGAGAGGGAGAGGGGGAAGCAAAAGGAGAGGGAGAAAAGACAACTTCTGGATAATAATGAAAATAATAATATTATTATTTTTAAAATAATGTAATTATATAACAAAATAATATAATTTATTATTACTAATTATTATTATTATTATTATT
>VZRI01007960.1:0-11258 GCA_013397515.1 Upupa epops
GAAAGATGCTTTAGGTGATGTGGTATCCTCTCATTCTATCAAGCTAGCCCAAACACATGGGAACATCCTCATGTATCAGGTGAATTGGGAACTAAAGTTTGAGGCAGACAGCAATGCCTAGGTGCTCAACATCACTGTGTGAAAGTTTTACTTTGCAGATCTAGCCTTAGGCACCAAAACAGAGACACATGAACGTCAATTATCATTTTAAAATAAGGCTGAGAAAGTGGGATAACAAAATAATGTGAGATAACAGAAAAGACTGCAAACTGAATATACAACTCCCTTAAGGTTCCTGTAAGTAAGGATTGGGATGAGAGACTAGGTTTATGCTTCCGCAGATACAATGATCATAGAATCATCAGGAATTGGAAGGGACCTCGAAAGTTCATCTAGTCCAATCCCCCTGCCACAGCAGGACACACCGACCTGATGGGTTTAAAACACCTTCAGAAAAGGAGACTCCACAAATCCCCAGGCAGCCCTTTGCAGCGCCCCATCTCCCTCCCTGGGATGAAGTTATAGAATTGGTCAGAGTTGGAAGGGACCACAGGATCATCCACTTCCAACCCCCTGCCATGGGCAGGGACCCCCCCCCCCCTAGATCAGGCTGGTCAGAGCCTCATCCAGCCTGGCCTTAAACACCTCCAGGGAAGGGGCCCCAACCACCAAACTGGGCAACCCATTTCAGGCTCTCACGGTGAAGAACTTCCTCCTTACATCGTCTAAATCTACCCATCTCCATTGCCCCTAATCTTGTTGCTACCTGATATACCAAAAATCCCCTCCCCAGCTTTTTTGTAGCCCCCTTCAGATACTGGAAGGCCACAATAACGTCACCTTGGATCTTCCTTTTCTCCAGACTAACAGCTCCAACTCTCTCAGTCTGACCTCATTGGAGAGGTGCTCCAGCCCTCTGATCATCCTCATGACCCTCCTCTGGACTCACTCCAGCATGTCCACATCCTTCTTGTAAGAAGGGCTCCAGAACACCAAGAGACAGTGGTGAAGTGGAAAGCAGCACCTCAAAGAGGAAGTCTTCGTATTTGCTTTTAGGTCAGCACACATCACCGACTCTTTGCTCAATGTCTGACCATGAGGGGGAACCATACTTAATGGATTAAATTGACCTTTTCCTTTAGAGTGTGCTCCTTTGTCCCTCTGTGAGCGTGGACACTCAGATGATGAACATGCTGGTACAAAACTCCATTGTTACCATGATGGCTGTTACCTGGAGGGTGTGGTAGAAAAGCCACCTTTTTATGGCTTTCAATACTGGGTTTCTCATGGGCTGCTGTCAGGGGCCAGACTGTTCTCATTTGCCTCTGAAGTAACATTTACACTTTCCACTGGGGGCATGGATCAACTTTGGTGGCTATCAGAGTTAAACTTCCTGTAGCAAATTGCTAAAGGGATTACAGGACACTAAAAGTAGAGGGAATAAATCACTGATTGTTTACAACTGACAAGGATAAATCAGCTTCACAATGTGCATGTACGAAGATGGTTTTCATTATGAAAGAGCTAATGTGCCCATCTTTAAAGCAATTGTGAAGGGACACTGTACTTCAGGAATAAAATTCTAGTCACAATGAAATAATGAGGAGTGAAGTTTCCATCAGTTTCACACAACTGTAATGTTTAACTGAGTTTCTGAACTTCTCAGTGGTCAGGAGGAATAAAGATGACAAGACCTGGTGTTTTCAATACTCATTGCTACTAAACAAAAAATAAACATTGTTTAGGAAGATAAAGTTTTGTTTTTTCTTGAACATCTTCATGGCCTTGTCTGTGTCTCAGCTATGAACAGGTAGGTGTAAGATAGGCACATTCATTAGCTCGGAATGTGATCTGTGACAGATCATATAGCTGCCAACCAGCTCCAGTGGAAGAGCAGTTCAGCCCTGTATGTGAAAGGCAATTCTCCATGGAATCTCTAAAAATGGCTGGGGACAGCTATGCATTCCCAGATTTTGGAGAAACTGCAGAATTTTGTACATGTTCTCTATTGATTGTGCTGAAATGGCAGGACTACTTTTCTACTTTTGCAGAAAAGCTGTGGGGACCTTATAGTGACCTTCCAACACCTGAAAGGGCCTTAGATGAAGTCTGGTGAAGAAGTGTTCACAAAGGCATGGAATGATTGGATGAGAGGGTCATGGTTTTAGGCCAGAAAAGGGGAGATTTAGTCTGGATATCAGGAAAACTTCTCTGAGGGTGGTGGATTCCTGGCACAGGTTGCCTAGAGAGGCGGTGGAAGCCCTGGCATCCCTGGAGCCATTCAAGGTCAGGCTCGCTGGGTCTCTGAGTAATCTGTTCTAGTTACAGATGGCACTGCTTGTCACAGTGCCTTGTTGGACTAGATGGCCTTTGGCAGCCTCTTCCAAGCCAATACATTCTGTGATTCTGTGAAGATGGTTACCTGCCCCTTTGCTTAGCAAGGCTGCTGCTGCTGAACCAGCACCTAGCCTGCTGCCAGCCAGTGTGTTATAAAAAACCTAGTATAATTAAAGTTGTATTTTTGGGCCGTTTTAAAGTACTGTGCACACTGAGGCATGTCCATAAGCAGCCGGTTTTGCTCACTTTTACATTCTTAACTGATTATTCTGCAGGTTGCGTAGCTGGAGAAAAGCAGGCTCAGTGGAGACCTTGCTGCTGCCTATAGCTAGCTGAAAGGAAGTTTTTATTCAGGTGGAGTCACAGGGGGTTGTAGTAAGGTGAGGGTCAGTCTTTTCTTCCAAGTGACAGGCAGGACAAGAGGAGCCAGCCGTAAGTTGTGCGACAGGAGGTTCAGCTTAGAAGGGATCAATCCACTGAGAGGACCCTCGGGCATAGGAACTGGCTGCCCAAGCAGGGGATGTGGTCACCACTCTGGAGGTATTTAAGAGACTCTTCGTTGTGATGCAGCGGGGAAGGGCTTATGGATCAGTGTTTGGACCCGATGATATTCCGGAAATATTTTCAAGGAAAAGCCCGACCCCACCCCGTGCTGCCCGTGTGTGATCACCGCTCCTTAACAGCCGGCGCCAGGGGGGGCGCCCTCCTCTGCTCTGCCCGCGGAGTGCACCGGCTCCCCCCTCCTGCGCACGCGCCGTAACGGCCCGCAAGCGAGGCGCTCAAGGCTGGAACTTTTCCTGTTTGGCGCGCGGCGGCCGCCTGCCAATGGGACGCGAGGGAGAGGGCGTGGCCTGGCGCGCGCTCCGGGCCGGCGCCCGAAGTGTGGAGGAGGTGGCGGGCGAGCGCGCTCAGCGTCTCGCGCGGGGGAGGAATCCGCCATGGAGAAGCCCTGGGTGAGACGGCACCGCGGGGGTAGAGGTGGGGGCGGCGGCGGCGGTGGCGGTAGAGGTGGGGGCGGCGGCGGATGGAGAGGCGACGCGGCCTTCTCAGTGCGCCGCCGCGGGACGGGTGAGTCGCGGTTTTGTTCTCTCGGCCTCGAGGCGCCCGGCAGCGTGGTGGGGCTGAGTGCTTCGCCTGCCCTCGCGGTCCCGGCTGTTGGCTCACAGGCTTCTGCTGTGAGGGGTTGTCTGTTAGGAGTCCCTTTCCCCTCAGGCAGCAGCCCCGCCGGTCGCTTGTCTCCAGAGATCTTCGTTGAATCAGAGAATTACAGGATGTATTGAGTTGGAAGGGACCTCTAAAGGTCTTCCAGTCTAACCACCCCTAAAATAAGCAAGGACACCTCCTGCCAGAAGAGATTGTTCAGAGCCCAAGCCTGACCCTGTATGTCTCCTAGGATGGAGCCTCCGCCACCTCTCTAAGGCTTTTCTCCCTTCACAGGTTAGGCTGTAAAATCCCAGCGACTCCTGTCCAAGCATGATGAAAGTGTGCTGAGCTTCCACTGTCCTTTGCCAGAGATGCACGGGGGGGCTGAAGTCATTAATGGGCTTTACGTGTAGCAGGGTATGAGTGTGACAATAAATAAAGTAACTTTGAGAGCTGTTAAACGCATTTTTCATACGTGGGAGATGCTAGCAAGTTGATTACACTGCACTCTGGTGCAAGGAGGAGGGCATGTTTAAGCCTGAGTGACTAGTTTGCTGTGGACTATAGTTCTGAAGTGATGGCATGTGATCGGTTGTTTCCCCACGTGACCCAGAGTTAATTCCTGTTCGTCCTCTTGGGTTAGGACGAGATCTTTCCTACACTGCTCATACGCTCGCTTCCAGTGTACACACAACAGGAAGAGCTCAGAATTGCTTTTTCAGCTAGACAAGTTTTTTTGAGATATTTTCTTGTTACATTGGTGAAAAGCTGTACCCTGCTTAGGTCTTTTTCTTGACTTGCCCTTTTGTATTGTTTTTATCTGCTGCTGTCTTTGCCTGCTCCCAGCTTGGCAGGCTTTATTTCATTCGTTGGCATGGAAAGTAATGCTGATAATGTACCATAGTTTGAATATGACTACTCTAGTTGTCGTAAGTTACTAGATTGATGTCTGCTACTCAAATTACTTTGATTGTACTTGGGGTTCATGTATATGATGAAGTGCTGGGAGTTAACTGAGACTAGTTTTACTGAGGAGCAGCCAACGTGCTCTTAATGCCTTTCTATGTGGTATTACCAGTGATAAACACAGGGTGGGAATCTCCATGTGTGAGCAATTCTTACAGAGGAATGGGTGTGCTGTAGAATTATTTTCTAGATTGCTTCTTTGTAGCTCATTCTTTTTCCGTACTTAATGTTGATTTCTGTTAAGTCCCTGCAAAAAAGTGAAGCAAATCCATAGCTTATGTGTGATTTCTCTAAGTGTCCTGCAATTATCTTTGACTTTAAACGCAACAGGTGCTTGGTGGCTCTTGAGGAAATCTGAGTTTCTGTCAGTTGTCACAGAGGTTACAGCTACTGCAGTATTGTAAGAAAAACAAGGCTACTGTAACTCCATTAGTTTCAGATAAACTAAGAATCTTCAAGACTTGTTTCCATGAGAATCAGGACATTGTTTTTCTGTTGAATATCACCATGCTTATTAAAAATGGTTTCTTATTTTTTCACAGAATCATTTGAAAAAAAGCTATAGGGCGAGATTCTGCCAAGGAGAAGGGTAATTTACATTTAACATTCTGTTCTTTGATACAGTTGTTTAGAAAACTCCTGCTGATTTTTGTCCGAGAGTGTAATGTCAAAAACTATTGCAGCCACATTAGTAAACTAGTCATACAATGATTCCCAAACTTGTGGTTTTTAGTGGTGGAAGTAGCAACTTGTGCAGGAGGACAAAGCACCAAGACTTAGTTATAGCTATATGACAGCCTGACTCTGCATAGGAACACAAGTCCCTACTAGGCTGCCTGAGCACTGAAGCAGTGATGCGTGCAAACATTTTACCACTCAAGAGGTAGAGAAATGAAGCCCATGTAGAGTTCTGTTAGGCCCTTGCTAGTAAACATTAGAGATGAGTTTGTGATCCGAGGGTTTCTTTAAGGGCATGGTTGGAAGCCCATGACATTTTTGTTACTGGAGTCTGTTTCTAGATGTGTGTGTCATGAGTCCATCAAATCTGCTAAGGTACCTGTTTGTAGGGGCATGTAACAATCTTTTATTTTTTCTCTTGTTTTGATTTGGATCAACGTGCTCTGGTTAGTTGATGACTTTCACTATTTTTATTTCAACTGGGGAGATTCGAAATAGTAACCCAAGTAGCTGAGTTGTTCACTTGATTATGGATTTGACAACTCAAGCCAATTCTTGCTGCTAAAACTTGTCACATTACATTTCTGAGTCTACTTAAACTGGATCACTGCACAGTTGATGTTACCAGAAGATGGACTTTTATTTTGAGTAACAGTCTCTCTTCATCCTTATGCTTTTACCTGAAGGCTGTTGCAATAATTGCATGCTTTCTTCCATGTAGAGAGATTTCTTGGTTTTCCTCATATTCTGTGGCAATGGGGCTTTTTCTCCTGGAACCCTCATTTAGACAAGTTTTTTTGCAGATACCTGGGCATGGAAATGATAAGGGAAAATATGTTACAGTGTGGACTAGAGCAAATAATAATCTAAAATGACAATCAGCAAATGATATTGATGTGATAGGAACATTTAGTATTTTTGTTTGCAGATACTTTCCTTACCCCTTTCCTCTTTTTTCCAGAAAGAAGATTGATGTACAGCCTCATCAAAATGTACTGAAAGTCATACAGGATTGTTTTGAAAGTAAGATTTTGTTTAGTATTTTGCTTATTTGCTGGTTAAAGAAAAAATTGGTTCCTCTCTTGTATTAAATTTAGTAATAAAATAAATTAGAGCTAAAAACAGAGACAAAATTTATAAAAAGAAGTTATTAAAATCTTTAAAAGCATCCTCTTCACAAATGCTTAAAAGTAGCATAACTGTTGTACGAAAGTAATCTTTCTCCTGAGTAGCCTGTTTCTTTCTTGTTTGGATTTAGGTGAACTTAATCAATCTTAGTAATTTGTTAAAATAAATGAAATCTGAATGATTGCAGAGGTCTTTATTCAGATTTTTTCTTTATAGGTTACAGCTGTGATCTTGCAATATGCTCTCCATCTGCAACCCGGTGCTCAACTCCTGTTGTCAGCAAAGAGGAGGGAACTTCAGTGCAGAGACAAAGGGTAAGTTAGCTATGACAGTGTCAAGGTACAGCATTAGGTATGGTTTTGTAACGACTGTATTGCCCTTTACAACTACCTGAAAGGAGGTTAGAGAGAAGTGGGGGTTGGTCTCTTCTCCCAATAGGACAAGAAGAAATGGCCCCAAGTTGTGGCATGGGAGGTTTATATTGGGCATCAGAAACAAAATGTTTTCTGTGTCAGATTGGTCAGGAATTGGAACAGGCTGCCCGGGAAGATGGGGGAGGCACCGTCCCTGGAGGTGTTCAGAAGGCGTGTGGCCATTGAAAACACAATCCTAGAATCACAGAATGTTACTGGTTGGAAGGGACCTTTGAAAGATCATCCAAGTCCAAAATCCTGCCAGAGCAGGATTTTGTGGGCATAGTGGTGTTGGGTTGATGGTTGGACCTGATGATCTTTGAGATCTCTTACAACCTTAATGAGTCTGTGATTGTTTTAGTTGGGTACAGACTTAGAACTGTAAACTTAGAACTTAGTTCTTTGAGTGTTCGATGAACAGGCTGTCTCTGTTGCTTGAATTAGTATACAGGCTGTAGTATAACCTGTAATTGTAGTTGGTAATGTTTTTTTTCTTAGCTTGTCATGCTCTAATAGTAAATGCTCCGTAACTAGATTTCTTTGATAGCTCATTTTTTGCTAAAAAAGCTGTTTGGTGCAGAATAATGAAATTCCTCACATGGAAGCGTGTGGTTTCATAACCTGTAGTGGGTACAGTTGTCTTGAACTCCATTTGGGTCAGTTTTGTTTACCTTGCTGGCTACATAGACACAGTTCTTAGCTATCCATTGGGTAGTAGAATGGGAAGATTATTCTTGTATAAAAGTAGCTTCTCAACGTAAACAGTTATCTGTACAACAAATTTAGGTATCTCACATGAAGAGTGGAGAGAGTGCCAATAATCTGGTTTGTATATTTAGCTTTAATATTTGTATTCTAGCAGCATTTTTTGTTGAGAATAGGATATTGTCTTACTGGCAGCATTGAAAATAACTACATTTATCCTGATGATAGAATACTGTATCATCTCAAAGTAATCCTTGCAAAACCTCAGCCCACCTTAATAAAGGTGAACAAAATTAATTAATTCTAACAAAAAAAATAAATAACTTGCCTGGGGACTAGTATGATGTCTGTCCAAAGCTGCAGAAACAGTTTTACTGCATACCCTGTTTCACCTGTTGCTTGAAATCTAGTTTTAGAAAGTCATTTGTAGTTTCAAATGACTAAATGATTAAGAAAAAGATTTCACGTTTTGTAGAAATGTATCTTCTGGTCACAATACTATTGGTTTATCAAATATTTTCCTTCTGTCCTTGTTTGTTACTGATTTTAACAGGTAAAGACGTGCTTAAATTACTCCCTGAAAAAATCCTTTGCTTTTGACTCTGAAATGTCCCTAACAAAATCATCGCCAAAAGCAGTCAGCAGTGGAGGTTGGTATGAAAAGAATGGGTAAACTGTTTCTTGGGCTTTTGTATGGTTTTGAGTAGAAGAATTGAACCTATTTTATTTGTATACGTGTATGTGACAGGACAGTCATATGAATCACTGCTGAAGCCTGCAGTAGGTGATAACGCATCTGTTTTGAAAAAAACAAGGTCTCCTGTGTCTGAAAGAGAAACAACTAATACCCTAAAGAATTTTGAAGCAGTATGCGAAAATTCTGCATTGCAGAGTTTTCTTTTGGACTCTGAGGATGAACAGGAGTCTGCTGGATCTCCTAGTCTTGTGGAGGAAGTGAAAGGGTCTCCTGTATGTAGGTAAGTAGAGCTGAATGTGGTGGTGGTGTCATTGTGTCTATCCCATTCCCCACCTCACCTCCTAGGGTAAATTAACATAGAATAGATTTGAACTCCTCTTTTAACAGGAAATGCTTCTCGGGTAGTTAAGTTTCTTTCAGTGAATGCTATTAGCACTGTTGACCTTAGAAATTAAGCTATTTGTCAAAGCAGAAGTCATCTTCAATGAGAAGTCTTGCTCTGAACATTCCAATGTTTTATAAAAAGTACAGCAACTGCAGTTGTGATTGTTGTCTCTTCTTTGGAAAAAATTGAGTCCCAGCTGCAGTAGTTGTCAGAGGTCCAAGCCACAGTTCTGCTTTTCCAGAGGACCAAATCTCTGGGGTAGATTATAGAGACTGACCCTGATTCCATCGATCCTTTTGATGGAGTGAGATTGAGAAGAGAGTGCACCTAGTGTCTGGGAAACCTGACAATTTCTGAAGCACATTCTCCTAAAGTTATCAGTTTGTCTTGATGAGAGGCCGTCACTTGGATCAAGACTCACAAACTGACCCCATGTTGCCTCATTGATTAGGACACTGTGCTGGGAAGTAGTACCCGTAATCTGTGTGGCAGCAAATTACCAAGTGGAAGCTTGTTTATAGGAAGCAAGGCATTGTCAGCAGGTGAAAATGAGAGCATCTGTCCATCCACGTGATACTTGAATGTGCAGTCAGGATTTATAGCATCATATTTGACTGCTGTTTCTCATACACAGATTAAAGTTTGATAACAAAACTGCTTCTGTCATGAAGAGCCCTGTGGAAGGGCCTCAGATACGGAGAGATGTACAGGGAACAGAACAAACTGCTGCTGCTTCTGTACAGAAAGAGAAGCCTTTCTCTTCGCCAAGTAAGGCTTTGGCAAAGGGAATGCTTGGGAAAAGGTTTGTTTCAAGGCTTAATCTGTAATGTAATTTGCTAGTAAAATAGCCCAGTCATAGAATCAGTCCTGTGTTAATGGAGCAGCATCCTTTTGTCTGTAAGCAGAATGTAGAGGAGTGTTTCAGGATAGTCTAACATTACTGAAAAATGACCCTTGGGAAAGGGTTTGAGTAGTTATTTCCAAATTGCTTTTTCCTGCCAGTGACATAGGGTGTAGCTCTTGTGTAGTTCAGGTTGAGCCTGAGATGTTTCGGTAGGTAGGTTGAAGAATTCAGGAAAAAGTTGATTATGAAGTTAGCAGTGATGGGTGGTGGAGCAGCAGTCTTTTCCAGAGTGATTATGGATCTGATCAGTTAGATAAGAAGTTTACTATCCAGCTTTTGAGAAATAATGTGTGAGGCCAAAGGCAGGAGAAGCAGGCTCTGTGCTCCTTTTGGTACCTAAAGGGCTGCTAATACTGCATTTTGTAGTAATTCTTCTGAGGCATATCTTGCAGTGTGTTAAGGTGTTCTAGAAGCACTACTAGATTTGCAAGATGTTAACTCAGTTTCCCTCCCTCCCCAAATTATGTGAGTACTTTGTTCCTCCTTTCTTTAGGTATCTGTGCACAATATCGCCACCGTCATCTCCTCCCATTAGAGATGAAGATACAGAAAAAGAAGACGAGTGTGAGTTTTTGATTGATGAATCAGATGACCCATCCTGTAGTACTTGGTTATCAATGCCCTCTAAGAACAAGAAATCAAGAAAAGATGCCTCTGCAACTCCTGTTTGTAAACCTCAGCCATCTGAAAAGGAGAAGATGAACAGAAAAGTACAGGTTGAAGCACTTACTAAACAGCAAATGGGTTGTATCGATGAAGTAGTAAATAACCTTGAACGAACATCAGATTCAGTCGCTTACAGAGAAGGAAAGATCTTTGAATCTCAAAGGCAAAACAGTACTCGTATGGGTAAGTTATTTAACAAGTCTTCAGACTTCTCCCTACAGGTGATACTAATGTTTTGGTTTTTCTGTGGTGGTGGTTTATAGGAAGATAAGGATAAAGTAGGTGAGAGACTTGCACAGTTAGGTTTGGATTTATTTAAGGCAGTGGGACAGTCTTCTCCCTACTCTAGCCCTTCTTATTAGGGCAGCAAAAATTAAATTAGCAATGGGTTGTTTTTTTTCACATAAACAGACAAAGAAAGTAGATAACCAGAAGCTTTTGCACTTCTCTTAGTACAAAGTGCATTGTGATACATGCATTGAAATGAAGGGGAATCCATTTTTAGGAATTATTTGAGAAGGGTTTTGTGTTGGGAAGCACTGGAAAGCAGATTGAATGCAACATTTCTACGCTTTTTTTCTGATAAAAAATACTGGAAACACATCGCAAGTTTAGAATTTCTCACATGCTGTGGTTCAGGGAAGGCCTTTTAACCATCAGGGAAAAAAGTCTGGGTTTGTAATACTTAAAAAACGCAAAATCTGAGCTTACTTTTATGTGTTCTGAAACTGACATATATCTCTAGGTTTAGTGGGAATATTTGTGTCTGATTGTTTTGTATCAATATAGGAAAGCCTGAAAAGGACACATTTAGGCAAGGCTTTCCAAACCAGAGAAAAGATGCGTCCCAGAAACCAGAAGCTGAAGGACTGCCGTTGGCACAGACTGGATTAGAAACAGAAGTATGTGAAGCAGAAGAACTCTGTAAGACAAAGGTGAAGCCAAATAAAGCTCTGTCTGTTCCCTCACCTGACCATCAACAAGAGTGCATTCTGTCTAGAGTAAACAATCTCAAGTCTTCCAAGAGACTGCAGTCTGCTTCTAAAGCTTCCAAGAGTTTATTTCAGAAGAAACAAAAGGCTAAGCAGAACCTTCCAAAAGACACAGTACCTAAGAAAGTGGCAGAAAGTCCGGGGAAGGAGGTTAACAAGTCTACCAAGAAAGTGGCAGAAAGTTCGGGGAAGGAGGTTAGCAAGTCTACCAAGAAAGTGGCAGAAAGTCCGGGGAAGGAGGTTA
>VZRI01007960.1:11291-139809 GCA_013397515.1 Upupa epops
GAAAAAGGTGAACAAATCTGCCAGGAAATCGGAAGAAAGTCCGAGGAAAAAGGTGAACAAATCTGCCAGGAAATTGGAAGAAAGTCCGAAGAAAAAGGTGAACAAATCTGCCAAGACAGTGGCAGAAAGTCCGAGGAAAAAGGTGAACAAATCTGCCAGGAAATTGGAAGAAAGTCCAAGGAAAAAGGTGAACAAATCTGCCAGGAAACTGGAAGAAAGTCCGAGGAAAAAGGTGAACAAATCTGCCAGGAAACTGGAAGAAAGTCCAAGGAAAAAGGCTAAGCAATCTGACAAGAAAAGTAGTAGTAAAAAGCCTCAGGTACAAAGAGAGGAGAGTTCTGACAGTGAATCTGGTGAAGAAGAGTTTGAAATAGAGCCTGTAAAATTGAATGAAGTGTTCACCTCACCCATTTGTCAGAAATCACAGACTTCCACGTTCCAGAAGTTGACAGAGTCTGAGATGCCTAAAAATGTCTTGCATGCAGTGGAGTCGGTTGGTGATGCAGATAACGTTACTCTTGTAAAAGCGTTGCAGTATCTCATAGACAGTGTGAGGAAATCTGGAAAGAAACGATTGTCGGCTAAGACTTTGGAGGAAATTCCCCAAAAGAGAAATTGCAGAGCCAGTGCGGGTGTTTGCTCAGGCCTGGAGTGCACAGAGCTTCACATGGATTCTGACAGCAATTCTGTACAGGACAAGGTAACAAAAAAACAGAAGTCACCACATGTGAAGAATAAAAGTAACGAAGAAAAAAGTAGCGTGCAGGATGGATCACGGTAAGCTTTATACGTAATTCATTACTAGCATGGTATAGCTTGGTAGATAATTAAAAATATATTGTTAACTTCTAAGCAGCAGCGGCCCAGTTGAACTTTGTGGCAGTTTTAGACTGAATGCCTAACAGAGAAACCAGGTGGTCTAATCCCTGTCCTATTCTTAAAGGTGGGTTCCAAACGTAGTGTCTGCTTCTGTGTAAGGCAGCTTGCACTGGAATTATTAGAATTATGAGACTTGAGTAGCAGATCCAGCCCACAAAGACACACATAGGCAAACAACCCCACCACCTGTAAGAGTAACTTCAGTGTCAGGTTTGTTACTTTGATTAGAAATGACAAAAAATACTGTGTGTAATTCTTGAGCTATGTTTGTCTTTTGTAGAAGTAATGATGCTAATGACTCATAATCCACAGAGGAGTTTTCTTTAACCAGTCTACTTGAGATTTTAATCACGATTTCCTTCTTTGCTTCTAAAAATCTTTGTTGAAAATGTTTTTTCTGTTTGTTTGGTATGTAAAAGTATTGATGTACAGGTTTCATTCCTGTCAGTACATAAAATTGACAATGTAGTAATGATACTTGTTTCTCTCTTAGAGATTCCTTTGGACCTGAAGAGCATGCAAGTCACAAAAGGTAATTTCCTGAGTTGTGTGTAGAACTTGACTTTCATCTCACTTCTGTCCTATGGAGACAGAACAGATTTTGGTACTACTGCTGTGTTCTGTGAGTGAAGAACCCAGCAGAAAAGGCATTGTGATTCATGCCTGAGGTGTTGAGCTACTGTGCTAATACAGTTAATAAACCAATACAGTTTAGAATAGTTAGACTAAGGGATCATAGTAAATTTCTTGCCATTGGCAATTCTTTTTCCTTTGAATGTGCTTCCACAATCGTTTGATTTTTTTCAACAGAACTACCAGTACTCCTAGAACTAATACCAACTGTACTAATAAATTACTTTTCAATAGCATACAAAACTCTGTCTGCAATCCAGACTCTGGTTTGTATGCATAGATATGTATATACCTTTTCATTCATGGTATGGGAACATAATTACAAAGGAAACGGAAGTGACAGCCTTTGAATTTATTAAATTGTCATGTAGTAGGTCTACTGAAAAAACAGTCTTACTCTAAGTCAGCCCACCGCGGACTTAATTGGACAAATTTGTGATACAGGCTTGCTAACCTAGGAGATTTTGTGACAGAATATGTGTTACAAATGACAGTTGCAAACTCTTTCGCTGTTCTTTCCTTACACTATGCATTCCTTACAGTATACATTTCTTTAAAGCACTTGTAAGGTAATGCTACACAGGGAAGGAGAAAGTCTGTTTCTTCTAGAAGACAGAAAATAAGAAATAAAAGTTGGGAGATTTTTAGGAAACCTATTCAGAGAAGGTGTGAGCTCTGTTTCTTCCGCCTGGTGACCAAGTAAGAGGAGCAATTTATTGATTCCTAACTAGCAGTCATTTGCTTCAGTGTCTAATTGGTGTATACAGATGTTTAGAGGAGAAAAAATCCCACCACACATGATCTGAAAAAAACTTAGGTTTGCTGTTCACAATAGTGCTGTGATGTCTCTCTGAATCATTCAACATACTCAAGCAGGTGTATTTTATTTGCTTTTTCTTTTGAAGTGGGACAGTTGCACAACTTTGTGGTAAATTGGCTTCCAGAAGTAATTCTTGTGATCAGGATGGTTCATCTTCAGGTAACATTTAAAGTTGATATTTTCTTGCAATTTTAAGTATGAATTTATAAGCTGTGACTAATGGAACAGTAATTTCTATTCAGCTTATGCAGAATAAGAAATGCAGATTCTTTGGTTGTGATCATGATTCTGCTCAAGTATGTGATACAGCATGCCAGCTGTTAGGACAAGCAGTATTTGGCTTAGTATTGAGCCTACCAGGATAGAAGTTACCATTTTAAAATACTTGGAACAGAGTTTCTTAGACTCAGTTTGTACCAGTTTGGTGCATTGCAAAGTTATGAGCTGTAAATGATCACTTCAGGCCACCTTAGAACAAATTGTAGAGCCTTATGGGATTGTGACCTGTTCACCTAAAAATATTTAAGCTTTCTTCTAAGTTTCCCTAAGCAAGTTGCATGTACAGTCATAATATGAGCCTTGGGGGTAGGAAGACTTTTCATTACTGTTTTAGAGGTAGTTGTGAATGTTACTAGTTTATGCAGTGCCTTCTTCAGAGACCTAGTTTTGTATATGTTCTGGTAACATGTATCTTCAGGAGTTAGGCTTGAGTGTTACGAAGCTCAATAACCTTGCACTTGAATCAATAAAACTGTATTTGTAGTTATAATTTGCAGATTATTTCTATCAGAGGGATAGGTCTGAAAAAATGTTTACCTGAATGTACAATTTAGTGTGATTTTTCAAGA
Source organism: Upupa epops (assembly GCA_013397515.1). Classification (NCBI taxonomy): domain Eukaryota; kingdom Metazoa; phylum Chordata; class Aves; order Bucerotiformes; family Upupidae; genus Upupa; species Upupa epops. The sequence continues at coordinate 14,472 of VZRI01007960.1, forward strand.
TTAGACTGTTAAAAATATAATTACTTAATACTTTTTATCTGCATTGGGAACACTGATATCGTGGCTTCTGCTTGTGTTACCTTTGGTTACATCTCATTGGTCTATTGATAAAAGGAACAGTAAATTCATGTAACGGTTGGGCTTTGAATGCATTTCCAGATAGTTCAGAAGACCTGTGTTCTCAACTAAAAGCAAACAACCTAGTAGGACATAAAATAGGTAAGATTATTTTAAAATATATTGATGTAAGTGCATAAATACAAATGTATTTCCAACTTAATGTAAACTTTGATGAAGGAGACACAAGAAAACACCTAGAAACAGTTTGACGTGTTATTTATCGATGAGGCTTATTAGTTCTTCAGGGTACTAGAATCCTGTTCTAATTTTTAAGTTACTTTAAAAAAGTTGTAGTGTTTTTATTACCACATTCAAGAATTATATTTGTAACTGTCACATTTCCATTGTCATTTGATACTGAGTCACCTCACTACTTGCAGGTCAGTGGAAACAATAAGAGTTTAAATTTGTTTTCACAGTGTAAGTGAGGGGGCAAGTAACCTAACTTTGATAGTAGTCTGAGTGCGTGTATGCAGTTGAGGTAATTCCATGTTAGTCTGGGCTTACTGGGTTTTTTTACTTACCTTCATGGCTGCTTTATGCACAACACTATAGTGGTATCTACCTTAAAAAAGATTTTCAGGAATTTTACTTTTATAATTTAAATATTGTTGATTAATTTGTTCTGAACTGTAAAGGGGGCTGTTCTTTCTTACAAACACTAAAATACTAAATTTTACTGTGACAGCTGGGAAACATTGAATACTGAAACCATGCAGTGAGTTTGAATATATGAGAAATCTGTAAATGTGTGGGGTTTCTTTTGGCAATATTGCTGCACTTTTGAACCTTGGAGATGAGACTTAAGAGAAGGAGCTGTTTACGTACTTGCTCTTATTCTCCTCTTCAGGTCCTTTTCATTGCTGCTAATAAAATTTCTCAGGGTTTTTGTCAAGAGCTTTGTCTTCACAGTTGTAGCATGTTTGCTGCTCCTTATGTTTGAGCCCCTAATACCTGTACCTCAGTGATTCACTGAGATACACAGAATGAAGTCTAAAGTCAGCATGGTGACTCCTTAAGGAAAAGGAGAGTGAAATACTGAAGGCTTTTGGCAATTTCCTTTTTCTGTCATGAGAGCAATGGGAAGTGCTGACTGATGTGAAACAACAGGAAAGAATATTTTAATAATTTCCATTCCTAAATTTTCCTTCCATTCTTAATGGGAATGTTTTCATCATTTATATTAGTAATGCCTTCCAACACACCTAACGTTCGACGGACAAAACGGATACGAATAAAACCTCTGGAATATTGGCGAGGAGAGCGTGTAAGCTATGCAATGAGTCCTTCGGGTATGAGTTCCAAAATAATGATTTGCTTTCTCCTGATAGGACCGTAGAAGAGAAAAATATATAGGCTGATCTTGTGCTGTGAAAGCTTTTAGATGTTAACTATTTTGTATTTTAAAAAAACATGATTTATGATCTCGAGCTATTTAGTCAGTTTCTCGCACTGTGTGGTCTTTTCTCTCTTGAGACTCCTGTGTCAGATAGAAATAGTATCAGCAGAGCATGTTAAGTACCCTTGCCATATCTGTTTAAGGAAGAACAAAAGTTTCCCTGTGCTGGTTAGGATTATCGTGTCACCGATTCTGTATGTGGTAAGAATAGGCAATCTGCTGGGTCATTCATTGGAGCATTTCTCTTTCTGTGAAGATTGATCTCCAGAGCAGACACAATTATCTAGTGTGTGTTAAATTTCCTAAGTAGTAAAAGACCTAGATCCCTGGTTCTCAGGGATTTCTTTTTTGACAATTCAGCCTAATTTGTTCCTTTCCTGTTTAGCTAGTGTGTTTGAAAATAGTATTTCTTTGCATTACTAAAATTGATGTTTTGTCTTAAGAATTGGCTTTTACCTTGTGGCTTTCTGAAGTGTTTGTTGACGGAAAAAGAGTCACATTCTTTTCAAAATGTCTCAAGTTGCATTTGACTCCAAAATACCTCATGTTGAAAAGCTTCATAATTTCTTCTGAGGTTGTCTGAACAGTTCAGCATCAAGGACAAACGTTAATGTCCAAAATGCTGTTGTGGCTGTGCAAGCCTGCGTCCTTGTAAAATTATTATGAGTTAATGACTTTGTGTCACTTTCTTTTATTTCAGGAGGTCTTGTGGTTAATGGGATCATATGTCCAGAGACAGAACCTCCTAAACAGCCAAAGGGTGGTCACAAGCAAAAAAGAGTTGAAACAAGTATGAACATACAGATTTTAATTTTTTCTTTTTTTTTTGCTTTTGATACTTAAAAAGATTAATTCTGTAATCAAATCATAGAATCATAAAATGGTTTAGGTTGAAAGGTATCATGAGTTTGAACCCCCTGCCATGGGCAGGTGTATCTTTTCCTAGATCAGGTTGCTGAAGCCCTATTAAACATGGCCTTGAACACTTCCCAGGATGAGGAGTTCACAGACTATCTGGGTATCCTATTCCAGTGCCTCGCCCACCCTTCTGGTGAAGAACAACTTCACTATATCTAATCTAACTATCCCTTCTTTCAGTTTAAAGTTGTTATCCCTTGTACGTATGCTGTAAATTTTACTCCTGTGAAAACTTGATTCTCCCTCTGGGTGAAAATAATCTTAAAGTGATATGTGTTAACGTGATATGATGTGGAAAAACTTTTCGTACTGTTTCTGTTGCAATTTCTGGAACAGATTCCTACATTTCATTTGCATGATAAATTCTGCAGTTACAGCTACAGAGTTGCACCTTTTCCTGGTTCTTTTTATAGAGAGATGGTCATGTTGGAAGAAAGTTATTTCAAACGCAGTAATGTTCTTCCTACCCCGTCTTTGTGTATTTAAGCAGCCACTAGTGCCTATGAAGTGCCATAGTTTTAGCATCCTTACTCTGACTTAATTTAAATACGTTTCCTGTGCACTGTGAAGCTGAAACTGCCCTTAAGAGAGTTCTACAAGAGAGATTTGGGTTATTTATTCTGTTGTGAATATTCTCCAGCATCTCTTTTCGATTGGAAAAGTATAAGGTTGTCATCAGCTCTGAGGTTGTTTCCTTCTCTGAAAAATAGATATTTTAATTGTAGAAATAGTTATCTCATTTGCAACTTACAGTGACATTCCTGTAATGGGATGGTCTAGAAAAGAGAAATTGAACATGTGCTTACTCTTTTAAACATTTTATCTCCTAAGTCTCCTGATGACCATCAGCAGTAGTGAAAAAGCTTGTTCTTCAAACTTTGTGTTTTTGTATCCTCCCTTAAAATTTTCTCAACACTTTACTAGAAAAGTTCTTTTCTTGAAGCAGAGGTACTTTTGTGGAAATAGTGCCATTGATAGGATAGCATAAATAGCTGGCATTCCCTTGGCAAATTGTTGGGAATTTAGAAATCCTTTATCTGTTGCACACAGAAGTAATTCCAATGGAAATTATGTTATAAAAAACCGTTATGGTTTCCTTTTCTTTGAAGAGAATTTGTTCAGTCTAATCAGTTTAATCACTTAATGAAACAAATACTCAAGTATGAAACCTAAAATTGTGGAGAAGTTGAGGTTAAGTAATTTTACAAAAATAGATTGGTTATTTTTCTGTTGTTTATTTTTTTCTTTCGTTTCTTCTGCAGGTAAGGATCTACCTGCAAGTTTGGATTTCGTCCTAGCTGATACTTCTAAGCCAACTGTTGTAGTGGATCCAGAAACAAATAAGGAAGTACTTCTAGGTAAGCTGAGAGGATGCATCTAAGTGCCTTTCTGAAATAGGTAGTATATGTTTAGACTGATAGGAAAAAGAAATGGTGAGGTCACACTGGGCATAAAAAGCTGCTGAAATACACCCAAGTGTTCTGATTTTTCAGTTAGATATTGAGCCTAGCACTCTATTACACTGAGGTAATGTTTAATGCATACAATTTAGTAAGTAGTTAATGAGGTAGTGCAAGACTTAATAATAAATTAGCATTAATGTTAATCTCCTGTACTCTTTTAATAGACTGTGTTAATACTGAAAGCAGCAGCATGTGCTTCTTCAAAGATGAAACAATGGAAATATATAAAAATTTGAATACGTCCTCTTTTGCTACTGGTAAATTGATTTTGAAGCCACTTAAAGAAAAGACGCACCAGTTTGTCCATATGGACACGATAGTGAGTATGCTCTTTTCTTAGGAAATCTTTAAATGGTAACAAATATCCTATGAAGATGACAGGTTTTTCTGTTGCCTTTTTTCTCTCCTAATAATGCAAATATGTGCAGGAAACTAATGAAGCATCTAATTTGTAAAATGAGTTATAACAAAAGACACTTGTTAGAGATACTTTGCATGTATGATGTCATGCTCTGCTTCACGTTAAAGCTGTATGTGCGCGTATCCTTACTGCCTGAGCCTTGCAGGCAAGATAGATGTATCAAGTTGTTGTGGGTTTGGTTAAAGTCCATTTGTCTGTAGTATTCCTGCACCAAATTCTCTTCCACCACACAAGGAGTTACATCTCACTCACGGGAGTTCACTCTGGCAGGAGGAAGGTGAGGCTGGGGAAGCAGCGGGCTATAGCTGTCCAGGAAAGAGTCTATAACTGAAGTTGTCTCAGAAAAACAGAGGAAGGAGGGTTTTCCTGGGTCGTTTGGGGAGGGGAGGATCTCACCACCTTCTTCCCCTAGTACCCCTTTTTTCCCCTCCCTGCTTTTCCAGAGGTTTGTGTCATAGAGTTTGGAGCTACTGCAACAAATGTTGCCCCTGCAGTCTTTTACCTGTGATAAGTAGCTGCTTCTCTCTTTTTTTCTTTTGTTTGTTTGCTCTCTGGCAACAGTGTGTTCGGGGATTAGTCTTCTTTGGAGGGGTAGTGTTTGGGTTAAGAAGTGGACTTGCATATCATTGCTTTTGAGGTCACAGCCTAACGAAAGGTAGGGAATAGTTCCCAGTTTCAGGAGGTGATTGGACCTTTTTTTTTTTTTTCCCCCCTCCCCTTCTCACTCACTTTTCTTTTTCTTTAGCTCACAATAAAGTTTTAATGTTTGCAGTTCTGGTTTCTGTAATTGTATGTATTTTCTTTCTTCTGGGTTTAAGGAAGGCAAAAGTTTAGTTCTGTGTAGTTAAGCAACCAGTGCCAAACCATAACAGAACACAAGTAAATAGAATTGTTCTCCACCCATTTTTAAGTTGTGCATCTTATTTTTCAGAGGATGGGGGGAAAGGATTTTCTTTCCTTTGTTATAACATGTGTGCAAAACAGAGTATGTTTTCTTTTTTAAAGCTGCAAAGGAAACGTTGCTAATCTTACAACTCTTTGGTTTTCATTAAGATTTTCCATGTTATCCGTGGCAGAATTATTGTTACCTTACACAGGACATCGTATTACTTGACAGAAGGTGACTACTTCTATGTCCCCCCGGGTAAGTACCTGTGTTTATAAACAATGCTTGGAGGCAAATGAGATTGAATTAACTTGCTAGAAAGAATGATAAGAAGATAGTGAGAAAGTATAGGGTTACAAAGAAAGGAACGTGACCCAGCACTGGACATGAGTTGATGACCCAACCTTTGAATGCAATGTACAAACACTGCTTATTTGTATGAGTTGGTCTCAGAAGTTTTCAAGACACTGCCAAGTTCTTTTGCTGTTCTGGCTCTGTCCTTGGGTATAATGTTGGGGAGGCTTCGTAGATAACTTCATATGGAGCTTGTTAATACAATTGCTTTCGTCATCATCTGGCTTTTCTAAGTGAAAATAGGAAACTGTTTTTGTGTCAGGTCACTATTTTTATGCTTTGTGCTTAATATACAGAAAGTGCAAAATGCCTAGTTGAATGAGGTGTTCTTGTGGGTTGTTGAGAATTTAGACACCTGATTCTGCCCTTCTGTGATGAAAGTGAAATGAGTTCCATATATAAGTTGTCCTTTAGCAGGTAAGACACTAGTCAGGACTGTTGGTAGTAGTTGTAAAGCAGGCTGTTTATGAGGCTGTAGTGCTTTTCTACAGCTTTCTTGTGGAGAAGCTGAGATAGGAAATAAGATACCACTTGTTTTTCCATTATGTTTTCATTCACCATGCTGTTCTGATTAAACAATCAATTGTTAAATTAATGTTTGATGCTTGGAAACATTTTTGCATTTGCTTTAATCTTAAGTTTAGGGGGCTGCAGAGACAATTTTGTAGTAACCTTCTAGGAAAGCAGATTATATAAACTATTGCAAGTCCCATGTGGCCATAAGGATCTATACAACATTTCCGTTCTCCCCTGTCTCAGATGCAGTGGTTGTGGCAGGGGACAATCTTTTTGTAATTCATCAAGTGTGGCTGTAAACAAATGTTAGAGTATTGCTCATTCTCGATGTCCAGTGTCTTTTAGATGTTTCTGTATTTGTGGACTTGTTAGTATGCAAATCTCAAGTGTAGATTTGCAAGCGAGTTTCCATGTTCCATTGAGATTTTCTATAGGAATCTGTTAAATTCAGTCACTTGACAACTTTCTTATGGGTTTCCAGAGCTGAGAGCTCAAGTCTGGTAGATTTTTTTCAGTGAAAATCCTTCTCAGCACACATGTACTTTATTAAGACATGTTAAAGTAAAGGCACTACCTGTGATTTTTGTTATCTCTTTAAAATGCAGTAATGTGCCTCTGAGAGTGTCATCCTAGATTAGGGACTAATTAATATTCTTTTTGTTAAAAGATATGAAATAAAAGTACACTGGGCTGAAGATAGAACATGACTTCCAAAATTGCTATTGGCTTTTAAAGAAAACTTCAATTCTTCTTATTTGTAGGAAATGGATACAGCATACACAATCTTCTGAACAAAGAGTGTATTATTCTCTTCACACAACTGAAAGATGACAGGTGAAAGACTTCCTGTGGAGAAGATCACTGAAGCACTTTTGCAAGTTTCAAAGTTCTTGTGACATATGGAAAGTGTGCCCAACTTCATGCTACAAATTAATACTGAGCTGTTGAAATCAACGCAAGAAGAATTGAGGACAAAACAAAAATTATATCAGTAGCTTGCTGTCAAGCTGAAATATTGAAGGGCCTTATTCTGCATTGCTTACAGTTTTTGTGTCATCCCAAGACAGGAAGATACATGTATAAAATGTGTGGGTACACCATATTGTTGTTCAGAGTTGTATTTATGTGCCTAATCTCCCTAAAGATAACTTGCTTTTGAAAGATTTCTGACATCTTCAGCTAACATCTGGTGATCTTAATATTTTCTGTTTGAATATAGGGCTGTACTGTTCACATTCCAGTTACTGTTGTCTGGGAGCAGAACTGCTGGAATGCCCAGCCTTCTTTTAATATGCTAATGACATTTTCTTCCTTTGTCTATCAGATTTATGGGTAGTGACTCAAAGTCTGAGTTGAAAATCTTAATCTCAGAGTTTTAAATGAGAGCTCTTATGTCCACAAGCTTATCCGTTGGATCTTCTTGTATGGGACCGCTGGCCTAATCAGCTCAGAACAGCATTTATAGCTTTATTTGGAGTAACAGCAATAGGCCATTGCCACTTGTATAACTTTAATGTCTCCCTTTGTTTGCTCTGTTCATGGATAGCATTAAGGGCCTTAGGGAAAACTGTAATTGTACTGTATAGTCCAGAAGCCAAGTCTAGACAGCAGACGGTATACATAGCCTTTGTGTCGCAAGCTCTTCAGGCTTCCTTCTGGTTGAAGGTAAGAATAAACTACAGTAGTTCTGGTAGGGTGCTTTCTCTCCAGGGTTGCTCTTCTAGAATAGCAGCAGATAAGGGAAAAATTAAATTTGAGCCATGAAAGTTTAAGAACTTTAAAACTTTTAAGAACTTAGTATTGATCTTGTAAATAGTTTTGTATGTGATCCTTTATGCTAAATCTAGCATACATATTAAAACACAAAAGATGACTTAGCAACTTTCAGCTTCCTGATAGTCTTGGATATCTGTGAAAGCTTGGCCGGAGAAAGAGAAAAGCCCTTTAGACTGGCCTTTTTATAAACATTATCTCTCAAGCACTATTTCCTGTCATTAGTGCACAGATATGCTGTCAGTGGAAATGCTTAGAAGCAGTTATGCCTTGTCTCTGCATTCATGGCTAGGTCAGGTTTAGCTCTGCAAAGATAAAATGGAGAAAGCTGCCCATTGCCACTGAGTTCTTCCTGGTCTTAATACTGACTATTTACTGCCAAAGTTCAAACTGCACAGAAAGAGACCTCTTTTCTCTTTTATTCAGTCTCAGGTTTTTAAAAACAGTTTGAAAATTTTAAAAACAAATCATTTAGTTACAGCTGATAGTAAGTATATGTTGGCAGTTTTTCTCAATTTTTAGGTTGGATTGATCTCTTCAAGGTCAGCAGGATTCAAATGTTGTCCCTTCTGCATTGGAGCCTTACCAGCTGCCAGATGGGCACACATGCTGTCTCCACGGCTTGAGGGGATCCCACCCACTACTAAAACGTTTAGTTTTTAAGTCTGTCTACTGCTCAGGCCTGCAAGAGGTCTGGAACTTTGCCACCTGGAAAACAGTACAGGTCTAGTATTAGGCCAAAGATCCTCTGCCCAAGCGTGTGTCTCTGTGGTCAGGGTACAGATGTGGGGGTTCCTGAGCCCAACAACTCACTAGTTCCAGCTGAAAGTCAGAACAAAATTAGTTCTCAATTGTGTTAAAAGCAGGGAGTTTGGAAGGAAGATACCTTGCAAATTCACTTCTGAGTTATCTGCAGTTTGGGTGGCAGAAGGAGGCTTTTAAGGGGTTAGTGAACATGTATAGAATATGGAGGTCATGGCCCTAGAGGTAAGAGTGGATGTTGGCTGCAGTGGAGCGCAAGGTAACCTGCTGCTTTTCTGGCATTGTGGTTTAGTTTGGTAGGCTCAGGAGAGATGATGCATTGCCCTTAGAGTATGGATGTGTCTGTGCCCACTGCACTATACTGCAACTTGGCGGCAAGGTTTTGAGTGGGTTTGCTTTTGGGTACAAGTAAATGATGATAAGTACGTCCTTCAGGATGTTTTCCTGTGCATGAGTAATGTGTGCACATCTTTTCCTGACCAGGCTGGGAAGCAGGCAGTGTTCACATGTTAGTTTGAGGTCAGAATACCTGTTTATGTTTTCTCTGTTCAACAGCTGGGACTGTCAACACAACATGGTAGATCTGGTAAAGCTTGCATCTTCTTAGGCTGGATGGGTGTGTTGCTTCTAGGATAGTTGGTTTCTTGGGAGAAACGCTTTGTTCAGTTTGCAGAGACGGTTTTGTAACATGTCTAAATGTCTTCAGTAGCAAGAGCCTGGTGATATATCTAGGATGTTCCATCAGTTCAGCAACAATTCCCACCACTTGTCAGTAGATGGGGCTTCGAGAACAACTGTTGGTCCTTGGTCTGTGTCTGCCTTGAGTAGGGCTTGGTTTCTGAAACAGAGAAAGAAGAGTATGTTACAGAGGGAGATGAGTTTGGTTGAATTCTGTTGCAAAATAGATGTAAATCAGTTGTTATTAGCATTGGGACTTACTGCCTAACCTTGCCAAGTTCATTCTGTTAGCAAGTGTGTTGTTGTTTTTTTAAAGCATTAGTGCACAGCAGAGATTGAGTTGAGCTAGGCTGTTCAGTGGACTGCATTTAAAATTTGTTTTCTTAGATTTGGCAGTTAGAAAAAATCTTGTGTCCATGTCATTAGCCTGGATGTAGCCTGTGGGAGGTGCAAGAGAGTGTTCTGAGTGCCAGAGCTTCCTATGGGTGAGGGGTTGTGGAGGTTGGCATACAAGAATTGGTTGTTAGAAGAAGCTGATGTTTCACCTCTTCCTTTGGCTCCAGCTTCCTGCATTTTTGAATACATCAGGCTACTAGAAATTACGAGTAGCCTTTGGTGCTCAAATTTTTTCCATCATCAAACAGGATATCGCAAATAAAGACTAAAATCATCTCTGAAATGCAGGAAGTTAGCATTTTTATTCCTGCATCTGTGTGATTCTTGTCATCAGTGTGTCGTCTACTCTGTTGAGTACTGTAACTTCCTCCATATATGGTCATGGTTTCAAACAGGTATGTGGCAAAATTATTAAGGCTTGTTAAAAATTCTGAATAGCCCATAATGCTCTGTGGCTTAAATATGTGTTTTTAGGGTTTTGATAATGTTATTTATCTCTTGCAACTTTAAAAACAGCTTTTAAATTATTTCACAGATTGTAATGGCCTTACGTATTCAGCTCAGCTGGCACAAACTTTTACTTAGAGGTACGGCAGATCATTACCTCGACTTGTGTCTGAGATCTGAGCGAGGTTTGTGCAAAGCTAGGCTAGGCCAGAGTTGGTTTGCAATTCTCCCCACTGTGGAGCAAAGAGGCAATTGTTGTCGTGAAGGGGACAGCTTTTTCCTTTGTCTGTGTTGAACACCTACTGTTCCTGGTGGTTTACCATTGTTCATTAGTTGTCTTGTGACAACAGCATTGAAGAGTGTGCAACAAAAGCTGAGTCACATACTTCCTCAGCTTCATGTTAGTTGTTACATCTGTTCTGTGGTAGGTGTTGTGGTAACAACTAGAGGCTTGTTGCCTTAAGTGACAGTGTCCCACCACGGGAAAGTGACAGATCTTTTGGAATAGAATTTACATTATTTGTTCAGAGCTTCTGTGGAAAATTTGTCTTTTTGTAGTTACCTTTGGTTAGAAAGCTGTTCTGTTTTACTAAACCAAGGTGTTTTGCAGTTTAAAGCAGCAGAAGGATGGTTGCAAAACTGTGGAAAATATATGCGCACCCATGTTTTACAACTCTGTGAACACAGAAGAGGAGAATTTGAGCTGAGTAATAACAGGAAAATAACACTGACAAAATAAATTGTTGAGATGCACAGACTGTTTCTTCTATTTTTTCAAATACACGGCTGAGTTGGCTACCTGTGGGTGATTTTAAGTTAAATGGTCACTATGGTCCAGTTCTAAGATGAAGAAAGCAGTTGATGATCAGTCAAAAGATTTGGCTGCAGATTATTAGGGAACAAGAACACTGAAACGAAGTGCCTGCAGAGCTGCTCTGTGTTCTTAAGCCCACCCATAAAGCTCCTGCTCTGGTTTGCTTCATTTAAACTGTGCTCAAGTAAAGGCACCCAGAAGAGGCTGTTAACGCACATTTGCTTTGTGCTTCTGTGGCTGCCTCTTGTTGGTAGCACAGGAGGGGCAATAACTGAATTGGAGCTGAAAGAAGCACGTGATACTTTCCCAGTCTGACCCTCCAGTGTGCAGAGAAAAATGTAGCAATGTCCTGACTAAGACCTTTTACCTTACCTTTGCAGCTTACCAGGCAGGGACTTTAAAATTTGAAAACTGAAGAACTGCAGTACTTTTGTCAACTATTAGGAATTTTATAGGATAGGTACAGTGACTGCTAACATGCACATTATTTTATTTAGCTTAACACAGTTTCTCATGGTGTTTGAAGTTGCCTTTTCCTGTGTTTTCAGTAACAGCAGCTGAGAGTTATTAAGATGGCACATGCATTGTAATGCTGTGTGGGCAACTACTGGAACCAATGTGCAGTAAAAAGGGGATAGAGAAAGTATGATATGAGAGGTGTAAATAATGAAGAGCTTAGAGTAGTACCCAAAGGTGAGGCAAACTGATTTCTTCTAGGTTGTGCAGAGGGTTTGCAATGAAATTCAGTAACTTCTACAAGACCAGAACCATTACTGTTGTGGTGTCTGTGCTGGTAACCTGCACTCTTGGTTTGGGATTCTTGAGCCATGATCATTGACATTTAAGAGTACTAGGTAATCTTACCTAAAACTGCAGCAATCAGCTAATAAACAGTATAAGAGGCCTAGACTTACTGGATTTTACCCTTTATGTTATCACTTGTGTTGTACAGAGGGGGCAATTACAAGAATTGAAAGTTAATTATGAAGGGTTTTTTTCTAACTCTACCTGAACTTGAAATTTTATTGCTGACCAAGTGAGAACTCCCCTAGGATGCAGTAGCCTATATGCTGAAGAAACTAAGCACTTCTATATTTCAGTTAGTGCCAAATCATGTCTGAGGTTAATTAATCAAAACAAATTTACTATTAAACCCATGAAGGAAGACTAATTAAGTAGCCAGTTAAGAAAAATTGCTGAAGAGGGGAATGACCTTAAGGGGAAAGGATGAGGCTCCCAGTGTAGGCCCATGAAGGACAATTAAGTGATAATTGCAGAGGCCTTTTTGCATCCAGCAAATGCTCTGACTTATTTATGAGTGATTTTTTTCATATTATTAGAAGCAGATATTTGCCTGTTAAGCTGTACCACGCATTCCAAAGGTAATTCGTGGGTAAAGCATAGAGGTCGCTGTAAGAATAAATTGGAACACAGCTGGTGAGCTTGAACAGCGTTTTATCTAGAGGAAAAAACCCTGCTTTTTACCTGTGTTCTAAAGACCAAGGAGCTGTTTTCTTTATTTGCCTCTTTTTTTGTGGCACACAGAGTCTATCTTAGTGTCCTGCTTAATCTTTCAAAGAAATTAATTACATGGAGTGAATGATTTTCCCAGAATTGAGAACAACTTCGTTTTATTCTGTTGCTAACCCCTCTTCAATTCACAGAAATAATTTCCTTGTCATGAAATGGTTTATGTGGCTCACATTCTGTGTGTTAAGAAAAGAGGGGGGAGAACTGTAATAGTAATAATTGTTTTTGCTGAAAAGAATTTAGCTCACCTTCTGAAGGACTTGTGGAGTCCTCAAAGCTCATCTCTGCTGAGGGTTGTGAATGAGGTATATGCCCTGATCCTCCTGCACCCCCCCACCCTAGCCCATTTCCAGGGAGTGGTGATTGACCAAGTTAAAAAATCTTGTCTCAATTATTTACAGCTGTGCACGGGCTAAGCGTTTCCTAAATGCCCACTATTTGGGTGTGCTCACTTAGCTGGAGCCTTCATTAATTCAAAATCTACAATGAAGGCATGTCCTCATACATTAAAGAAGTGTTGGTAGCCACTTCCTCTTCCTGAAATTCTGTGTGCATTTCCTGCCAGTGTGGTGCACCGTGTCCTGCTCTGCCAGTTGGCACTTGTCTTCTTGAAGTGTTTGTCAAAGGTGCAATTTTGTCCCTCCCCTTTGGAGCAGACTGTGGGATGAGGCATTCACCTGCTACTGCTTTAGCTCAGCTGAGATACCAAGTTTCAATCTGCTCCCTCATTTTTTGTGTTGCTGCCTAAACTAATTCCTTTTTTCGATGTGTTTCCCTTAACCAAAGGATTTGGTTTTGTCTTTGTTGCTTACAAGGATCGTACCATTTTTCTAACTGGGTTTCACACACTTTAATTATTTTGGAGGTGTTTTTGTGCCTGAAGGTTTCTTCACTACCTCTCCTTCAAGCTTTGTGCTAGGCCTGGTGAAGGTCCCAATTTTCTCAGAGAAGCAATGCAAAGCTTCCTTTGGCCTCCATGCTTTGAAGACTGATGTGTAGTTTTAATCTGAAGAAGGGTGGCTTAGGGTGTCACTGGCAAGATATTTATTACCATCATCAGTTTTCCAGGCTGCAGAAGCAGAACTTGAGACCTCTTCAGGCCCGTGTGATTGTCCTTGAGCCTCATCCATCTGCTGAGGCTGCTTTTGCAGTCCTGAAAGAATCTGACCCAGCACCATTCCTTCTGGCCAGACTTATACTGGAGTATCATGGCGTTGCTGCTTTTAGCTCCTCTTGTAGCATTAATTCAGAGAGCCTGTGACTTCCTTTGCCTTGGCACTGTCTTGCTGTGGCTCTGCCATCATGTAGGCACTGTGCCATACCCTGATTTTCTATTGGCAGGCTAGTGCAGGCATCCACCTGCTCTTACATCTTCATCCCTCTTGCCTGAGGGAATACATTTGGCACCAGCTGGTTTGGCGCAGGCATCTAGCATGGCAGTGCATGCCTGCTGCTGCAGATACACATGTGGATGCATATGCCCTCTCACAGCTTGCTCCTGCCTGCCTTTCCTGGTAAATGCCAGGAGAAAATAATTTTTCTGGGTTTCAGTGTTTCTGCAGTACCTAAAGGTGAGTCTGGACTGAATAAGCTGGAAGCATGGGCCTTCAGGATCATCATTTATTTCTTAGACACATTGTCAAGCTCATCTGACATACCCTTCCATATAGAACAGCTCTGTCCAGCAGTTCAGAACCTGCCAGCTCCATCCCATTTAGTTCCTGTGGGTGGGTTTGTGTATTTGCAGAGCACATTAGTGTATTCGTGTACACACTTAACATCCTCATTCTTGTCACTGCTGTTGAGAGGTCAAGAGGTACTGAAATTCAGGCAGCAAAAGCTCATGTGGTTGAAAGAATTGTCTAAATCCAGAGCAACTGGTTTCTAGGTGGTCCTACATGAATGGGAGGGTAGGACCATATGACTTCGAGAGGTCCCTCCCGGTCTCAACTACTCTCTGAAATCTGAGCTGTGCTATGGAAACTGCTCTCCTATAGGCTTAGTTCCCACTTGCTTTGGGAGGACCGTTGTGCTGGTCACCTCAAGCAAAAGGCCTTTTCCATCATGTCACACAGCATCCATGACTGCACCAGTTGGAAATGCTTGGCTTGTGCCAGAGCATTTGCCCACCAGGAAGAGACACTCTCTTTCCCTTACAGTAAAAGATGAAATGCGCATGTAACAATGCGTTACACCTGTCGGCTTTAACTTTCTTGGCTCTGCAATGTCCAAAGCAAGACATGTACCAGGGATTGTATGAATATATGTGATTAGGTATTGTGGACCATGTGTCGGGACATGAGCTCAATGAATTAAAATGCACATGGAATGTTAATAAAACCAGTGTGAAACACACATGCATTAACTATCCCACACAAAATGCAACTTTTTTTCTTAGGAGCAGCATAAGAAGTAACGTGCAGAACATGTGCCAGCATCACAACCTGATGAGGCTATGATGGCTCCAGACTGCACAGAGGAACGTGTTTGTCGGAGATCACTGCTAGTTAAATTAGGCTAATGCACTCTTCTGAGCATAATTGAAATGATAGTAATATTGATTTGCCGCTGGAGTAGGTGAATGCTGTGGTGCCCTTGCTGCCGTGAGTGCAATTTGCAGTTGTTCCACTTTACTGTCTAGTAACTCCCTAATATTACGGCACAGTAACTGCGTTAATTTGAACTAATTTCCATTGTTTTTATAATTTATGTTGAAGCCAATGAGGAATGTTGGAGACTGCTTCCCCATAACTTTGCCTGCAAATTGAATATCATCTAATGCAAAGAAGTTCTGAAGAATGATGTAAGTACTACCCTGCAGAAATACTCCGGTTTGAGGCATACATAGTTAAATTGATCTGAAAATATTTTCTCCAGTGTGAAGTGTAAAATGCAGGATTTCCTACAAATTAGTTTTTCATTGGTGTCAATAAATATTACATAATGCAAATCAATTTAGAATTCTTGGATTTCTAGATAATTTAAGAATTGATTTCCTAATAGTGTGTGGTTTTGAAAATGCAGTAAATTGCATGAATTTGATTTTGAAAATATTTATAAATAATGTGAATTACTGTGAGTGGCTTCAAGGATGCCACCGACAGTGAAATCTTTCACCTGCTCTGTTGGAGCTGTAACTCCTGAAAGAAATTTGAAAAGAAAATATTTTCTGTAGAACAGAATCCTTTAGATTGGAAAATGTTTTATGAAGTTCAACTGTTAACCCAGCACTGCCAAGTCCACCACTGAATCCTGTCTGGGGGTACCACACGTGGCATCGTTTAAGTATCTCTGGGGATAGTGACTCAATCGCTTTCCTGGACAGCCAAGACTGTTTCAGTGCTTGACAGTCCCTTTGGTGAAGAAACCTTTTCTAATGTCAAATCTAAACCTCCACTGATGCAAAGGGAGGCTGTATTCTGTCACCTCTTAGCTGGGAGAAAAGACTCACTGTAGACAGTGATAAAATCTCCCCTCAGCTTCCTTTTCTTCAAGTCCCCTTCTTCAAGACAACTTCAGGTCCCTCAGCTACTCCTCACAGGACTTGTGCTCCAGACCTTTGACCATCTTTGTTCTTTGGTTACAGTCCAGCACTGCAATGTCCTTGTACCAATGGGCCGGAACTGAACACAGAGTTTGAGGTGTGGCCTCACCAGGCTGAGCACTGGAGAACAATCACTTCTCTAATCCTGCTGGTCATACTGTTGCTGGTGCAGGTCAGGATGATTGCCTTCTTGACCACTTGGGCACTGTGCTGGCTCATTTATCCAACTGTCTATCCATACCCCCAAGTCCTCTGACTGGCAGCTTTCCAACCACTCTTCCTAAAGCTTATGGCTTTGCATTGGGTTGTTATAGCCCAAGTGCAGGACCTGGTGCTTGGTCTTTTTGAATCTTAACTGCTGAAATAGGTTACCTCTGAAAAATCAATGTTACTGGGTGACAGAGGCGTTGGTTCCAGTTCAAATCCTTGCTGTTCCTGACATAAGTTGTACAGAAAGTTGAAATCCTTCAGGATTCTTTTGGTTTTCAGGTAAATCATGAAAAGGGCTACTGAGGGGTGACCTCATGAATGTCTATAAATATGTGAGGGGTGGGTGTCAGGAGGATGGAGCCAGGCTCTTCTCAAGGTCACCTGGTGATAGGACAAGGGGCAGTGGGTGCAAGCTGGAACACAGAAGGTTCCATATAAATATCAGAAGGAACTTCTTCACAGTGAGGGTAATAGAGCATTGGAACAGGCTGCCCAGGGGGGTTGTGGAGTCATCTTCTCTGGAGATGTTCAAGACCCACCTGGATGTGTTCCTGTGCAACTTGGTCTAGGTGATCCTGCTGTGGCAGGGGGATTGGACTGGATGATCTTTGAAGGTCCTTTCTGATCCCTAATGATTCTGTGGTTCTACTGCAGTGTCACAATCATTCGGTGCTCTTCAGATTTAGTATGTGATGACTTTTTCTCTCCTCTGCATTCTCTGAAATTTTTGAGGTGTTTCCTTTTAGATGGAGATGGTGCTCTCTGAATTACCTCTGAGAACAGGTCTTGCACAGTCATCAGAGTGAAATAAAATGAAAACACCTCCTCTCCCTTTGGGAACATATGGCCCATTAGCTTTTCATTTGCCAGGAGCATCAGTTTTTAATATCCTTCCCTTTCCCTTTATCTCCTGGGAATATCAATTTGTGTAGATCTATTATTAATTCCACAGCAATGATCTCATTTTCCTAAATATCTTTACGGTGGGTAGTAAAAGTCGGTGTCCCTAAAAATTATTCAAAATCGAAATTGGACTGAAATACCCCATCTGGAATGCTGGCTTGTGGTGGTTGTGGTGGTACTTGGCTGGTTGGTATTTTTAAAGTGTTTTTGCCTTATCTGAAATCACTGCTTCTGCTATAAGTTAAGTGTTGTAGAGTTGTCCAACATCTAAAACGCAGGAGTCTGGATCTGTATGAAACCAACTCTGGAAACAGAACAATTTTTGGAGCTGAGAGAGTGAGGCACATCAGCGTACTGTGCTAGGAGCCATTAAGTCATTTGAACATTGCGGAGAATAGAGCAAGAGGGGTTTTCCACTCCTGGAAGATTCTATAAGCTCCATTTATAACTCATTCCTATCACCTCTGCCCAAGTAGCACTCGTGAGCATTTTGCCAGTGAGCCTTGCTGAAGTACAGGCTTTTGACCTGTAGTCCTCGTGGTTCTTAAAGCCCTGTCTGAATTCCAGTAAGAATTTGCCATTAAGTGAAGCAGCAGAGAATCTGTCTGCAATGCTCAGCTGTCTGCTGTCTCTTCTGCGTGCCTGGGTAAATTCCTGGTAAGTCCCCAAGAAGCTGCTGCAAACGTGTCCCTGTACCCCAGGCTAGCACAGGCTCGTGAAATAAATGCAGGAGCAAACAGAACCAAACCCCAGTCACACCAAAAGTATGAGTATACCCCAGGATACACCAAAAGTATGCAAGATTTTTCCCAGGTTCAAGTGTGTCTTTTGCCTTGCTCTTGTCACTGTTCTTGCCTACTAAGGCTCCTGGGTGCTGAGCCTCAGGCCCATCCTTGGAGCTGGATGCACAGCTATGCCTGTGCTGGGTGCCAAGTACAGCATTGCTGTCTGCCTTCCACTCTCTAGGCCACACTGATGAGCGCTGTTTCCCAGTGAGCAAACCTTGCTGTGCTGCCCTGGGCTCCACAATATCTTCTCTGCTTAGGAGCTGTCTGTTTGCTGTTGCTGCACATAGTTCTGCTGGGGCAACATTTGCATTTTATCCAGCTCTCATTTGGAGAGCTCTGCTCTGTCAAACATGACTTGTGTTTTTGTGATAGGCAGTATCTTTGCACTGACCCTACTGCCCTCATGGACTTACCTTTTCAGAACTCTGTTCCTATGATCATGCTTAACACTTCTTTTTGATTATAGCTCCTATTTTTAATTAATTGAGGAGGGTTCTTCTCTTGCTTATATCCATAGAAACAGGAGCCATGGTAGCTACCAGTCACTGCCTGCTCGGTACAGGCATGTGTTTTCATTTTGGGAGCCTGTGTTTACAGGAGGTAGTGACCAAACTCCTAATTTTAGTCCACTTTATAGCCAAACTGCTGTTGTTGAGTGCTGCAAAGGTTAGCAATCAGTGGAGCACATACAATGGCTCAGAGCTTGTCGGCAAATTTAGTGCTTCTGCAGGTGAGAATTTCTCTCTTTTATGACAGACAAGTAAGAGGAGCAGGTGAATGGGGACCTATGTAGAAAAGAACTGATGTTTAACTCAATCTCTTACATGAGTAATAGCAACACCAGGACTGTTCATGTAGCTAACGCAGACAGTTGCCCTTTTCAGTTCCTTCCTTTCTCAGCTGTGTAGTCACTTGGTATGGACAATGGTGTATTTCCCTCTGTGCGCTGTAAGCGAAGCTTTGTGATTGCAAGACATAGCTTCTGTTTTCCACTAGAGGCCAATAAAGTGTAGGATAAGGCTGCTGCAGGACTGTCAGCAAAAAGCTCCATTTTTGCCTTCCCCTTTCAGACCTGTTGCTCAGCAGCTGTATTTCCATCTTGATTATTTCTGCTTTTAGAAACGGTACTTCCTCTGATAAAGTGGGATTCAATTGCTAAGTTTTCCTTTCAGTGTTTTGTTTCCAAAACCTCCAAGAAACTAAAGGACTGTCCTCTTGATTTGTTCAAGTGTTCTCCTTCAGTGTTTTGAGTTCCTAGCTGTTAACTCTGTAGTAGGCTCCATGGAGTACAGGGGGCATAGAAAAGGTGATCGAAATCAAAGAGTTAATAGTGCTTGGGTCTTTTTGGGGTGTCAGGAAACGGCATGCTAAAACTACTAGGGTTCCCTGGTTATCTCTCTAAATTTCATGCTTTCTAGTGATGATTCCAGTTGAGGGGCAGGGTCCTGTCCACACTGTCATTAGCCTTTGCTTCCTGACTTCTACAGTTGTATCTGAGTTCTGGGTGCAATTTTGCACTGTTGTTAAGGCAGTCAGGACAGCCAGAATCCTCAAATACCTCACAGATGGGAGAAACCATCAAGGACAAGGCTCGTTGCCCTGGGAACTACCCCATGTTTCCTGGCTCAAACCGGTGATTCTGCTAATAACTCTAGCCAACAACTCGTGTTGGTTAAAGCCAGACATGTTAGTGGCAAGACAAAGGCACCGCTCCATATGCTACTTGGAAAGATTGTTGAGTTTGCTGCTGTCTAGTAGGGTCTGGTGTGAGTGGCTAGTGCTGTCACCACACTTCCAGACATGATTACAGCTCTGTGCTTTGGCTGCTCTGCCTAAACAAACCTAAGAGACCTCTCTGCAGATTGTGGGGAACTTGACTTTGTGGAGCTGCATCTTCCCTTTTGGAGAATATGCTGCTGTGGTAAGAAGCAAAACTGAGGTGACATTGCTGCTCAGAAGGAATTGCCCAAGCCAGTGCTAACCACACGGTGACGAGGCTTAGTGGAGCCCTTTCTTCCAGTCAGCAGCTCCCTAGTGACCAGCGAGAAGAGACTGACCCCCACCTCTCTACAACCTCCTTTCAGGTAGTTGTAAAGAGCAGTAAGGTCTCCCCTCAACCTCCTTTTATCCACACTAAACAGCCCCAGTTCCTTCAACTGTTCCTGTCTGATCTGTTCTCTTGGTGGTAAAAGGTGCTGTGCAGATAAAGAGAGTCTGCTCGGCAGGGTTTATGTTCTAATTGACAAGGGAAAAGAAATTACACAAGCATCATTTTTCTAGTGTTTCTGTGCTGCTTGAAACAGTGGGGCCTAGGGCCTTTGGGCCTTCTTATAAACCAAGTCAATATTAATAATTCTTCATTTTCTGGAAGACTGGTGTTACAGAGTGAGTTTCTTGCTGTAAGTCAAGCAGAGCAAAGGAAGCGAGCAGTCTGAAACGTGAGCCCCAGGTTCCTTGGCAGAGCTTCAAGACAAGCACAGTGCTCTCTGATGAGGTTTGCTGCATCAAAAGTCCTTGAATGAGAGAAAGGACTTGGGTCTTTTCCCAGCTTTAACCCCAAGACACTTTTATCTGGAAGGTGACAGTCCGTTTCTGCCCTACTGTTTCACTCTCATTCAAATGGGCAGGTGGGGAACTCCTGCTTTAAGGAACTCCTGCTTTAACACTGGTGGTAGAAGGGCCCCTGGTAAGTCAGGTGCCTCAAGCCCAAGAGTTGATGAGCAGATACAGGGACTCTTGTGTCATCTATGTGCACACACAGAGGGTATTTCTAATGCTTTTGGTAAGTCAAATTAGAGTAATGATCAGCCCTGTTTTCTCAGGGCAGGCAATAATTTCTGAGTCTATGCAGGGAATGAGTTCTTCCTCTTTGTAGCATGGGCCAGTTTCAGGTGGAGCTGGCAGCCCTCTGGCCATGCTCAGGTTCTGGCACATGGAGGTGGAAGCTCTGTATTGGACCAAGGCAGAGACTTATGCTGGCATCAAATCTCAGCTCCTGTTTGCCAAGTGCCAGCAGTTGCCTTGGGGTTCATTTTGAGCCACTCTGACTGGAGAAAATACTATTAGATCAGCACGTGTAGTATTTCATACTAAGCTTTTCATGCCATCCCTAATACCACTAGTCAGCGGGACACTTGTGAATGAGCTGGAATGTTTGATCTGCTCCTGTAGTTTTATTAACAGTTTCTCCTTGTATTAATCTACATTTGTGTGGTTCTCTGAAAAACGTCAGCAGAACTTAATAACGCTGATATTAAAAAAAAATAAAGCGGGTCTACATATTTCCATCTGATTAGTAGTTTTTCTCTTGATTAAATTATGCATTTTTAATACAATTCCTTTGTTGGTCGGCAATAACGTGGCACTGTAGCACATTTCAGTGCCCATTTGCTACCAGTAGTGCTGGATGCAAATTTCCTTGTTTCTCAGCAATGCTTTTTTCCTATATCCATCATACCACTTGCCTGGAATAAAAGGTCATTGTAAATCCTGATTATTCCTGTGAGCTGCTCACATGCTTATTTCCTACACTTGTTTCGTCTTTGAGCGCATCAGAAATAGAAATGCATTTAATCAAAAATGAGCATTTGCTCGAGAGAGACTGTTGGTGATACTGTCTTTTTTCTGGATTTTCACCCCCTCTCTCATACAACTATTAATCTTTTCAGTCTTTCCATGTTTTAGTTTTTGACAGAGGAGGCAGATGAGAGGTCACTCTTCACCTAACTCTAACCTTAAGTGACTCTCCGAAGCCAGTCCCTGCAACATGTGGTTAACATGATGAAAGGAAATCTCAGGATCTCACTGCAGTCAACAGCACAGTGAGTGGTGAGCTGAGTGAAGTCATGACCTCATGCTGCTGGGGTTCCTGGGTAAGTGCATCTTGTTCCTGATGCCTTCAAGGTTTATTTTGTGTATGCTTTTCTGGTGTGAGGTTGATCACAAGTTCTTTCTTTCCCATGCAAAGAGTCAAGATGAGGGTTGGGTACCTTTACCTGCTTCACTTCTTTGTACTTTCTCATCAACACATTATGGTAGACTGGAGAGCTGTGAAGAATGGTGAGATCTAGCTGGGGTTTGGTGTCTTCTCTTTCACATGGCGTTTGTCATAGAATCACAGAATGTACTGGATTGAAGGGGACCTCTAAAGACCATCTAGTCCAACCCTCCTACAACAAGCAGGGACATCTCTGAATAGAACACATTGTCTCAGAGCCCCAATGAGTCTGACCTTGAATGTCTTCTGATGGATGATGCTAAGACTTCCACCACCTTTCTAGGCAACGTGTTCCAATGGTACACCACCCTCAGACTGAAGAACTTTTTCCTCATGTTTAGCCTCAATCTATCTTTTTCCAGCTAAACCCGTGACCCCATACCCTCTCATTCCATGCCCTTGTGACCAGTTCTTCCCCAGTCTTCTAATAGTCCCCTTTCAGGTATTGGAAGGTTGCTATAAGGTCCTTCTGGAATCTTCTCTTCAGGCTGACACTGTCTTGGTACCAGCCCTACCTTTGCTTGAATCATGAGAATCATGTAGAGGTGTGAGCCCTCGCTCAGCATCCCTGCCAGTATGTACTTACACAGCTCTTCTTTGCTTTAGGGTTCAAGATGTGGATTCACTGAGTTTCAGTGGAGACTAGTGGAGAAGATGCTGTGAAATACAGCTCTTCATTCCATTCATCAAGGGACAGCTACAATGACTGCAACCCACATAGCTTCTGCATTTGTTGTAAGAAGAAAATTTAAGCAGACAGATTAGCTGAACTCCGGTTTGGACAGTTATAGTCTGAGTAACTTCAGGAGAGAAAAATTCCCCAAAATCAGAAACTCAGAACAAAATGTTATGAGGGGAAGAAGGGCAAAAAGAAAGTTTTGGAACCCTAAATCCTCCATGGCCCAGTGTTGCGTTTGTGTGATTGCAGAGAAAAAGACAGCGTAGAAATTTATTGTGAACACTGTTTATGAGGGAATAAGTGCAAGATGTAAGGAATAATTCTGTGGCCCTGATTCTGGGTACTTGCCGATATTTCTATTGCTTCTTCTTTAAAAGCACAACTGTTTTTTCTGGTAGCTGATATTTCAGGTAGCTCCTCTAAGGAGGTGTTTTACAACACTGATACAATCCTAAGGCAAAGATTTTGCTGCCTTAGTGTTTCTCTGTTTTTGAGGAGCAATGTGTGCATAATGGGCTTAGCTTTCTCTGTCCCTGACTTGGTTCAGAAAATCCATGCTAGCCCATTAACTAGCCAATGGTGATTACTTTTTGATCAGACTTGTGATTTATCCCCAATTAAGGGTGATCTCTGCTGTTTTACTGTGATGGAGGAGCCTACCAGGGGCCTGTGGTTGGGTTTCAAGGCAGGGAAAGGAGCAGCAGTTAACTCTTGCTGGGTGCTGTACGCATTGGCCTCTTAGGTAATGCCGTGTGTCGAGCTTGCTGTCCTCTGCACATCCTACTTAACACATGGGGTCACATGTTGTGTTATTGCTTGCTGAGATTTTGTAACAGCATGGTGAGAACAAGGTGTCCCAAAGCTGGAGAAGTATCCCAGTGTGGAGGGATTTCCAGAAGGACAGTTCTGGCTCAGGATGCTTGTCCCAAAGTAATGCACTTTGAATCAGCGCTGCATACCGATCTTTCCTCGTGGTCACACTTAAGTGCGGTGATAACAGCAGCTGAAGATGGATCTGTGTGATGTGCTCTCAGTGTGAATCTGAAGGTTTGGAGAGGCATGGTAGGATGGACACATCTCCAAACTACTGCTGGAAATGGGGATTCACTTCTAACTACCTCCATCTTCATCCTCAAGCAGGGCTTGTATGGGAAATCCCAGTCCTCTTCTCCAAAGCATCAGCCTTTTCTAACATACAACATTGTAGCTTGTAAGTAAGGCATTTAGTATGTGTCTTTGGTTCTTGACTCTGGGAAAATTAGTCACAAACTGCAAGAACTGGAGAGAAAAGATAGGGAGCTACCTGGCCCTAAAGGCTACAGTTAGGATAGTTTGACTAAAAAGAATGTGTTTCTGCACTCAGGACCTGCTGCATGTGGGTAGTGAAAGCTAAAAAAATTTCTAACATCTACCAAAAAATATAGATATAAAATGAAAAAACAGATTAGAAAGCAATGCACTAGGAAGGGAAAAAAACACTGCTGTGAAACAAACCGTAAGTGCTTTAGAAGGAGGGCTTGTTCTTTGGTGATACACACAGTTCTGCATGAACAGAAGGTACTGGAGGACTCACCTAGGGCTTGGACCCCTGGTGAGCCCTTGGTCACCAGTATCCTCAGTGCTAGCAAGGGTGAGGTGGAGCCATGCTTTAACCAACAGCTAAGATAAAGAGAGCACGTTTCTCCACTGTGGGATTTGAGTGCTATAAATCTGTACTCTTAACGGGTTCGAGTCCCAGGGGCAGGCATGCTGCCCCTGTGAGCACCTTTCCTTGGGGTAGATAAAAGGCTCCCATAAATAAAGTTTTGAAATCTCCCAGGAGAGATTAGCAGTACAAATGTGGGCACATGAAACTCAGTGTGAGCAATAATTCTGCAGAATTTTTTATTAGACAGTAGATATATGGGAGCAGCAATGTACAATAAATCATTTTATCTGCCTCCTTACTAGTTTTTATGATGGGCATCAGCAGTAGCAACTGTCACAGAGATCACAACTCCTTGATTTCATCTGTTTCTGTGATGTGGATGCAAATACAGACAGTTGTTTGTATTTTTAAAACTCTTCTTTGCCACGTTGAATAGATGACAAAAATCATCCCTGGTAAACAGGGAGGCGTGGAGAGAAGAAAGGAAGGAAAGAGTGCTGTTGTTTGTTTTGGTAGGGTTTCTCTTGGAGTCTTGATTTCTCCTTTTGGGTCTTGGAGTGAGTTTTGCTGTTGCGGTGCTGATGCCACCAGGGAAACAGTTTAATCTTTCTCAGTTGTCTCCTTGAGTAAATCAGCTTACATGTAATGTGATTATGAATATAATATAGACATATAAATTAAGTAGATAATTGGTGAATAATGGCATTGACATCAGCATTATTTCAATACGGGGTTAGAGAGGCTGTTGTGTCTTAAACATTTCTCTCATTTTAAGGAATGCTTTCAAAGACCGTTAAAGGATTTTTGCATCTAAGCCTAGACCTGCAAAGGCTCAGAACTGCTGCTGACTGAAATACCTATGGGATACCACACAGTCAGCTCTGATTGGGAACTCCCTTTATAAGCATTGGGAAGACTGTTACATCGATATCAAAATAATATGCCCTTGCACCCTTCTTAGTCCCTTGTTCATTCTCTACCATGCAGTGGAGAACATGCTGAGGTGAATGCCAAACAGATGTTTTATTTTGGAGCTGCCCTTGGATTTGCACTGCAGGCAAGGCTGGAAGCACTGTTGTGAAAGGTGGTGGCAGTGCAGACAGTGAGAGGCAATTTTATCCACTGTTTCATCTTCCATTGCATTTCCTTCTCATCTTGGCCTCATCCTTGGCAATCCTGCCCATTTCACGCTCTCCTACCTTCCATAAAACAATCGATGGACACCCCAGAGAATAATCAGAAACATAATTGCGGTCTTCCTCCTCTGCGTGGTTAGTCCTGCAAAAATAGTTCTTGGTCCATATGGTGCTGCTGACACTATAGAAATGAAGCTATGGATTAATTACAGCTGGGGACACTGGGAGGGGTAGCTGTGTGCGTGTGGCTCTCCCACGAGGTGCACAGTTGCGAAGCAACCTGACACATCTGCCAGGGCTGTCTGAGAAACTATTAGCCAGTTGCTACCTCCTGCGCTCAAGAGCTGCAGGCAATTTCACAGTAATAGTTTCTCAGTTTCTTTCATGCAGGCAAGCGTGGTGCCGGGATACTGACTTAAATATGTATCATGGAATGGCATCCTTAATAGAGGCTTTGCAGGAACCGAATGGATGTGGGTAATCCACAAAGGCTGGTTGCGACTGACAGCTTCGTTATTGCTCTGAAGATGGATGCATGGCAGGCACTGCCTGCCAAGAGCTGAGAGCAGCCACACCAATGGACCCTTATGATTTGGGTCCTGAGAATGGTCTCCCAGCCCACCTGTGTGGGCTTGGGGCAAAATCAGTAGCAGCTGTGCTGGGAGTCTCAACAAGTGCAGTGTGGTTGTGCTGGGGAGAAGCAGAGGGGAGTTACTGGGAGCTGGAGCACTCTGGTTTGCACAAAAGACCATGAGCTGGTTTCCTCTGCAAACACAAAAAGGAGGAAAACCTTTTATGCAGCAAAGCTGTCCAAGTGTGGAAGTGGTCTTACATCAAAATGAATTATTTGCCTTTTTGGTGCTTTTTTTTAAAATAAGACAGAAGCTAAACCTGAAAGCAAAGGCAGGTTGGGTGTAAGTGCATTTAAGGCTCGTTGGGGGTGAACGAGGTAGGACATCATTGTGGTGCAGGTTGGGAGCTCGATTTGAAATGTCTGAAAATGTAAATGCCATTTAGCACCTTTACGAAAGCTCCCTGATTCCTCAGAGCAAGGGTAAGCTCTAAATTTGGACACCAACATCTAACCCAGTGCCTGGAGAGATCTTCTGCAGCACTACTTCCCCTTGGCACTAGTCCCTGCCCAAAACGAGATAAAAATCCCAAACCTCCTCTAACGGACCTCTCCCTGGAGAGATGCATAAAATGGTCTTATTTTCTTGGTCATCAAATTTCAGCAACTCAGAACGAGTCGTGATGCCTCTTGGTATGGCTTTAATGACGTCTGCTGTCAGAGGCATGAGCCATAGGGAGGGATGGGCCTCTAGCTTTATTTTAAGCTGGATAGGCTGTAGCTAAATCTCCTGAATCCCTTTCAGCTTTGGAAATGGTTTTCCCCTATCTCTGCCTTCTACCTGGTGCCTTTGCATTGTTTGTGCTAAAAGGGGACCGATACTTTTAATCTCAAAAATGCCTTTAGAGCTTTGGAGTGGATCATTTTAAAGTCAGCAGTGTTTAAAGCCCATTAATGAGGGTATTCACCATAAACCAGTTTTATTTCTGTGTGTAACTGATAAACACAAATATGAGAGAATACAAGGGAAAAGAGGAGGGAAAACAGTCATGCTTGGAAAAGCAAACAACTCGTGGATCCACAATGAAAAGGGTATGGTGGTATTATAACACCAGAGCAGGTTGTGAGCTTTCCAGGGAAACTTTTTTCTCCCCTCCACAGAGAGTGCTCATTTTTCTCTGCTGGAACAAACTATCCTCAAAGGTTTTAATTACATTTGGCTCAAAACCAAGCAATAGTTGGGCTGGAGCACTCACTTGCATCCTTCAGGGCTGGGTGGCAGCACCATTCTCTCCTTGGGTGCTGGCTGCTTGCCACTGACTACCCCCAGGCACCTATTTCCCACTTGTAGGCAAAGCCAGGAGAAGTTTGTGATAAAGTGG
Source organism: Upupa epops (assembly GCA_013397515.1). Classification (NCBI taxonomy): domain Eukaryota; kingdom Metazoa; phylum Chordata; class Aves; order Bucerotiformes; family Upupidae; genus Upupa; species Upupa epops. The sequence goes on from VZRI01007960.1 coordinate 41,807, forward strand.
AAATAGGGCTCTTTTTTTTGGCAGGCATACATTAAACATGTCAATTACATGTGGAAAACAAGTTTCTGCTTGGAGCTTTATGGTGACAGCATGGTGGTGCATGACCTGTGCCTCTTTTAAAAACTTTATTCTCTTAGCTAACCAACTGGGTGTCAGTTCGTGGCCCAACATTTTGCCTGGTGTTTGGAAAGTGATGACCAGTCAACCTATTAAAATGAGAATGGTGATGCAAAACGGGGTAAGGCAGAAGCAAAGAGCACTGCTGCCTTCTAGGAGGCAGAAAAATTAAAGACAATACCTCCTCCCCCTTAACTGCTTAAAATTTAAGGAAAAAATGGAAATAAATTTTCTTATATAAAAAAAATAAATATAAAAGCAGGTTCTCAGGCATCATCCCCTTCTGCTTTGGCATTCATCCTCCATTAGAGAAGACCTCAAAGCCTAAATGTAAATGCTATCTGTTAATGATGATAAGTAAGTGCTATCACACTTTGCTAAAAATAACTGGAGAGGAGGAGAAAAACATCAAGCCAATCATTTAAATCGGGCACTTGTTTGGCTCTTAAGGATGTACAATATGATTATAAAACAAATCAATAAGCTTTCAGGCTTTGTCAATATTACAGCAAATTATTCGGTTGCATGGATGGGTCTGAGCTCACCCTTTTCTGGCCCTAGGGAACTCCACAGTGCCACATTTGGACCAAACGGAGGGCATCTGGCTCAGAAATGTGAATTTTGGTCCTCATTACTGAACCCCAAAGACATTGGATATTAAGAGAGAAAGTGACTAGATCTGCACCATAGTGTGCAACCACAGTCAATACTCTTACCATTGCTAGAAGTCAGTTTCTGGGAACCATAATGATGTGCATGGATATGTGTTAGCTCTAGTGGGTATTCCTGTCAGTTTGGGTCTTGTGTTAAGTGGCATCCTATGGCAGGCTCAATGCAAAAGGCAGCTGTCTTTTTGTAGGTGCTAGTCATCCTGATACAGATATTTGAGCCTTAAATGATGTAGAGAGATTCGTTGTGAGTAGCAGAACCTGATGAAAGTTAATGTCATCTTGCAGATGTGACCTTGCTCATCTGAGTCTTCATGGCCTGGGTCCCCTGCAGCTACTCAGGATGGTGCAAGGACAAATCAGGCAGACTTTGGGGAGAAATCCCACTTCCCCCCATCTAAATATGCTGCAGTGCTGAGGGGCTGAAACACATTGAAATACAACGAAAAAAAGAAGAAAAAAAATAATGTAATAATGCATTTACATTACTACCATGCTCTGGGCTTTGCAACAATTTTAACTTAGTCCCCATGAGACCACAGAGTAGTTTTAACTGTGGACGTGTTTACTTTAATGTTGTAATAGCTGTGTGTAAAGTAAATGATTTGTAGTTGCTATGGCAACTGTAACCTTGTATTTTCTAATGCCAGGGTTCAAAATATTAACCTGGATGGGTTTTTTGCTGTAGAGTTTGTATTCCATCTATTTCATTTCTGGGGTGCGGGTTTTCCCCCTCCTGTACAAGGAAGGTTGTTTTAGCTGATGGATTTGAGAACGTGTTTTCAAGACAAGAGGTTTTAAACCAACCATATTTTCTCCTTACAGTGTTGCACTGGTGTCAGCTGAAATACATCTCTAATCATGGTAAATGGAGTAATTTTCACTGTTGTCTGATTCTTTACTTCAAACTGGTTCAGCTGCAACATTGGGAAATACTGAAATAGAAATACACAGCCTCAATCGAACTGAGCAGCAGGCTTGAAAACTCCACGCAGTTAGCATCGTCTATGCTTTATTAGGACTCATTCCAGAGAGGATTGGAGGAAATCTCTAAATCTGGTAGCTTTATGCTCAGGAGGACCCTGCTACTACTGGTGTTAACAGAAGGGGTCAGGAGCTGCGTTTTGTTGAAATGGTGACATTTTCTGTCAGTGAACTCACCCTGTGGACTGTCCTGCTAGGTAGTCCCCCAAGAGATTTGTAATTGTTGCCTTTGGGTGAAAAATGACATTCTTCTCTATTTTCTTCCTCACACTAATCCTCCCCTCCTGCTGTCTTTGGAGGAGAAGACTGATATGTGTTCCTTGCCTCTCCTTTGAGGGCTTTCTGAAATGGCCTGCTCTTCAGCTTCTTTTGTGAGCCGTCTGTGAAGCCCACTTCATAGTTTCAGGAACCAGTAAGAAGATAGGTGTTTGATAAGGTTTTAAAAAACCCTGATAACACCAACTTCTCCATTACTCATGCTGCTTTAGAATGAAGATTTCACATCAGTTTTGTTCTCTGTGTTGAAGTCTCACTACTCTTTCTCCCCACTAAACACATCTTCATTCCTTGGTTTATTCCAACTTATGTCCTAAAGATATGGAGATGACCTTCAGCACAAGTAAGAAATTACCAGAGTCATCAAAGAAAAGAGATGCCTTGACTCTCCAGGCAGATCAGGTCTGAGCCAGTTAAATATTTATATGGAGGAAAGTGAAGCCCTTGTCATTTCCATTTCTCTTCTGTAGTGGGATTGCTAGGGTGAGGACAATCATAGAATGTAATGGGTTGAAAGGGACCTCCAAAAAGCATCTAGTCCAACCCCTATACAACAAGTATGGAAGGGATTGTCCAGAGCCCCATCCAACCTGACCTTGAATGGCTCCAGGGGTGCCGGGACCTCTACCACCTCTTTAGGCAACCTGTTCCAGGGATCCATCACCCTCAGATAAAGGAACTTTCTCCTAATGCCCAGCACAAGTTACTCTTTTCCAGCTTAAAACCATGACCCTTCATCGTATCGTTCCCTGCCCTCATGAACAGGTCTTCCTCAGCCTTCTTGTAGGCCCCTTTCAGGTACCAGAACGCTGCTGTGAGGTCCCCTAGAGTCTTCTCAAGCTGAACAACACCAGCTCTCTCAGCCTGTCTTCATAAGAGAGGTGCTTCAGCCCTCTGAGCATTTTTGTGGCCCCCTCTAGACCTGCTCTAACAGTCCACATCCTTCTTGTGTTGGGAGCTCCAGAGCTGGATTCAGGACTCCAGGTGAGGTCTCACTAGGGCACAGCAGGTGGACAGAATCCTCTCTCTTGATCTGCTGGCCACACTGCTTGTGCTGTGACTAGGATGCAGTTGGTCTTTGGGGCTGCGGTTGCACACTGGTGGCTCAGGGCCAGCTTTTCATCCACTGGGAATTTGAGTAGTTCTGATAAAGGCGAAGCATTTGCATGTTTAGGTTCTGGTTGAAGACAGGGCTGTGAAAGCACAGGTGTCCACTGAGGCTTGTGTCAGAGCCTGTGTAAGCACAGTTAGCCACGGGCAGCGAGTTTGTGGCCTCTGCTGATTCTTCTCTGTACCACAGAGTATATGGCCTACAGCAGGATCCCTAGCATGAAAACTTTTCATTTGATATCTAATAAGCCCATACCCTGTGGATCTGATTGTAAAACCCTTCTGCTGTTATATATTGAACCATCACTGGCTTTGCTGGTGCACTGGACCAGCTAGCCCAGAGCACTTTTTGCTGATCTTCTGCATTACCTTCCCTGTGCAGCCGAAAGCGAAGCTGCTGTAGCCATGTCATGTCTTAGCAGATTCACCTTGAAAATACTTGTATGGTGACAGCTTTGCAGCCATCCCTGGAAGCTGTGTGCACCTTGGAGATGCCTGGAAAAGACAGACTGAGGTGACAGGCAGCTGGATTAAAAATATTAAGAAATATTGCTACAAGTTCTCCATGAGAAAACCATGGGTGTTCTGAGGTGCTGATGAGAAGGAAAGGTCATTTTATTGGCTGATTCTCGTACTTTGCAAGGCAGAGCTGTAGCTGGATCACAGCTGGATGATGTTATACATGCTGGATGTGAGGAAGGCAGCTGCTGCTGCTGCAAAAAAGCCTTGTGATGCCTTGGTCAAGATGGTGTTTAATTTAAAGGAAAAAGTCTTTCTGGTCAGAATGCATCCCTCCCCTTGGGACAAGGTTTGGTGGTGGTATCAGATGCCACTTAAGAGGTAAAAGCCGTCTGTAGTCACAGAGATATGAACCAGTGGTTAAGTAATGGAGTAACGTGCAAGCAGAGCTGGCTGCTCCCTATATGCGTAGCTGGAAAATGTTTCATTCTGTTTTTTTAATTGCTTTGAGGGTGATAAGTGGATGTATTGCATTACTGGCACTGTTCCCAAGGGCTGCTCAGCCGCTACTTGACCCAAACACATAAAGTGCTGCAGGCTCTCACAGCGAGTGGGCTGACCCATCACAGAGGATGAGGATAATAGAAAGGTTTTATTATTTCATCCTGCTAAAATTGAGATTTTCAGAACATGTTGCAAAAGGATCTCTGCACCCTCTGCTGGAAGCTTTATACATAGGGTGGGAAGGATCACTGAGCAGTGGATTTGGGTTGGAAGAGACCTTTAATGTTCTTCTAGTGCAAGACCCCTGCCATATGCTGAGACATAGATCATAGAATCATTAAGTTTGGAAGAGACTTCCAAGAGCATAAAGTCCAACTGTCAAGCCAACACCATCATGCCCTCTAAACTGTTTTTACTAGTGCCACAGCTACATCACCTCCAGAGATGGCAACTCCTCCACCACCCTGGACAGCCTGACCCAATACCCAACAGCTTCAACTAGATCAAGTTGCTCAGAGCCTGTCCAACCTGACCTTGAAAATGTCCAAGGATGAAACATCCACCACTGCCATGGGCAACCTGTTCCAAGGTTTCTCATCATAAAAAAGCACATTCCTGATACCTAGTTTAAATCCACCCTCTTTTAGTTTGAAACCATTAACCACAGTCCTCTCACAACAGGCTCTACTGAAGATTTGCCACCCCAGGCTGCCTCATCCCTTGCTTCAGTTACAGAGAGACTTTCTTCAGTCAGTTCATAGAACCCACCACACTAATCATAAACATTTTTCTTGTGGTTTTTTTTCTCTAGCAGGAGATAGGAGAAATAACTTGGGTCCCCTAGACTCACATATAATGAACACGGTATTTCATATGTGCCTTGGAGAGATGACAAAGGCTTGGTTGAGTAAACTGTGTGTAAGAAGCTTTTAATAAGGCATATTCATGTGCCAAAGTGAATCATTCTGGTCCATTGGGTAAACATGTATTAGAGTAATTTTCAAAATACTCTTCTGCAGCCAATGAGCTGGAAAGGGTCAGTCCAACCATGCATTCCTTTTCAATGCATATACTTATTTATGGAGTATAAGGAACAACAAAAGACCTTTCTGGTTATGTGGCTGGACAAAGGCATCTTTAACATCTTCCAGCACAGCTACAGTGATCAATATGGAGGATCAGTGATTCTCTTCTCTGGCGTTTGGGTTGCTTGGTGAAGTAGTCCAGGTCCGTTGCAACAGAACAAGGACTATAACCACGTCTTAGAATCACAGAATGTATCAGGTTGGAAAGAATCTCCAAAGGTCATCTGATTCAACCCCCCTACAACAATACAGCTCTAACTAAAACAGATTGCTCAAAGCCACAGCAAGCCTGACCTTGAATGTCTCCTGGTGGATGATGCCATGGACCCACCACCTCTCTAGGCAACCTGTTCCAGTGATCCACCACTCTCAGACTAGAAAACATTTTCCTCATGTTTAGCCTCAATCTACCCTTAAAACCGTGAAATCCCGGGAGACAAGAAGCCACAGGGCAAGACCAAGGGGCATAGGTGAAGTACCGCTTGTTTCAAGGTTACTATTAGGACTGCATGTAAACAGAAACCCAGTGGCTTGGCCTCACTTTTTGCAGCATGTGGAGCAGGACTGGAGCACCTGGAGACCCTGTGGTGATCTAACAAGGTGCTTGATGAACTTAGGTGAGCTCTGTGTAAGTAAAGCCTGAGCCTGAGTAATTTTTTTTTGGGGGGGGGGTTGGGGGTGGGAATCATGGCTTGATTTTGGTGGCTTAAATTCCAGAAGGGTAATTCTCTAGGCACCTACATTTGGTTGCAGCTGAGGACAAGACCTGGGCAGAAGCCCTGTTTGTGGAGGTGTGTGGCAGGGAAGCTGGGAGTCAGTAGCAGAAGTGTGGTTAACCTTGGATTCCTTCATGTGCTTTTAGATAAATTTTTCACTTTGCAACAGTAAATCATAAGCCATCTGGGACCATTTGATATACATGTGCAGGCAGCAATTAGTCCAGATACTATCTAGCCTGGGGGCAAGAGTGGAGGGAGGAATTTTGTGCCAAGGTCTCTCTGGTTTGTGGATTGCTTCACCTTTATTGTACATGTGTGGGCTTAGCACCTAGGAATGGAGGCAGACACCAGAGATGCCTTTTTTTTTTTTTCCACTTCAAGCACCTAAACAACAACAGCAATTAGTCACTGGCCTCCTCTGTAGAAACAGAGCATTTAAAAAACATACCCTTGAGCAGGAATTTGCATGTGTGCCATATTCCATCGCTAACGAATCTCTGTCCAGAGCACTTTATGAGTATGCACAGATGGTTCATGCTCCTGGTCAAGATTTACAATTCGCTGGTTCATAGTCTTAAATACAACCTCAAGTGCTAAATACAGACAATGTCATGATACTCTAGCAATGGAATAAAGGTCTAGTTCAAAGGCACAGCTGCGGGACATCATTGGAATAGAATAAAACAGGAGGCCCTTCCCTGGAGCTGGGTATCATATATTTAAACCATTATTTTCACCCTTCTGAAGAGAAGTCTCTGGGCCTGTTCTCACCTTATGGAGCCCTTCTGTCCCCTTGAATGACTGGAAACTCTAGGAGCCATGGGATGCTCTGTGTCTGTTGTCACCCCTGGGTGCTGGTGGGTACAGTGCAAGGGCAGTGAGGAGCTTAGGGGTCTTTGCAAAGCAAAGAGACATTCTGTCCTGAATAATCTGCTGTCTGGGGAGGGTTATACCCAAGTTTATGTGTATGCATTTTAACACATATAAATAATATACCTAGCAGCACACAAGTGATGACAGACTGTGTTAATGGTGATACTCATTATGCATAATTTACTCGTATCTGCTTTTTTAGCTGCTTATTGCAACGAGATGGACTTCAAACATTTCCAGCCTGTGCTTCGTTTCATATTCATGGCTAGGAATGAAACCTTCATTTTAGTTACTTCTGAAGCAAAATATTGGTGAATTAGTAGGTTAAGATTAAGAGTGGAGAAAGCCTCCACTCAGACCCTAAATGAAGCAGTGCCCTAAAATGAGTGGAGTCCTTCCTGTTGGCTATTTGAATATTTTAAATTGTTTGGTCTCTTCTTTGTAGTGTTGCTATCTGTTTGCCTAGCAGGGCAGGAGGCAGAAAGCAATATGGATGTCTAAGCATTCCCAGCTCAAGCCCTGGGTACTGGGCTGGGCCTCACAGTCTTTAGCAGCCTCTTCCAGCAGTTGTCTCAGCACCTGTAAAATGGTGCTAACCAGACTTTGCCTATGGAAACCTGCAGCAAGATGAACACCAAAGGAGGAACTTTCGGAACTATCTTTAATGGTTGTTATGTTTAGCTTTGTTTCCCCACATGGATGCTTTCTTCTTTCTTTTACACAGAAACATAGAATCATTAAGATTAGAAGAGACCTCAAGGGTCATCTACTCCAACTGTCAACCCAATGCCACCACACCCACTAAACCATGTTTTCAAGAGCCATGTGTTCCTGTTTTCCCTGCCTTTGATAATTTTTCTTCTTCTCATGCTCCAGGACAGTTGTAGGGGTAACTAGGTGATTTTTTTTGGTCTGTGTTAATTCCCATCTGGTTCATGTGCAAGCTTCCCTGAATCCATAGAATGCAGCATTGGCCCTTGATGGCAACATGAGGGAAGGCAGAGACAAGAGCTGTGAAGCTGCTCCAAGAATGACACCTTGCATTATCTGCAATGGTCCTGCAAATTGAAAGCTGTGGGACCTGCCCAGAGGTGTGGGACCTCCCTTCATCTTGTCAGGGACCAAACCAAAAAAGTGGTTTGGTCAAAGGCTGAAACCTGAAAAGCTGCAAACCAAAGGGCAGATTTTAAAACTGAGCAAGGTAACTATTGAAACAAGTCCCTGTGGGTTGTGGTGTGTATTCTTCACTCTTACTTCTTCATAGCAAAAGCAAATGCCTCTCTCTGAAGTGTGTTACAACACAAATTAAGTGCATGCATAGCTGGGTAAAACGTTCCCTGCTCACAGTGTGTAACTTTATGACCCTTAGGTTTCTTCCTAGGTGAGCTTTACTTTGTGACACATGTGAGGACTAAATTCCCTTTCCTTTCAGTCTAATTCTATAAAACACTTTCACAAGTTCTTTGCAATATATTGTCAATTATTTTTGTCTGGTTCTGGCTGGTTTTGCTTCATTGCTTGAGCTGTGCCAAGCTGACTGAGGTCTGGCAAAGCCAAGTTACACTCAAGTTAGCTACTCTTGTTCTCTCTGGATTTCCTCCCCTTGATATTGCTTACTTGCCAGTTGATAGAGGACACTCTATTAAACAGCTGCTAGACAGTCAGAAAATTGTTATTTTATTCACTTCTGTAAATTAACCCTCCATTATTTTAACCATGTTCATCAGACATATTTCATATCCAACATAAGGTTCATTTCTGGTGGTGAGGATGCTCTGGGAGCCAAGCTTCACCTTCAAGCAATCTTTTTTCAAGTGACTTGTCCCCAGGACTTGTGTGTGGCCATTGTCCAGGAGCTGGGGATCCAGTTTGCCTGAGGCAAAGTTGCCAATCTTTCTTGCCAAAGTTGAACCTCAGACCATGAGTTATCATTGATATAAAAATAGATATTGTTTGTTTTAAATAAATGACTAATTATTTGTCAATATGGTTTTAAGTGAAGTCTCTCTGACTTAAGAGGAAAATTAAGAAGGTACTCTGCACCCAATGCCCAAGGGATTGTTCAGGTCTCTCAAGATCGATCCATTCAGCTCCTTTTACTATCTGCAATTCAGGCATCTCAGTGAAATAATATCTCTGAAAGCTGCTGTATGCAGTCAGGCTGTATTTTGTTTTCATTTCTGTGGTGCTGTGTTTGGCTCTCTTCGTGGATTGACGTTTATGCAACTTCTCAGTTTTCTAGCAAGGAAAGGAAGAAATGTACAAGTACTGGGAACAGACACATCATGACAGCAGAGTTTTCCCCTGTGATTAGCAGAACAGCTCCAAGTCCCATTCTTGACAGTGAAAGTCCCTCTTGTTCATCTCTGGATGCTGTCCTGCAGGACTAACTTCAGTTTTTCCTTTCTCTGCACCTGTGTTTTGCCCATGTTCCTATGAGGGCTGGGAGAAATTCTTTTAGTCAAAGGGAAGTGATCCTACCCTATGGAATGATTTGCTGTGTTAGAGGCTTTCAGTAGTGCACAGAGGAATTATAACAGGTGTCCTGCTGCAAATGGCAGAGGCGAGGGAATCTGCCTTGAGGGCACATTCAATAGGCTATGAGAGCTGGGGTATGCTCAAAGACCTCGGAATAGCCACCTGAAAAGAAACTGCAGTGGCTGTCTTGCCCTGACTCCCTTTATACAGTGAGCGAGTGGCAGCCACTGGGAGAAATACCCAATAGAAGTGCAGTGGGTGACTGTGATTTTTCTGAACCTTGTTGTGAGGGGCCCAGGAGTTGAGAGTTATGCCACAAACAGGATTTCAAATGACAAGAAGCAAGTTGCAGAGAAGAACAGGCAGTCGAAATTCACTGATTTTTGCAAAGTAGTTTTCACCCCATGATTTGCCACCTGCTGGCATGATTTCAGTATGGGAAGGGGCCACACAACCCTCAAGTGTGTGGTGTTTGCCATATGGATGCGTTGAAAGCTTTCCTTGCATGTGTCTGGTTTTTATAGCTACAATATGACTCGATTTCCTGCAGGAGTCTTGCATCTCTGATTTGTCTGTGCATTTCCATTTCAGATGAAGTTTTTTCCCTATGGCTGTATAGTAAGCTAAGTCTCTGCTCCTTGTCTGTGTGCCAGTACAGTAAGGCCACGTGAACATCATCCATTTTAAATCATGGTTCCTAGTTTTGTGGTCTTTGATCAACATTTTTAGCACCAAGTATCTGTAGAACATTCCTTCGTTTTCAGACAATATTTTTATTGAAATTGGTGAAGAAAACCAGGGTGGTTATTTAGGTGCTTGAGTACAAAGTGAGCCTTAAGCTCTGAGCTTTGCCATTTTCTCTCATAAACAGTGTGCTGAGCTTCACCCACCTCTAATTGTGCAATAAATCAGTAAAAAGTACTCAGTGTTGTGGTGCAGCCTTTGCAAATCTGCATCCTCTGCTCTCCAAGCAGTTGCTGCCCCATGTGAATGAACAGTCTTGCTGCTCCTGGAGGCTTTGGCTAAAATCAGTTATACACAGCTTGGAAACTGTGTGTGCCAGTGGATTGATAATCCAAGGATCCCTGAGGTTTAAGAGTAGTAATCTCCTTCATTTCAATAGCAGTGAAGCTTTTAAATTGCTTAGAATAGCCTTCTAAACATTCCCCAAGCAAAAGACTAGGCTTTCCCTATTTTGAGGTTAACATTTTTGAGATTGTCTCCCTTGGAACAGATGAAGTCTGTGGGACCTAAAGATAAGGACTGGACTGGAGATCAAGTAAAGTTGTCCAGTATGTTGCACCAGCACCTCTGCTCTTTACTGTGATAGAAAAACCTCTTGTAAAAGATGGAATTCTTTCATATGAATAACAGCTGTGCCTCCCCAAGCCCTAAGAGCTTCAAGGCAATGCATGCTAGTCCCTTACGGTGTTGGGAGTTGTTGCTGGGACGGGGGTGTGATGGTGGTTGCAGCATGGCTGCAGTTAGGTTTCATTTGCAAATAATTTAGTGAGTTTGTACTGGTTTCTTTCTTAATTCTTGCAGGATGGGTCTTCCCTGCTGGATTGTCAGTTTGCAGGCTTCTACAGATGTTACCATGCTCTGATAGTGATCAGAGGGAAAAAGAAGAGGGTTTGCAACAATGCTGTTGTGTCAGTCCTTGGGGAGATAGAGTCCTTGGGGTGTAACGTGTGAGGACCATTTTATTTGATGGATGACTGCTGGGACAGGGGCATATCTGTCACAGACAGATTCCAGCACAAAATGCTGGACAAATAAAGCAAAATCCTGGCTGTTGTCCTACTCAGGTCATGGGGATGGTAGGTATGCAACCTGAAGTCCATGTGCGCTGCTCCTTGCACTGATGCCAACCACAAAAGTTTTCCCACTCCCTGTAGAATTTCTGAGTTGCAGAGAAGTTCTCAAACAGAGACAAATTTTTTCCTAAGATGACAAAATGGCAAACATCGAAGGGAGACTTCTATTACTTTTCAATAAAACTAAATAAATTCAAATACTTGCTTCGATAAATTTAGGTTTTACCTTGTGCTTTCGACACAAAATGTTTTAACAACTATTTTTTCATGATAAATTCAACTTTCAAAGCAGATTCAATTCAAAAGTAAGACATTTCAAGAGGCTTAAAATATCTTGCTCCCTTCTTCCTGTTTTCTTTTTTAACAGCCACAAATGACCCTTTCATACAAACAATTTTAATTTTGCCAAAGCATTTGCTTTCTGCTGACAAGTTGTTTTGTTAGAAAATCTGCAGATAGTGTCAGCAGCAAAGACTCTTACCTTTTGTAGTCTAAAGATCGTTAATGTATCAGGGTCTTGAACTGAACTCAAGTGTTCAGATGGTTTTTTGCTTCAAACTGAAGAAAATTCAAAGCTGCCAAAGCTATTTTAGCTTCATCTGCATATGGCTCTGATCATTTTATTCCTTCTCAGAATGCTTTTTGAGAGCGTGCATGTGGGTGTATTTTGTTTAGGGCTTTATATAAAGACAGGGAAAAATATTTTAGCAGGTATCTTGTGAACAAACATGCTGGAGAAATATCATTTCTCCACGAGTTTCAGACTGGAGTGTAACCTGATTTATTAGAGTTTTTCCTTATTTGTAACAAATGTTTTTCTGTTGCCCCTTTTAGTTAGTGACACCATTTCTGTGGTAAATGAACTGACATGTGAAGGTAATGATGACAAGGGGCTGATAATGGATGGTGAGGGGAGAGGGGGGCTCGGTGCAACAACATGCCCTACTGAGGTTGATCCAAGGACACCTATCAATCAAAACAGTGACAGCAGTCAGGGAAATCTAATTGGAGATTCATTGAACCTTTAATGATGTGACAAAGAAAAATAAGGAGGCTAAAAATGGCTTCTGGGCTTTTCTTTCCCTTCATTCTGCCAGTTCTCAGAAGGAGAAGGGAACCATAGGATTGCCAAAGGCGGCTCTTGTCATTGCATCTGTAAGAGGTGATTGTCACTTTTGAAAGGGACCGAGGTGTTTGGAGCCCTGTGTGTGTATATTTCATTGCTCCAGTGCAGAATGGGGACTGTAAAAGACCTGTTCTTTGACTCATGTGGTGAGTCCACCTGCCTCTTGATCATAATTGAAAGTTCCAGAAGAAATGCTAACCAGGTCTGCATGCCTTGCATGGAAATGGGGTAAAGCTGTACGGAGGCTTGGGCAGTGTTCCCCACAGAAAGCTTTATTCTGATCCCCTGTCTCCTAATCTTGTTTTATCACCAGCATACACGAGTTACGTTTGGGAGCATGCAATCTGTTGGAAGTGAAGAGCCAAGTTATGTGGCCTGTAAATGAGCAGGAGAGATAAAATGCCACTGGTTTTTTTCTCTTCTGCCTTTTAGAACTAGCACAGGTGCTTAGTGCCTGTGGATGGCTTTTCTTGTTTAGCTTCTGCATATGCTTCCATAAATTGCAGGTTAATATTATTGTAGTGGTAACATGGAGGGGACCTGCTGCAGATGCATGGAATGTGTTAAATGTTTTCCAACTGGCAACTCTCTCTCAATTCAAATCTGCCATGTAAGAGCTGCTGCTTCTGGTTGGCAGGACTCTGCTGGGAAAATATTTACTGCACTTGAGATCTTATTTATCTTCTTTGTTGACTGGAAAAATCCACCCCTTCCACTGTTTTGCTCCAGCCTGTGTTGTAGTTGGGTGTTGAGACTGGGGATAATGACAGTAAGTGGTGAGTTTTAACAGAGATCAGTGAGCTTTATCTATATCTTTATCTTTATCTATATGTTTAAGCTCTCTTTAGTCTGATCTGGGTAAGACAAAACCCTGTATGTGTAACACGACCTGTCTCAGTGTAAGTCCTGGAGTACAACAACAGCTCAAGAGACAGAGCTAAACATTAGGGTTATTAAAGAGCTGAATACCTTGATATCTGGGTATCTAACACATTAATATCTCAGTATTGTGGCCAAAAGCTGAACCCCTGGGCAGATGTAGCCATTAATATGATGGTCAGTTTGTTCGGGCCAAATTAGTAAAGATGTGAGTAACAATTGAAATGTAAAGGGGAGACCTTCTTGCTTCTTCAGCCCTTTCCTCAGCAGAGCTGAGAAAGGCTGATAGAAACCAATCTGGATGTAGCCCATATGATAATGCACAGCATAAGCTGGGATTCAATAATCCTCATCTTATCTTTTCTTATTTCTCAAGCTGGTGGTGTGCATTGAAAATTAAAGTGAATGACAGTTTGCAGTGCCACCCTGACCTCTGGGGTACTCGTTGCCATTAATAATGCAGTAAGACAATGCAAGGTTTCAGCCCCATGTTAATACACACAGGATGAGAAAGGGAGATAAGGTCAAAAGGATAAGCCATACTCCTTGGTGTCATCTGGGATATACTTTCATGCTGATGTTGCCCTTCACGCTCTTTGATTCCAATTATTCTCATCTTTTTACAGACAGGAATATTTGTTTAATTATTTTGTGGGATCAGAGGAGGCTCTGCTAGCCACACTTCTCTTGATGCATCTCAGGATATGTTTAGCTTTCTGGGCTGCACGAGCTCGCTGATGGCTCATACATGCATATATAGGAATCAGCATGCATCAGTCCTTGGCAAGCTTCTCACTTTAGTCTTCATCTTAGCTAGAAGTCCTTCAGTGCAAGGGGTGGAGAGACTTAGGAATAAATTGTCCACAGAGGTTGTGGATGCCACCTCCCTGAAGGTGTTCAAGGCCAGGCTGGATGAGACCTTGAGTAACCAAGTCTAGTTGAGAGATGTCCCTGCCCATGACAGGGGGGTTGGAGTAGATGAACTCTATTTCACTTCCAGTCTAAGCCAGTCTCTGATTCCATGTTGAAAATTCAGGCTCAACTTCTCTTGTGCTAGCTGAGATTGCAGCACAACTTCAACTCTGTCCTCACACCAAGGCTTTCATGAAAGAGCAGTTTTCTGGTATGCTGATCTCTGCATACTTGGGTGGGTGAGAGATTAGCTTACGCTTACCACTGTGTAGAGCTTTCCTAGTGTCTGGTGAGAAAACCTGCATTCCTTGGCTTCCCCAGGCCTCCCTTAAAGCCTACAGACACTTGTGCGTGTTAGAAGAGTCTCTGTTAGAGACTGCACATTAGTCCTAGGCATAAAAATAATGGGTGGAGAGATTTAGGAAAGCCTCCAACAATGCCCATGCTCTGCTGTTTCTCAAGTCAGGTGAAGTTTTGGCACCAATTTTTGAAGACTGCTGGGATTAAAGCCCAAAGTCAGCCCTGTACTAGTATCTGCTGTCCCTCTGTTTCCCAGTTCAACAAAATGGTTTGATCCACTCATAATGCAAGGGATAGAAATGGAATTTTTTTGTCAAATAATAATTAAAGAATCATCCAAGATGTGCCAAAATGAGTGCAGTCAGAATAGGAGCTGGAGATTTCTTTACCCTGCCCAGGAAAGGGTTTTACAGCAGTGTCTTTGAAGAGCACAGCCCACATGAAGAATAGTGTTTCACTTCAACTTTATTAGGACACCCTGTACATAACCAGTGTCATTTGTTAGCTGTCCCCATAGTTTTACCATCCATGTATAGTCCAACCAGCCTCTGGAAGAAGCCTTCAGAATCATTTTTGTATTGTAATGGAGTGGTCCTTGTTGTCTGCCCTTGTTGTCTGCCATGGTATTTTCATAACCATGAGGCAACCTTTCTTCTGTTTGTCTGACAGCCCTTCTGTGTCCCTCTTGAATTTTTTTAGCAGCCTCTCACTTCATTCCCAGTTTGGCAGCGCTTCCCCCCCACCAACACATGTGCTCCTGTGTTTAACAGCTGCCCTTGAAATGGAATTAGGCTTTTATATGCATCTGGCCTCAGATAGAATTGTGAGAGGGGATTTGGGTATTACAGGGTGCTTAGGACCACACGGGTTGTGCTGTGTATGGGAGCCTATTAGCAAGTAACTGATGTTAATCTGTGCTACAAGCTGTATGTTCTTCATCTGTTTTTGCTGCTCTGATTAGCTCTCAGAAACTGAGATGGGCACTAGTCTTAAAACTGCACTATTTTGAAATGGCTGCTTCAGCATCCCTGTAGCTTTGCCTTTTGGGGCAGCACAGCTGAAGGAGCATTTTTGCTTATGGATGATCTTCTGGCCATAACCTAGATGTTATGGCATCCTAGATGGCACTGCAGCTGGCTTTGGGTCTTATTTCCTTCCCCATACTTGCACTTCAGGAGAAATGTGCACAAAGAAGAAGCAATCTGGGGAGATCATCTGTCTGGGAAAGGTAGCCTCAAACAGATTTATTTCAGAAATGGTTTTGCCTCAGAGGTCCATGTCCCAACAGTATTGCAAACTTGGGAGGAATGAGGATCCTCTTCCCTTCTTTGCCATTTTGCCCAATCTCTAGTTAATTTGATCTCTATCTGGGAGCACTGAGGAGAGAACATCTATTAAACAATAAAATAGAGAGATTGTGATGTATTTTCAACTGCTTTGGGGGAATTCTACAAAATTAAGTATCAGAATTGTTTTTCTTATTGGCAACTATTGATCTCTGGCTGTGCCAGTTTCTCTCATTAACACTTTTATTACCTTGTCAATCACAGCACAACCTGCACTAACCAGAGGCTAAAAGGATTTACTGTTATTAACAAAACTGTCTGGTGCCTCAGAGCAATAAAAACAGCTGAAACCTCTGGGGGAGGGAGAATTCTGCAGAGATTTTGGTACCATTTTATTCTGGAGACTGTGAATCAGAGGGGGGAAAAAAAGTGAATCTATAAAACAGGAGCCAGTTTCTCAGCTGAAGGAAATTATTGAAACATGTAAGAAGCATCAGAGCTGTGGGGTCCTCTGTCTGCAGTTAAAGGTCCAGCCAGAAATCCAGGGTAATACCTAAAAATAGTGATTCTAAAAGTGCTGTTTGTGGGACGGAAGCCTGGTACCTGTGGCACTCTGCAAACAACAAACAAGTCAATTCCTGCCCAAGCAAACACGTGGTTCAAGGTCTAGAGAGGTTTTCACAACTTGGCTTTCAAACCCATTTCTCCTCAAAAGCACCCAAAAGTTGGTATTTTGAAGGCCTTGTCCTTGGTGTGGTGGGAAGCATAAAAGCTTCAGGACAGAGTGTCCCAGCACTGTGAAAGGTGACCCTAAAAATGCCATGGCCATTGGTTATCAACCCTTTCATGATGACCTCTGTGGTGGGGTACTTGATAACAGCTTCTGGTGAGAAAGGACGTGTTGCTTTTGGTACCTATGTCTTCTCTCAGGTTCAAGCATCTTTAAAGGCATGTGGTTAAAAGTCCCTACTTGTGGTCACTGTAGCTACAACGTTTGTGAACAGAAGACTGCATACTACTTCTCAGTTTCCAGGTAACAAAATAGAAGTCTCGAGCTCTGGTGTGATTCACAGAGCTGGCCCTCAAGTTCAATACAAGAAGATGCTTTTTCCCCCTGGCTGTGGGAGAGATGCACGTTATCAGAATGCAAAGGTGATGTGAATAGGCGGTCCTATCCTCAGTATTTAGCCTGCCTCAGTACCTGGACACTAGACTTGTTTGCTTTCTTAGGTAAAACATCTAGTAGAACTTGTTTCCAGAGAGTAAACTGCTGGTACAGTACGCTTGCAATGAGCTCAAGGCAGTCACTCCTCCACTGTGAATGTGGATGAAGGAGCAGGGATCCCCTATCAGGCTGTGGGACAGGTTGTGCTGGACCACAGGATGTGTATGTAACCTTCTCATCTCCCTCTGTCCCTCCAGAGCACATTGTGGAATGGGGGCTCATCTCAATCCTGGCATCACTCCTGGACTCTGCAGTGTGGCAATGAGCATCTCGTTTCTTTCAGGGCATGCACTTTCCCTGGCTGTGGCTCCTGAATGGGCAAGGGTCCAAGATATTTTGGGTTGGTTTTTTTCAAAAAAAAAAGGAAAAGGGCTCCCTTTTGTCGGTGTCTTTGGAATGTAGTGGAGGTTTTTTCATTACTACTACAGTCTAGATTTTTTTGTCATTTTTCCTAACCTCCAAGGTCACTGAGACACTTCAGAGATGTGAGGCTGTTCACTGGAGTAAGGAAGCGATTGACAAAAGGCACAAGATGGGTGAAGACAGCCATTAAAACCCTGCTCTGGCTCTAAATATAGCTACCTTTCCATGCCAGTCTCCTGTAATTTGCATATTGAATTAGCATCTCATTAATATCTTATTAGAGACACTGGAAACTTAATGACAAAAACAAACGCAGCATGTGCAAAGAAGAATAATAGGATGAATGAATGGAATAAAAGAGCTTTTTTTCCCCCCCCTTTTGAGTATTCAAATGAAGATTCAGCTGCACTCTGTCAGCTGGGCTGCGGTTTCTGACCACCTTGGTGTCAGCAGTGCCAGGAGGCTGAACGTGTCCCTGTCACATGGATGAGGCCAAGAGATAAAGCTCTAAAGGTCATCAGCACACTCTCAGTGGCTGGTGCACCCTGGCAGTGCCTTGTACTGATTTACATGCAAGTTTCATTTTAGCAGAAGCTCCTCAAACCATGCCAGCTCCCCAGGATTTTCCAGTTAAGCTTTGGCATCAGAGGTCCTGAGCTGCAGGCTTTGGATCCAAATCTTCACAAAAGATGAGGAATAAGAGAAGAAATTAATTGGCTCTTCTGGGCTGCAAACTGACAAGTTCAGGAATTCCTCTTTCTTAGCTAAGCTCTATCTAATTTTGTCAAGAGTTCCTAGTGATGAGCCCAGCCACTGCAGCCTCTATCAACTCTCCCCAAATGACTGATCGCTTCAGTGCGCATATTGCCATCACTGATTTTGCTGTTCAAGTGCTCCCTTAATAAGGTACCAATTAGATTATCTCCTGCTAGAAGCATATTGCAGCTGCAAACCAGATATCGTATCATTAGCACCTTTCCCTTCGATTGTCCTGTGGGATGGAAACACCAGCAGTGGGAGCAGCTTATTTCCAGCAGCCCCTCATGGTTTTGGTGGTGAAGAGATTCCATCTGGGTGAAGAAGAGAGCAGTGGGTTTAAGGGATGTTACCCACACTTTCTGCAAACTGTGGTAGAGAAATGCTGTTGGTACCTGTAAGGTGGCCCTTGTGACCCTTGAAGTCAGAGACCACCTGATACAGAGAAGGAGACTCTGGAAAAGGAGACATTCAAAAGCTGAAGCTGTCACTATGGGCAACCTGTGTGCATCAAAGCATAAAGTGTGGGATTCTAGAGATAACAAGTGGTCTTTGCTGTAAGCACCAGATCAGGCTGCAGAGCAGGTGAGGTAAGGGCTGTGAGTCTCCCTTGGTCTGTAACTAACCCTGTGTGGCATACGGGCTGAAACCTGGATATGGGCACATTGCAATTAGAAATCCAGCATGTGAAAGTGAAATCAAACAGTCATCATTTGGGGAACACATGAAAACAATTATTTGGAGACTCTAGTGAGCTGTTTCCTCATCAGATTTAGCTGTAATGTATTGCATTACATTAAAAAAAATCACCGGTAATGTAAACCATGCAGAGCATGGAAATGCTCTTCAGTTCCTCTTTATAAGTGTGTTACAAGAAATAATTTGGGTCTGTATTTATGTGGACTGTTGAGTTTGTGGTGCTGGCATTGGGCAGCCATTAGTAAGTTAGTCTAAACCTGTTTTGCAGCCTTATACTGAAAGAAGCAGAGGAAATTACGCGCTAGACATAGCTGCCTGACCTGGTGCATGGAGGCTCAAATGGAGATTGAGCTTTCCTTGTGTCACCCAAGACATCACTTGAGTCCAGTTGTCCTAGAGAGCCTTCTATCTGAAGCTGCACAGAGAAGAGATGGCAAAAAGTCAAGGATCCTGGTAAGGAGCACAAGGGTTTGTGACCTCTGTGTCATGCCATGGCCTCCTTCGGTGCTTACAGTGCTTAGCATCATCACTTGATCTCACCTAGTGCCCCTAAAGCAGGGGGTTGAGACAAATGAAGCTTTAGTAATGGGTAATGCCCATGTGCGGTGGGATGTTTTTCACCTTTTCCACATGCTGTCATTGCACAGCACCCCACAGCGCCTCTGTGTCAGGGGATATTTGGTTTCAGTCTTGCTCTGAACTACCCTGTAAGTTCCTCTCTGCAGAGGCTGTAAAGAGACAAAGCTTCTCCAGAGATACTAAGGCTTATCCCTATGTAGGTGCCCGAACACAGGAAACCTGTTCACTTCAAGCTGTGCCCCCCAAGTTGTAGGACAGTTGTACAGTGGATGTTGCTAGCGGGCCATTGTAATTTTCTGTGCAGGCAGGTAAGTTGTTTCAGTCAGTGAGTAATCCAGCCATAAATCCTCATCTTTCCTGTCTGGATTTTTAAGACTGTATGACCCAAACCCTGAAGAGGCTCTGCTGTCACTCACATTCTTACCTTCCCCCACACCAGCATATTCCAAAATGCATCAGTACATCAACTGTTGGCACCTGTCTCTCCACAAGTCTTCTTTACAAAGGCAAAGTGATTGATCCTTTAAGCAGGGGTTCAGTAATCATATTCATTTATTCAGGTACTGTCCTGCTGTATGTTCTGAAAGAGCAGAGCTGCCTTTCCAAACGTATTCTTCAAAGCCTTTAACAACTTAAGAACAGCAGTCTGCAGGGGAGGGAGGGAGAGTCTGTAATTTAGAAACACAAAAAGAAGAGGGTGCAGTGATTTTTTGGTTGCCGAAGCAACATCTGTGAGGTCAAGGCAAGATGGATGAACACCAGCCATACACTCTCTTGGCACGTTGAATATAGAGAGAAGTGTTGAGCATTTGAACTTCAGCCAGTCATACTGATACCACTGAAAAACAACTGGCTTACTGTCCTCAGCAACAACTGCAGTTAGGGTTTTGCAGACACTTACTGAAGAGGTAAAATGACAAAACCAACTCACAGTAACCCTGGCTCCACTGGCATCTTCCACAAGGTCAGTATTCCTCATAGAAAGATGGACAAGAATTTGGTATGCTCCAAACTCCTTTCTACACAAAAAGTAAGTGGTTTGTCTGTCATTTGTGGCACATGGAGTTCCTCTTTTTTTTTAGAGTACTGTGACTCTACCACCACACTACACTGAGCCTTGCTGCTGCAAGAGCTGTTTGAAGTGTTCCTCTGTCTGCCTTAGCTGCTTTTCCTGAGTGCAATGTCAAGGCGTCCTTCACAAAACAGAGACTTGGTGCTGGATGTTAGTTACTCAGCTTTGCCTTGTTGAAAACCCTTTGGACTGGTTCTCAGGGCCACCTGACCTTGGTTGTCGACCAGCATTTAGTCTTTGAGGCTGTCGCTTCCTGCATGATAAGATAATCATACCAGAGCAAGAGCTGACAAGCGGTGTTTTGATGTAAGCAGTGAGCAAACAGACAGATCAATAAGTGCTGAGCAAGGCACGCTTCACCTCATATCGTATCGACTCGCTGCAAAAATAATGGGGCAGCAAAATGAAAATGTGTTGTGTTCTACCTGAGTTATGGTCAGTGGTTATATATAATATAACACAATATATTAACTTAGATGGGACTTGCTGCTGAAAAAAATTACAACTGGGCAGGCACAAAATGTCCTGTTTTTAATGTGCACGGCATCACGTCGAGATTAACTACATGGAGCATGGGGGAAGCGAAAGCAACAATAAATTTCTATTATTATAACCGTAGGAAGAATGCAAGAAAGATTTATTTTAAGGGCAAAATTTCTGTGTCCTGTTAGTCCGACAGTCTAATGTGTGAGAGATTTACGAGTGCAGTGAGTAATGATCTGAAGTGTTTACAAAAGTTTACCATTTGTTGGTTTTTATTTTCACTCTCGATGAAGCTGTTGATGAGCAGTGGAAGTATGATGCTGCACTGACTGGCTGTCGGTGGGAATTGTGCTATAGGTTGGTTAGAAACTTTTTGATTTAAGAAGCTCTAATCTCTGAAAGCCAGATGGCAGACAGCCAAGGTAGAGAGAGGCACAAGAATACACTGAAGGAAACAGCATATGTAAAGAGACTTCTGGCCTGTTGGAAGTATGAGTGTAAGTGATGAGGCAGGGAGGCACTTGTTTGTGCTTAGGTTGCTTTGGATGCAATAGAGGTTCCCCTGCTTTGCCTTCCCTTGTCTCTGCTGTTTAATCACAATGGACATTCCTGTAAGGGATATATTGATGTCTCCACATGTATTCAAGCACTTCTGTGTCTCCTGCTGCATGCCTGCATTTGGAGAAATGATGGGCAAGTGTATAAACAGAGTGCTGATGGGAGGAACTCAGAGTCCTTGTGACAATCAGGTTGCAGAGGGAAAGAGCGGAATGGCAACTGCTGGGCATTTATTGCTTTTGGAATGGATTGCATGTTATCTACAGAAGAGGGTGTTTCTCACAGCTATGGAGGCATCTATCTTAGCTCTCAGCAGCAGATAGCAAACTGCCTACTCAGGGCCTTAGCAAGATAGGAGATGATTATGCCTGCTTGGTTAATTGTGATATGACATGACAGAGAATATAATTTACATTGATGATAATTACTGCTGACCCAGGTAGTTTTGCAAGGCTTGGATGGATTGTAGGGGTTGGTCTGATGGATCAGCTCCTTCCAGTAAGGATCTTCTGCAGCTCTGCAGCGTCACAGATATGCTATGTTCCAGAGTGTTTATAATATGTTTAATGTGGGAATCTGCACCTAAAAAGAAAACAAAGGTAACAAAACAGAACTAATACTCTCAAAAATGAAATGAACTCTTGAAAAATGAACATGTAAATCTGGAATGCATTTGCAGTAGGTTTTGGGGGCAGTAAATGCCACAGATATTCACAGAATCAGCCAGCCATTGGGGTCACAATATTGCATCCAAATGTTCTGTCCTTTCATTTCTTTTTTCTTGTGAAGCGGGGAAAATTGAAAGTTCCATCTTTGCTGTGATTGTAGGTCAGCGATGTAATAAGACATCTAAGCACAGACAGGAGAAGGAAAGTATCTGAAGGCAGGGTATAGCATTTCAAATAGTTAAGTAGGTTATTTCTCAGTTGCTGCCCAAACTTGTCAGGAAATAAGAACATTTTGAGAAAGGTTTTTTTTTTGATAATAAGCTTTCGGCGTTTTGATAATAAACTTTTTTCTTAGTAATCATGTAAATGGTTATGAAAACGCTTTTGTTACCGAAAGGGATATGAACAAAAATCTTAGTTCATTAAGAAAAAAATAAAAATATTAGGTCTGCATTTTTGATTTTTAATTGCTAATGAAACAACCTGTTTCAGAGGAAGAAGATGCCGAAAAATACTTGAGTAGCTGTTATTCAAACATATCAGCCAGACAACCCTTAACTTACCCAGATCAAAAAGGTGACTCCATAATTTTAAGCAAGCTCTGGTAGAAATGACAGCAGAACTTGGCATAGTGAATAGCTCTTTAGTATAAAAATGAGTGTATTCAGGCAGTTCATCATAATGCCTGATTTTACAAAAATATGCGGAGCTTCCAGCAGTGACTAGTGCTGCTGAAAGGAAAGCATGTTATTTAGATGTGAAACTTCATTTCAGGCTCCTATTGCTGACAGCTTTTGTCTTAAAAAGTGCTAAAGCAACTCTGTGTTTCAGGGACCTTGGATTGCGTTTTTTTGAACTTTTCCATTGCCGTGGAATGGGAATTTGGGAAGAAACCTTGTTTCGAAGGCCATTGAGATGGTGTAGACTGGTTGCAAAAGCCTTTAGCTCGTGGGAACTATGTGATGCTTATGGACTTAGGATGTATTGGGTTGGAAGGGACTTCCAAAGGGCATCTAGTCCATCCACCCCTACAACAAACAGGAACATCTCTAACTAGAACAGATTGCTCAGAGCCCCAGCAAGCCTGGCCTGGAAAGCTCCAGGGATGCTGGGTCCTTCACCACCTCTCTAGGCAACCTGTTCCAGTGATCCGCCACCCTCAGATTCAAGAACTTGTTCCTAAAGTCCAGTCTCAATCCAGCTTAAAACCATGACCCTCCATCCTATACTTCCCTGGCCTAATGAGCAGTTACTCTCCAGTCTTCTTATAGGGCCCTTTCAGCTACTGGAATGTCTCTATAAGGTCCCCCAGAGCCTCCTCCAGGCAAGACAACCCCAACTCTCTCAGCCTGTCTTCTTACGAAGAAAGGTGCTTCAGCCCTCTGAGCATTTTTGTGGCCTCCTTTGGACCCACTCCAACAGGTTCACATCCTTCTTGTGTTGGGGGCTTCAGAGCTGGATGCAGGACTCCAGGTGAGGTCTCACCAGAGCAGATTAGAGGGGCAGAATCCCCTCTCTTGATTTGCTGGCCAAACTTCTTTCTCTGCAACCAGGATGCAGTTGGCTTTCTGAGCTGCAGTTGCACACTGGTGGCTCATGGACAGCTTTTTGTCCACTAGTACCCCCAGGTCTTTTTCCACAGGGCTGCTCTCCAGTACCCCCAGCCTGGAGTGATACCTATGGTTGCCCTGGCCCAGGTACAGGACCTTGCATTTGGCTTTGCTGAAGCTCATGAGGTTTGCCTGGGTCCACTTCTACAGCTTGCCCAATTGACTATGGGTCTCAGGGTCTAGCAAATCACATATTTTAGGGTCCATTTTTCTGGCTGTGGGGGTGCTGTGGTGTTTTGCTCCTCCTATGGATTCACACCTTGCCATTTCCCTGACAAAATGCTACTATGTGCAGCCCTGGGTTGGAGCAGAGTGGCATTTGCCAGCAGAGAGCTCTGCTGCTTGTACCCCCCTGCATTTTTAAAAACTGCTTGCAGCAAACTGGCTTCTTACTGGGAGCAAGTTGTATTTCGTATTTGTGCCTGCACTGCTGGCTGTGCTCTGGCTTTTTTGCTGTGTCCCGTCTTTGCTTGGAGACCGAGCTCTCTCTCCCTTCTGCTCTTTCATCTCCACACCTTTAATCTTGTGCCTTATTTTGGATGGTGGGAGAAGTGGCAGGAAGGTGCTGAGGGGATCAAAGACACCTCAGGGACTTTGAAGTCTGGGAACTCTGGCTTGTGCAAGTTGTTTAAAGGGTAAAAGAGGGTACAATAGGGGATCATAGCCCAAATCAGGAAAGGGAAAGGGTTATTCCATTGAGTGGGGTTGTCATTGAGTAGTGTTGGGTGGCTGTACCTTCCTTTTCCTGGCTTTCAAGAATGTGAGGCCATGAACTTGAGGCTTTGCTGCATGCCAAGTGCTTTCCTTGCTCTAAATGAGATGGAAACACGCAAAAAGAAAGAAAAGTGAATGGGAACAATTTGAAACACAGAACATCTGCACTTTCATTATTAAAAGAAAAACAAACCAAATATTTAAAAAGTCAGAGTAGTCCCTGGAGAGATTTTGCTCAGCAGGTGATGAGCGAGGCAGACATCTACATGCAGAGATCTATTTTTCCTGCCTTCTCATCTCTTCTCCCAGGCTAGAGTCTCAGCCCACAGCTGTCTGAACCCCATGGCCTCATAAATGCTTTCACATTGTGACTGGTGAAGAAAAGGAGCTCAAAGGGAGCTGAAGAGAGTGGTTTAGTGATGATTAAAAGGGGGTAAAAAGCATTTGAATAAGTATCTTTTGGCACCTGCTAGGAGTAGAAGACACCTGCTATTTGATAGTTTCTTCCCAGTGCTCTGATAAACATTTAATCCATTTAGCAGATGGGGCTGAGAGGAGGTCCAACGCTGAGATTTGTCTCACCTGACTGTATACTACCCTGTTGTACAATCCTGTTTATATGACTGCCAAGGCCTGTCATGTGCAACTTACAACTGGCCTTGTGCAAACCTTAAAGCCACTGAACTTTGCAAGCACCATTTGCAAACATCACAGCGCATGCTGTAGCATGAGTAACACTTCACAGAATCATGGAATCATTACAGTTAGAAGAGACTTCCAAGATCATCCAGTCCAACTGTCAACTCAGCACTATCATACCCACTAAACTGTGTTTCACAAAATCATAGAATAAACAAGGTTGGAAAGGACCTCCTAGTTCACCGAGTCCAACCATACTCACACCCACAAATAACTAAATACCTGATCAATGGAAAAGCACAAAGTAAATCCCTACACACCTGCCACTGTGGCAGGTTACAAAGCACCATGTCTACATACTTATTAAACAATTCCAGGGATGGTGACTCAACCACCTCCTTGGGAAGGCCGTTCCAGTGCCAAACCACTCTTTCTGTAAAAAAATTCTTTGTAATATCTAATCTAAACGTTCCTTGCCTCAACTTCAGACCATTGCCCCGGGTTCTGTCATTAGTTACCAAGGAGAAGAGGCCAACACCCACCTCTCTACAACCTCCCCTCAGATAGTTTCAAAGAGACAAATCTACACGTTAAATTTCTCACAAGGTAGCCCAAAAAAACCCATGAAGATGTTCTGTTGTACGAGACCTAGCCCTGCTTAGACCAGGAATGGTCTAGAGGGTGTACTTTTGCCTCACAGAATGTACCCAGTGATTTGCAAGTCACATAGCTATCCTGCATATATGGAGCTGGGCTGCAAGATAACAGTCACTGTGAAAAGACTGAGAACTTAACCATTGGCTTGGTGATGGATCACATTACAAGGGTCTCAGATTCACCACAGCCAGAACATGAGTCTGTCCCAGCTTTAGTATTTTAGGTGGAAGATGGCAAATGCTACCTGCAAATTGCTTGGACAGCACCTTCTTTATTTAAAATGAAAGCCACCTGAGATAAAGATAAGGAAGGGCTTTTTTTATCTGAAAAATCTTTCCTAGGTTTCTTTGCTAGTCTAAGAGAAAAACCATGAAGTCAATGGTCTTCTGAAGATTCTGCATGATGAGTTACATCAGCTATTAGAGTCAAGATCAGCTTGCTTTGCGTTGTAAGGGCAGTGAGCTCTCAAAGTCTAGATGAGTCTTTATTGTAGTTTTGTGATCTCAGAGACTTTATAAAGCTCTGGGCACACTGCTCAATACACCTATTTTGTGTTGTGGTTGCTTAAAATCACAGCTCCTATTTGGGAAGTGGAAAACAGCTCTTTGGAAAAATATTCACTTTTAAATGCTTTGCTTATGTTTAGAAACTGTTGACTTTTCAAGAAGAAAACGATGACCACAACCCAAACCACCAACCTCCACCAAACACCAATAGAATGGAAAATACAAAGATGGGGGAAAAAATATCTGATACTATGATTATAACCAACACAGGAAAAAGAAGGATGCAGGAACATGAGTTCTCTCCAGCAAGCTGGAGTTTCTTGTCCTCCATGAGCGTTTTCAGGTTTAGCCCAAGAACTGCTGTGCAAGGATAAGGATTCAAAGTGTGTAGATGTGTATTTGGAAACACGGTTTAGCAGGCATGGGGGTGTTGGGTTGATGGTTGGACTTGATATATGATTCTGTGAGGGGCTTGGGGGCTGGCTGTCTCTGTT
Organism: Upupa epops; assembly: GCA_013397515.1. Taxonomy (NCBI): domain Eukaryota; kingdom Metazoa; phylum Chordata; class Aves; order Bucerotiformes; family Upupidae; genus Upupa; species Upupa epops. The sequence continues at coordinate 68,423 of VZRI01007960.1, forward strand.
AACAGTAGCGTTAAACACATCAGACCTTATCTGTATCAAAAGAACATTCTTCCAACACTGTACAGCACACATAAGCCCTTTGTGTCGGGAAGCTTTACAAGGAGCCCAGCACAGTTTGGAAGAAAGTTGCCTACAGCAGCCAGGGCTGAGGTACACATCTAGTGCCTGCAGAGCTCCTGACCACCAAGAGGAACAAAACTGACTGACTCTTATCCTTCCAGCAATGCAGAAAGGTCCAAACAAAGTTCTCAATACGTAGGCAGGAGAGGCAACTGGTAATGGCCCAAAGCCCTACTTCGGGCTGTGAGACAGCTCAGATCCAGGTTCTTCCCAAAGTTTTCCAGCTCTCTGTCAGCTGTAACATGCTTGCAGCCTGCTGCAGAGAACCACTGCAGCCTTCTCTGCATGCAAATTGTTAAGGCAGTGTGCATGAGGGCTCCAATTAATACTCTGCTGCCAATAATGATTTTACATTATAGATATTAACCTTGGCATATTTCAAATTAAATGCTGGCATGTTGGGGAGGATTTTGTGTATGTTGCATTGTGAAATAATGAATTATGGGTTTGCATGTTTTATAAGCTGATTTTCTTTAGTAATTGTGAGATTAATGTTGGGGAAAGTGCACTGGCTACTCCAGTAATTAGGGCATTAACCAGGCATTTTGGAGCCACAGGCTTATTTTCCTGCTCCACACTGGCTTTCTGCAGGTCTTTAAACATTGCATGTGCAAAGGAGATAGGAGTGCTTCCACTCTCGTAGGGGTGGATTTGTAATCCTGAGAGAAGGTAACCCTCTTCTTTGGTGCCCAAACATCTTTTTTCTTTTTTTTCAAGAAAAGCTCCTCAATTCCCAGCTCACTTGGGTACCCATCTGCAGTGATCTGACTCCTGAACCAAGACTATGAACCACGTATCATCAAAGTTTGGATGATCATGAGTTCTTAGGTGAGATTTCCTTTTACGAGTACTTTTTTTGATTTAATTCATTTGTCATTAGTAATAGACCAAATTGATTACATGGAGTAATAATGTTGAAAGTCTGGTCTGGTGGGGTTTGTCTGAGGTACACAGTTCTGAGGACATCTGGTTCAGACTAAGGACAAGGACAATTGGAGGCTAAGTGCCACAACTACCTGATGGGCAACAGGGCTAATGGTGATTTAAAACTTTGCAGTTCTTTGCCCTGTCACCTTCCTGAGGATATTAGGAGAAGCATTTTTCATTGCTTCTCCTGCCCCTCAAACCACTCCCCAAAAATTAGACTTCTGTTCTAAGCACCCTGCAAACCAGTATCCTCTGCCAGGGGCAAGTGCAATGCTTGGGGCAGGGCTACAACCTGCATTTAACTCAATGAGAAGGGTGCCCAAGGGTTATCCAGTCTGTTCTTCCTATATGTGGTCCTTGAGCAATGTTTAAATGTAGAATATCCCAAAGTGCTGAGCTCTGAGGAAACCTGGCCCTCATTTACCCTGCTGTTGCCATGTTGGGTAATGGAAAAAGGATGCTTATAAGGCCACTTTCTTTCAGAAGAATTTTGTTTCTGTTCCAACTGGCAATAACTCGAACTCTGTGTAAACTATTTTATGGATCTGTATAGTCAACAGATCAATTTTATTATACTTGGCTACTGCAGAAAAACTGTAAACTCCTGCTGTTAGCCGATGTCTGGGAAATACGTTTACAACTTTATTCCTTTCCTTCGGTGGCATCGACGTATTTATTTTTTATTTAATAAAAGTTGTGCTGTGCTCTCTCACCCATGCTATTTTATCATGCAGAACTTTTCACATGGCCAGCTCCAGCATGACACATTGTGCTAATGAGAAAGCTTTTGCATTTCTAAATATTGTCAGATCTCTTGATTTCTCTTTGACTGGTAAAAGTTCAGTTCACCTTTGTCTTTTGACTATTAGGTTTCATTCATTTGAAAAGTGTTTTTTGTAGTGTTCGTGCAAGTATTGGTTTCCAGTGAAGTCCCCAATGTGACTGAGAAAGCAAAATTTAATTCAAAATGACTTAACCCCTTTTAAAATTATTTACAAATTATTAAAAGCTGAAGGGTTAGAGTTGCTGGTACTTAGAAGCATGGTAGCTGGCATGTCAGAGTGGTTTCCTTAGGCAGTTAAGCTTCCTTACAACTGGTAGCTGCCCTGAGCACATCCTTCCTGGTTTAGTAACAGTTTTGGTTTATGCAGGGAACTGGGCTGCATCAGTAAGCTACCCAGGGACATGAATACCACCTTGCTGAGAGCAAGGGCTTTTCTGTGGGGCATCGCACAATATCACAGTATTACAGTAATGATGAGGCTGGAAAAGACCTTAAAGATCATCCAGTCCAACCTAAAACCAACCAAGTAAACCTAGACTTCTGACATCTAGATCATGCCACTCAGCACCTCATCCAGCCTAACCTTAAACACCTCCACCTCTGTGGGCAGCCCATTTCAAAATCTGATCACTCTTTCAGTGAAAAACTTTTTCCTAATGTCAAATCTAAACCTCCCCTGATGGAGCTTAAGACTGTGACCCCTTGTCCTGTCTCCAGTGTCCAGGGAGAAAAGACCAACCCCCGCCTGACCAAAACCACCTTTTAGGTAGTTATAGACAGCGATAAGGTCACCCCTGAGCCTCCTCTTTTCCAGGCTAAACAGACCCAGCTCCATCAACCTCTCCTCGTAGGGCTTACCTTCCAGACTCTTTACCATTCTAGTTGCTCTTCTCTGGACTCATTCCAGCACCTCGGCATCCTCCCTAAACTGAGGGGCTCAGAACTGAACACAATACTCCAGATGCAGTCTAACCAGTGCTGAATACAGGGGGAGGATAACCTCCCTCTCCCTGCTGGCCNCCTCTGCAGGGCCCTCTTACCCTCCAACAAATCAACACAGGCTCCAAGCTTGGTGTCATCTGCAAATTTGCTCATGATGGATTCCAACCCGTCATCAATATCATCAATGAAGATGTTGAACAGGACCAGACCTAATACTGAGCAGCAATGGAGTCAGCTTCTCTGGAGATGTTCAAGACCCGCCTGGCTGCGTTCCTGTGTGACTTGGTCTAGGTGACCCTGCTGTGGCAGGAGGATTGGACTACATGATCTTTTGAGGTCCCTTCCAATTCCTAATGATTCTATGATTCTCTGATTCATCTAACCCAGTATCCCATCTGTGACAAGATGTGAATCTTCCACAGCAATAGATATGGGATGATTTGCACTAAACAAAGGTCTCACCTCAACCTTGCATTGCTACAGATCAATCCTGGAGCAGGTGTTTTACCATGAACATCTGGTGGACAGGGAAAGCTCATGATACACTCATTATTTCTTGAATGATGCTAAGTAAAAATTACAGAATCATAGAATGTATTGGGCTGGAAGGGACCTCCAAAGTTCATCTAGTCCAAACGCCCTACAACAAACAAGGACATCTCTAACTAGAACAACTGTGCTGTCTTTTGTCGTGCATTAAAATGGCATTTTCCTCTTCAAAAGAACTGCCTGCAGAGCCACAAAATAGATAAAGTGGGAAAGGACCTCTTGAGTGAGCTTCAGACATGGGCTGCGTTTGACAGCCTTCAAATGAGTATTGGGGAAAAAATGACAGATCTCTTTTACGTGAATGGAAATCAGTGCAAAGTGCTCAGGTGAGCCCTACATTTCCAGAGTCACTTTTTGGAGTGGATTCACACCTTTGCTGTTGCTGTGATATCTTGGTAACTCTATTATTTCATATTTTCTCTTGGTTTCTGTGCAATTTTCACATTCAGGGTCAAGTTTTCACTAATGACAGCTCCTTGCATTTCAAGGTGGCTGAACCGGCAGGACGTATGGCATGTATTCACAGAGCTTAAAAATATCTCTCTGCGTGACATATGCTGTTTGTCCCTGAACACTGGATAGGTTAATTGTTAAAGAGACATTAATAACGTTAACTGATGGTATGGCTTCCCACTGCTTCTGCCCTGGCAATCTCACACTGGCAAATGGATTAATAATTCTATCGGAAATGAATGCTGTTGCTATGCAAGTAACTCAAAACTAGATAATTTAAGAATAGTTTGGATGATTACTAATTAGATCCACTGACACAGGGGAATTTGAATTATTCATGACTGGCTGGAAACAGCGGGTAATTCATTTGTGCACTTCTCTGCAACTAATGTGAAAGTTGTTTATTTTTCCCCCTACGCATACCCAGATGATCTGCTAAAAATGATCCCTTGTTTCCATGCTGATCACTTCACAGCAGAGGAACATCAGGGCTGCAAGAGTAGGATTAAAAAGCCTTAAAAAGTTAGTTGGAGAAACATGTGAACAAACCACACTTTTAAGTCATGAGATTTATTCTTCTCTGTTTCAACAGGCCAAGACAACATCTGAACTTCTGAATAAATATTAAAAATTAAGATGCTTATGCTCTCCTAGGGTGGGTGAGGAGATGCCACATGGTGCCACCTCCATCCTTTAATGCACAATATTTTGGCTGCTAGGTTTCATAGGGATAGCTGGGAAGACATGGGGGCACCCTTTGCAATTCTCCCTGCTCTCTCTGCTCTCCCTGGCCTCATCCAGGACCACCCTGTCTCCCTACAGCACAGGCATCGAGCACTCCCTAGAGACCACCCCCCTCTCACCTGGATGAATATGCTTCTCCCTCTGAGGACCCTGTATGAGTACAGATGTACATGCCATTCAGATCTGTCCTTCTCGGACTGGAATCATGCTGTTTTCATGAGAAAAGGTGCTCTTAGTGTCTCTGCTAACATGCACTGCTGGACATAGAATTTGCTAAGGTGAGGTGGATAATTCCAGTTGAGAACACATAGGAGGTAGTGAAAGATGTTCTCCAGCTGTGCTCTGTTTATCTCTAATGGCATGCAAACAGCTTCCAAAGAGGGTGGAAAAGCTTTCTGCACTGACAGCTCCCTCTGTGCTGGTGCTGAGCTGGGACCCCACCACCAAACAGCAAAGATGCTTAAGCAAACCAACTTTAGGACTCTTCCTTTTTTACCTTGGTCCTTTACTTAAATGTTTCTGATTAGTTTAAGCAGGATGTGTTGTGGGGAAAGTCGCTTGAAGTGAAGGACAAATAACCTCACAGAAGAAATTACCTAGCTCATTCAATACCAGGCTCTGCAGATCCTATTGCCTTTATTAATTTATAAGCTTTATTATCTTGATTTTTCATTAAAATACATTAAGTTGGTCTAACTCATAAAACAGATAAAGCGAGGCACAATCGTTCATTTGCCACTGATCCATATTTGTAACTTGCAGAGAATGACAGATGTGGCTGTCACACACAGTACCATGCCCAATCCAGGAATGCTGCACAACGATGAGTTGTTGAAGCAGAGCACAGCACAGCACCTCACCTTTCCTCTCTTGTGCAAATGCATACTTCTTGCTCTTATTTTTACTAGTTTCCAGCACAGCAGCACTAGGTCATGTCAGTGGCTTTGATGTGTTGAACCCTTTGCCAAGTGGGAGGCAGAGAAATACTAACTTGCTTGAGCCAAAAAACAGGAGCAGTTACTGGACTTGGCCTTGTGGTCAAAGGAAAAAGTAGAGGGGAAGGGGTGTAGGAGCTATTGTAGATGGGATTAGCATGCCAAAGAAGACACATAAAACATATTGTGTACCAGTGGACATATTTTAAGGCTTGCATTTCTTCCTTTTTTTTTAATTAAATACCTGATTCAGGTCTTTCTTCCATCTTAAACCAGCTAACTTGAGCACAGATCTCTGTTTCTCTGTGGGTGTGTATGTGTGTGCATGCCACATGTCTCCATTACTGGGCAGATGTGAGAAGCTTGCAAAGGCCTCAAGTGTGTTAGCATACTAATTCCTATATATATATGTATATGAGGTGGCAGTAAGCTCATGCAGCCCAGAAGGCCAACTGTATCCTGGGATTCATCAAGAGAAGTGTGGCCATCAGAGCAAGAGAGGTGACTTGCCCCTTATACTGCTCTTGTGAGACCCTACCTTGAATCCTGCATCCAGTTCTGGTATCCCCAATATAAGAAGAACATAGAATTGTTGGAGCGAGTCCAGAGGAGGCCACAAAGATGATCCAGGGGCTGGAGCACCTTTGCTATGAGGGTAGGCTAAGGGAGCTCTGGGGTTGTTGCACATGGAGAAGAGAAGACTCTGGGGGACCTTATAGCTGTCTTCTAATAGCTGAAGGGAAGTTTCAGCTACAGGAAGGCTGGAGAGGGACTCTTCATAAGGTTTGATACCACAATGGTTTTAAACTGAAGGTGTAGACTAGATCTTAGGAAATTCTTCAGTACAAAGGTGGCAAGATTCTGGAATAGATTGTCTGTAGAGGTTGTGGCTGCCCTCTCCTCAGAGGTGTTCAAGGCCAGGCTGGATGAAGCCTTGAGCAACCAAGTCTAGTTGAGAGATGTTGTTGCCCATGGCAGGGAGGTTGGAATAGATGATCTGCAAACAAAACCATTCTATCATTTTATGATATATGAATCTCTTAGATTTTTCCTCTTACAAAGATGAATTAAATACCAGAGATGTTTCCATAGTGTGTAGCACCTAGAGGAGAAAATTTAGTTGTGTGGCAAAGTCAGGTCTGAAATGCTGCTAGTTTTGCAGCTGTTGTGGTGGTCATAGCCAACTCCTTTGACTCAAGACAGTCTTCAGCAGGCACCATGGCCTTGTGTCCCCCACTCAGCTTTGACCATGTTGAGGCACAGCTTAATCCTGGCAGCAACCTCCCTGTCCAGATCTTCCTCAAGATGAGCAGTGCTGGCACTGTGGGACCATAGAGAGCATGAATACACAAGAGAAAGAATCGCTGTGTGGCTTTTGTTTAATATGTATTTCTGTTTCCTCCTCATGGCAAGTGAGGGAAACTTAATTGGCTATTTCATACCGCTGTCCCTTTCTCCTTGACCCCAGGCCTCAGTTGCTGGCATCTCCAGCATCATTCCATAAATGACAGTAAAATCACTTGATGTGGCAAGGGGGTGCTTTATGAAGAGTGATATGACATCAATCATACTTAACCCACGTGTCCCCGTCACAGGCTGGGGCAGGACCTGTCACATCTGGTTTCCTATTTGAAAATACTTTGGTTTGTGTAGGTTTAGCTGAAAAAAACCAAGAGACTGATATCTAGACAATGGGAGCTGCTAAGAGATGAATTACCTGCCACTCAGAAAGATGCCCTGTCTATGGAAACCATCAAGCACATTTGTAGAGTTTCATTAGTCCTGCTTTCCATCACAACCCCCTGCCCCCACTTGGTGGTTGCTTTTCAGATCCCTTACCATCCCAGCATCTGCTCTCTGAGCCTTTTGGAAAACACTGTAGGATGTGAAGCACCTAAGTCCCACAATAGCATGATTTTATAACTGTTCATAAAAACAAAGCTATCCTGCTGCTTCTTAAATTAATGCTGCACCCTGAGTGTTTCAAACCTGGCATCCGTGTAGATGTGAATAAATATTAGCCAGATCAGAGCCAAGCGCGTTGATGCTCTGCAGTAACACAAAAGGTGCTGTGTATTTTGTTTGCTAGGTTGTGAAAAGGCTGGGGGCTTTTGGTGCTGAGTTTTGGTCCTTAGGGCAAAAACTAGCCTGCAGAGCCACTAGGTAAGTGAAACTGAGACTGTTCTTCATGCTGCTTTTGTTAGTGCTTTTGGTTTCATTTGAATCAAACTTGCCCAGCAGTACAGCAGCCTCTTTCAGTAACAGGGAGCAGAGTTGTGGTCGTAGTTTTGAACAGTCACACCACCAAACAGACCTAATTTTATGGCTAACTGGTTGCTGGTGGAAGCCAACAAAACTTGTGAAGCTACCTTCCCTCTCATCCTATCACCAGTGACTTGGGAAAAGAGACTGACCTCAAACTCTCTACAACCTCCTTTCAGGTACTTAAATAATAAGGCTTCCCTCAGCCTCATTTTCTCTGAACTAAACAACCTCAGTTCCCTCAGCTGCTCCTCATAAGACCTGCCCTCCATGCCCTTCACCTTGTTGCCTGTCTTTGGACCCACTTCAGTGCCTCAATGTTCATCTTGTTTTGAAGTGCCTGAAACTGACCACAATATTCAAGATAGAACCCCAAACAATTTTGCTTGATTTTACCTAAGAAGTGGGAGCATTATTCTCATCTCTTATATTAGCCCTCCTGTGCTTAAGTATATGGGGGTTTCTCAACTGGAATATTATTTTTTCATCTTGTATCTCCTTACAAACTCAAGATGACTGTGTTCTCCTGAGGTACTCTCTTGGATCAACAGAGTCAAAGTTATTAATGTATTGAAAAAAATTCCTGCCACCTTCAAATGTGTGTGTGTGTGTGTGTGTGTGTCCCTCCCAAATAGCACCTTGGTTGTATTTAGGGTTGCACTGGTTAGTGCTCTTGCACTTGACATTGTGATAAATCTAATGAAGTCCTTCTAAGTGAGCAAAGTACCTCATCTGAGGGAAAACAAAGCAACATCTTTCCTTGAGCTGTAAAATAGGTTAAGTCATTTAATTTCGTTCATCCAGAACTGTAGCGCTTGGCACAATCCTTGCTCACTGCAAAAGATCACAAAAGTGTTCAATCACCTGCTGCACACTCTAGCAATAGTGTGTGTGTGGGTTTCCCTCTCACTAAAGAGAAAAGAAAACAGGTCCTTTCTGGCATCTGGCTGCAGGCTGTAAGATTGAAATTAGCAGTCAAGACACGGCCATCTCTACCTACAAAGGCTTTCAGTGGGGAAGTGTGGTGAAGAGAGATCTTATTTGGAAAGATTCTCAATTATAAATGTTGTGGCTGAAGTCTCATAAACTCACAGAATGTGTTGGGTTGAAAGGGATCTCTAAAGATCATCTAGTCCAACCCCCCTGCAACAGGCAGGGACATCTCTAACTAGAGTAGATTGCTCAGAGCCCCCAGCGAGCCTGACATTGAATGGCTACAGGGATGCCCAGGCTTCCACCACCTCTCTAGGAAAACTGTTCCATGGATCCACCACCCTCAGATTCAGCAATTCTTTCCTCATGTCCAGCCTCAATCTACCCTTTTCCAGCTTAAAACTATCCCCTTCTCATCCAGTTGTTCCCTGCTCTTGTGAACAGTTCTTCCCCAGCTTTCTTACAGGCCCCTTTCAGGTGTTGGAAGGTCACTGTAAGGTCCCCCTTGACTCTGTTCCTGTTTAGGCTGATCAACCCCAACTCTCTCAGCCTGTCTCCATAAGAGAGGTGCTCCAGCCCTCTGATCATTTTGGTGGCTTCCTCTTGACCCCCTCAAATGGGTCCACATCCTTGTGTTGAGGGCTCCAGAGCTGGCCATGATACTTTAGATGAGTATCAAAGTTTTGTTTTCAGGAGAAGAAGGGGAAGGATACAAGACAAATTTTGCATGCCTCAAATACTTTTGTCACCTCTGCTGTTTAGTTTGTTGTTTCCTAAAGCCAGCGCAGTTAGAAGTCTTGTAAAACCTAGATTTTTTTGGGTTTCATTGCATAGAACACCCTAAATGAAGTTTGATTTTCATTTCTGCTCCAAAAATCTCCATTAGCTACACTGAGTGAACAATTGACTGTGAATTTTCTATGTTGTTTACATAAAAAATATACAGATATAAATGATAGAATATGACATTATATACTATCTATATTGTAGTTTCTATATTGTTTCACCCTTCTGTTAAAGATTTACAGACTTTTGAATCTTATACTGAATCTTCTTTATCTCTTGGATGGTTTACAGTCCTAAAGGGATACAAGTTTCCTTGTCCTTAGATTAGTAGTTTTTATTCTAACTCCTTAAAATCAGTTCCAGTTTTATGGACCAGACTGCTTGCTTTTATTTCCATTAAAGGCAACTATTGTTAGTAAACACAACCAGAAATGCATTGAGCTCCTGACCTCTGTTTATGAACATGCATCTGTCATGGTTCTCCTAACCTGTGTTTTTCAGTTCATCCTTTGTACTCCACATACAAATAAATATTTGAGCTGATCAGGTTGTATTCTTCCTAGGCATGATTGACTTGGTCATTTCCTAGAGGTCATGGGTTTCCTTTCCATATTACCAAGATGAAATAATAGGCACAACCCTTTGTGTATCATCTCTGTCTTTGACATTGATTGCATATAGATCATTTCAATTTGTTGGAGGTTGGAGAAAACTAAAATAACAATGTTTTAAGCACTGCTTCACTGTAGCACAGAGTGCCTGTTGCATGTCCCTGAACAGGTCAGCATTGAGACATTTCAGAGGTGATAACAGATTGCATATGTTGTTGCTTTGCTGGGTGAAGTGCTTTGCTTTGTATGTTTCCTCAGCAAGGCTGTGGCAGAGTGGCAGGAAGGAAATCTTCCGATTTGTGTTGATTACAGCAGCTGATAATAGTAATAATAATAATAATAGGATTCTAATTATCTCGATGTAATCATTTCCCATCTGTAATGACAGAAGATCCTTAGACACTTGGAAAAAAATACTAGAAGTGAAGTGAAGTGAAAGAGGTTTTGATTTGATTGTTCATGTATTACAGCCTGAAACAAGGAGAGCTCTAAAGTGCCAGCTAGTGTCCAGGCATCATATGGGTATTTTGTACTCTCAGACTCAGATGTCTGTGGAAGAATACATCCCTTTGAAATACACACTGTTTGAAGTTCATGGCTCCCTTAGAAAGAAGAATCAATAGCTGGGTTTTATTCTAATAGATTACATAATTGGGGAAGAAGTCTTACTTTTTTCTTTATCTCTTAGAATAATAATAAAAGGTTTGGTCATGGTAAAGCGATCAGCATGATATAACTGACTAGTAACTAATGCTAAATCCTACAGAACATGCTGCAGGAAATACAAAAGCATAGAGCTTTCTAAGTTTTTTTAAAGAAAAAGGTTCTGCAACTCGAACAGCATTGTAGGCATTTTTAATTCCCCCAAAGCACTGCTGACACTTTTTCTCAGAATTTCAGTAAAAACCTGGCCCCCTGATTTTTTAATGTTTGCAACAGCAGTTACTTCTTCTAAGGAATGAAGATATCCATACAATTATTCCAAATTCTCTGTATGCATCATTTTCAACAGAGATTAGAGTAAAAGAATTATGTATTGGAATGTTAGAGTTTGTACAAGGCCTATCTCCATAACAACTCTCCAACTTACTACATTCCCTGCTGCTCCTCTTTCGAGAACATGTCCCATCCTGTCCCATCAGTGACACTACATATTCCCCTTCTAAGTGTTTGCCTTGCATGCCTAGCATGGAGCTGAAAACTTAACAATGAATTGCTGGGTCTATTACAGTGTCTTAGTGCTGAGGCTGTTCCTTGTGCAGCTTGTGCAGAGCAGATGGCCAAGGTAACATGAAACTCAAGGTGCTGCTTTTCCCTGGGATGTTTGCTAAACCTTCAGACCAGACTGGGCTACCAGGGCTCTGTGGCAACAGATTCAGGAGGGATCAGGCTCTTCTAAGGTATTGATACATTTCCTTGTTCCACTTGTATGGAATCTCTCACCCTGCCAAACTGACTGGAACCCGTTTTCAAGAGGATGGAAAGCAGTAATCCATAAAGCATTTAGTGGTATTTTAGTTCCTGCTAGTCATTTAGTTTAGATCAAGGTGAAAGTGATTTTCCCTCAGAATACGTGGCAAACTGGGAACCATAAATTCCTTAACTCCATGTAATGGGGCTGTGACCTTGCATGAATACCACTGCTTGCTCTGCAGTAGTGAATCTGCAGATCTAAAGAGTTGAGATGTTATACGCTTTTGCAGAAGATGAGTTCTGCTGAAGTAAATAGGCTCCAATTTACACTGGTTTCACATTGAACAGAAAAATCCTGAGGTTTTCTCCTCAAAAAGTGGAGATGAGAAAGCATGGAAAGCAAAAAACCACCAAACCAAATTCTTTGGAGTTTTAAAACACTTTCTTTCTATTTCTGACTTACTCATTTAACATTTTCAGATATTACTTTGCCATGACGAGAACTGTCAATTTGAGAGCAAGCTCAGAGTTGGTATTTGTATACAATTACATGCCTCTGTTAGCAATGAGTTTAGGGCTTGTCTGGTGGCCTTAGACAATCCTTTTCCCTTTGTGACCCTCCAAGGGCTGCAAAGCTCTGTTGGACTAAGAGTGCCAAAGACCTGGCATGGTGTCAGCAGCATTCATTAGAAACCACAATGCTGATGTGCTGCTTCAGGGCCACTGATTTTGCACCACCTACACTCCTGTATGGAACCATCTTGGCTACATCCCACTGCTGTAGATTGCAACACTGCCTTTTTCTCACCTGAGGGCTTTAGCTGCTGTTGACAGGCTATAATTTTGCTTGGCATGCAATTATTCTGGTGCTGAGTCCTTTGGCAAAATGAAGTTATTTCTAAAACTAGTAAAAATCTTTACAAAACAGCATACACTTGTCCAAAGGATTTATTACTGTTTCATTGCTGTGCTCTCAAAATCTGGCCTCTTCTCATCCACTCTGTTAAATTTGGTTGGTCTTCAGGTTCTCGAGCAAGTCATGGTCTTGGAGAGCACTGTGTTTCCTTTATGATGTTCTCAGCCTGTAGACCCCACAGAGCAAAACGCTCAGAAAGAGACTCAAAAGATATTGTTTTGGTGTAGTAATCTTGGGTTGGTTTTCAGAATAAATATTCTCTTATTCTTTGTCTTTGCACTTTTCCCCCCATTTCCTTCTCTCCTTCTCCTTTCCCTTTCCCCTTGCTTTGCCTTTGCCTTTTCCTGATTTTCCTTTTCCTTCCTTTTTCCTTCTCTTTTCCTTTTTTCTTTCCCTTTTCCTTTCCTTATGTTCCAGTTTATATTTTTATCTTTTTTATTTTTTTGAGAACCCTAAGAAATTTTATTTATTTTTTTAACAAATCCCAAGATTCCTATGTTTGGAGCTGAGCCACTGAGAAAACCGCTAACATCGACTTCAGGAAAAGCAAAGATTGACAGCTTGTCTGTTCCACTGATACTGCCATGGCTTACGTTTGTATTTTACCTACTCTGTTCTTCAGTGATTTCTGTGGAGGATACATTGCTTTAAATAATTTATATTGTGGACTTCATTCCCCAATACTCGTTAGTTCACTTTGAGATAAAGTGCAGGGAGAGGTCTGGAGAGTCCTTCTGAAAAATCAATACCTCTGTGATCCTAACTGGAATAATTAAACAAGGGCAATTAAATGAACAAGCAGCCGCTTTAGTCTGTCTTGACAAAGTGCCCTTTTGTCTCGTGAAGGTGAGGATGTTGTTGCACGCTGAGAGTAAAAGTTCGCAGCAAGGTGTCTCTCACTCTGGAAAGTGTCCTTTGCAGCTGCCATGTGGCTGCAGACTTTTCTGTGCAACATGTGGTTTTGCTTAGTCTGGATTTGGACCAGCTGGCTCCTGCACACTCTCACTTGCTGAGCTGCTGCAGATTTGTCTGGTTTGAATTAAAATTATTCTCAATTTATTCACAATCGTGCACATCCCCTTACTATACTCAAACTCTGGAGTGTACAGATCTGGGACCTTTCTTCATAGTCTCCCTTTGCTTCCTGTGACACCAACACCACATTTTTCCTGCCACCATGGTTTGGGACACCTCACTGGCATAGTGGCACACGCTGGCTGACAGGCAGGTCTGGGGTGGATGCACTGCCATGAGGGACACTAATTATACTGGAAAGTGTGTTTACAGGCTCTGATACAGGATCCAGCCCTCACTGAGGGACTTGTCGCTGGCTTCAACTGCTCTCTCTAATTGGGATCATACTGGTTGGTTGCTGAAATGATGCTCCTGATAGGGCAGAGTGAGTTTTCCTGAGAAAAGCCTGAATCACGTCTCACAGCATGGTAGTCTGGCTGATGTGAAATAAAAGGTATGTTTGTCAGTTTTGTGTCACGCTTCCTCCCGCACCTCCTGCTGGGGACCAGGGCTGATATGATTAGAAGCAGCTCAGACATGCCTTTTAGATTGCCTGCAGCAATACTAGCAGGGACTTTGTTTTTTGGTTTCCATTTTTAAAGCTGGGCTTGGTTCTTACCAGCTCTCTGTTTCCATTGCTCATCTGAAGATGGTTCGGCTCACAGGGTACATGCAGCTGTTAGAGAAATGCTTAAAATAGCCCCAGATTTCTGCTTTAGGTTGCAACCTGGGCAGTGGAAATATTTACACACAAGTACATTAGGTGTTTAAACAGCAGACAACAGTGTTTGCAAATAATCCTTAAAAATAAACAGGGACCTTCTGGAAAGTCAGGAATCACAGAATTTCTGAATAATGGGGGCTGGAAGGCACCCCTGGAGATCATCTAGTTCCGCTAGAGCAGATATGCACAGAATCACGTCTAGGCAGGTTTGAGTGTCTCCAGAGAAGGAGACTCCACAACCTCTCTGGGAAGCCTGTTCCAGTGCTCTGCTATCCTTAAAGTTCCTCTTCATGTTCAAATGGAACTCCCTGTGTTCCTGTTAGTAGACATCGTGTTTCAGGAGGTGGGTTAGTGATTCAGAGTTGTAGGAAAGTTGGCTGGACTTGATGATCTTGAAGGTCTTTTCCAACCTTGATGATCTGGATGAGGGGATCAAAACTCTCCTTAGTAAATTTGTGGATGACACCAAGTTGGAGGGGAGTGTCGATCTGCTGGAAGGGAGAAATATGCTGCAGAGAGATTTGGACAGGATGGATGAATGGGCAGAGTCCAACGGAATGAGATTTAACCAGGCCAGGTGCAGGGTCCTACATTTTGGCCACAATAACCCTCAGCAGAGCTACAGACTGGGGGATGAGTAGCCAGAGTGGTCTGACAGAGAGGGACCTTGGAGTTCTGGTCAACAACCAGCTAAATATGAGCCAGCACTGTGCCTAGGTGGCCCAGAAGGCCAATGGCATCCTGGCTTGTATCAGGAAGAGTGTGGCCAGCAGGACTGTGGCCGTAATTCTCCCCCTGTACTCAGCTCTGGTGAGGCCTCACCAGAGTACTGTGTGCAGTTCTGGGCCTCTCACTTCAAGAAACAGATTGAGGTAGTGGAGTGGGTCCAGATGAGAGCAATGAGGCTGGGGAAGGGACTGGAGGGAAACTCTTATGAAGAGAGGCTGAGGAAGCTGAGGTTGTTCAGTCTGGAGAAGACTCAGGGGGGACCTTAGTTTCTATAGCTACCTGGAGGGAAGCTATAGGCAGGTGAGCGATAGGCTCTTCTCCCAGGCAACTAGTGATAGGATGAGAGGGCAAGGCCTGAAGTTGCACCAGGGGAGGGCTAGGTTAGATGTTAGGAAGCCTTCCTCATGGAAAGGGTGGTTAGATGCCGAAATGGACTGCCCAGGGAAGTGGTGGAGTTGCCATGCCATCCCTGGAGGTGTTTAGGAAAAGAATGGACATGGTACTTAGTGCCCTGGTCTATCTGATGTTGGTGATGTCAGGTCCTAGCCTGAGCTGGATGATTTCAGAGGTCTTTTCCAGCCTCAATAATTCTGTGATTCTGTGATTCTATATCAGATATAAGGTCACAGGTACTGCAATCAAATTTCAGACAACCCAAGTATTGGTACAAATAAAAGCAGGGATCTGCGAAACCATTGTTGTAACAGCAGTGACTTTCTACTGTAAAGAAACAGTAGAAGGTAGCCTGACTACCACAGGGGCACAGGAACCAATGAATGAGATCAAGTAGAGAGGTAGGAGGCAAATCAGATAATGTCAGGGCTTGAGACCTTCCCCCAGTTGCTGGACAAGAACAATCTGATCAGAATATGGTCTGAAATAGCCAAGACCTTGGAATTAAACCTTCCAAAAGAGGCCAAGGACAACAGGAAGGGCTTCTTCAAATACAAGCAGATAAAACTAGCACTAGAGGCTATGTAGGTCCACTGTTGAATGAGGTGGCTGCCCCAGTGACAGAGGATACAGAGAAGGCAGAGATAATGGATGTTGCCTTTGCCTCTGTCTGTACTTCTGGAGGCTGTCCTGGTGAGCCCCAGAGGAAGTCAGAACAAGGAGGAATTTGCCCTGGTTGATGAGGACTGAGTTAGAGACCAGTTGAGCAGTCTGGATGTGCATAAATCCATGAGTCCTGATGGATGCACCCATGAGTGCTAAGGGAGACAGTATAAGGTCATTGCTAGACCACTCTCCATCATTTTTGGTAAATTGTGGGGAACAGGAGAGGTGTCTGGGCACTGGAAGATAGCAAGTGTTACTCCAATCTTCAAAAAAGGCAAGAAAGAGCACCTGGATAACTACAGAATGGTCAGCACCACCTCCATCCCTGGAAAGGTGATGGAACAACTTGTCCTTGGTGCTGTCTCAAGGTAGATCAAGGACAAGAGGGTCATTAGGGGTAGTCAGCATGGCTTCACCAAAGGGAAGTCATGCTTTACCAACCTGATAGCCTTTTATGAGGGCATAACCAGATGGATAGATGATGGTAAAGCACTGGATGTGGTCTTTCCTGACTTCAGTAAAGCATTTAACACAGTCTCCCACAGCATCCTTGCAGCCAAACTGAGGAAGTGTGGTCTGGACAGGTAGTCAGGTGGAGTGTGAATTGGCTGCAGGTTAGAAGCCAGAGAGTAGTGGTCAATGGGATAGAGTCTGGTTGGAAGCCTGTAGAAAATCTGTATCTAGTGGAGTCCCCCAGAGGTCAGTACTTGGACCAGTCTATTCAGCATATTCATCAACTACTTGGATAAGAGATTGG
Organism: Upupa epops; assembly: GCA_013397515.1. Lineage (NCBI taxonomy): Eukaryota > Metazoa > Chordata > Aves > Bucerotiformes > Upupidae > Upupa > Upupa epops. The sequence goes on from VZRI01007960.1 coordinate 85,081, forward strand.
AGTGCACTGTCAACAGCTTTGCTGATGGCACAAAGCTAGGAGGAGTGGCTGACACACCAGAGTGCTGGGCTGCCATTCAGTGGGACCTGGGCAGGCTGGAGAGCTGGGCAGGGAAGAATTAAATGAAATTTAACAAGGGCAGTGTAGAGTCTGGCATCTGGGCAAGAACAACTCCAGGTACCAGTATAGGTTGGGGACTGATCTGTTGGAGAGCAGCATAGGAGAAAGGGACCTGGGGCTCCTGGTGGACAGCAGGGTCACCATGAGCCAGCATTGTACCCTTGTGGCCAAGAGGGCCAATGGCATCCTGGGGTGGATTAGAAGGGGGGTGGTTAGTAGAGACATATTCTCCTTCCTCTTTACTCTGCCCTGGTGAGACCACATCTGGAGCATTGTGTCCAGTTCTGGGTGCCTCAGCTCACAAGTGCTTGAGAGAGACCAGCACAGAGTCACAAAGATAATGAAGGGAGTGAAGCATCTCCCTGATGAGGAAAAGCTGAGACAGTTGGGTCTCTTTAGCTTGGAAAAAAACAGACTGAGGGGTGACCTCATTAATGTTTATAAATATGGAAAGAGCGGGTGTCAGGAGAAAGAAGCCAGGCTCTGCTCAGCATCACCTAATGACAGGGGCAATGGGTGTCAGCTGGAACATAGGAGCTTCCACATAAATATAAGAAGAAACTTCATGGTGAGGGTGACAGAGCACTGGAAGGGGCTGCCCTGGGAAGTTGTGGAGTCTCTTTCTCTAGAGATGTTTCAATACTGCCTGGACATGTTGCTGTGCAACTTGATTTAGGTGATCCTGCTGTGGTGGATGGACTGGACTAGACGATCTTTTGAGGTCCCTTCCAATCCCTGACATTCTGTGATTCTGTGAAGTTCCATCATTTCCAGATTTTGAGTATGTTTAATGAGGCCAGCCCGCTCACAATGAGGTGTGTACAAGCATGTCCTTGAATGAGTGATTGGTTATGTGTGCGTATATAAAAGCAAGTCTTTTGGAGGGACAAGATGTAAAGACCATACCTCCGTAATTTCCTGCCATGATGTACATACCTTGTAATACAAAATTAGTCAGGAAAAATATGCTATAGTGAATTTCCATTTGTAATGTCACCGGAAGAAGAATCTTATGCTGTTCTTAATGGCTAGCAACATATTTCTCAGGACTTCTGGACAGGTTTTGTCAATACAAATCTGTAGCTAAGTGGAAAAAAACAATCAACATATTCTACTGGTATGATAAATGCTGTGTGATACTGAATTGGGTCTGCCAAGGATTGATGTGACTTTTATCCCTGTTTTTAAATACATATAAAAGTGTCTCTGCTGTAGGGCTGCCTCCTTCGACAGATTTACAGGTGCATTTGGGAATAATGGTGCTGTATGATGATTATAAAACTATACAAAGCATTATTTATTGGTCATTACCATTTCTCTGGATTAACTCACGATTATCTCCTGATGTATTCCAGTTGCAAAGCCCTGCAATATAAGAATCTGAACAATCTGATCTTGTTTGGACACTAGATGGTTTGGGGAGGAATACACTCTCATTTGTTTTCATGCAGAGGCAGTGGCCTGTCATCTTGCAGCAGCTTCCAGTGCTGAGATTCACACAAACACTAGAAATAAGTAGTTGGATGTTATTCTATGGGCTTTGGGCAACCTACATGCAATCCATGCTGCAGATATGCTGATGTGCCCCCAGGGCTGTCAGCAGGGCAGCAGAGAGGTTTGGACTTGACATTAGGAAAAGGTTTTTCACTGAAAGAGTGATCCAGTTTTGGAATGGACTACCCACGGAGGTAGTCGAGTCACCGTCTCTGGAAGTGTTCAAGGTTAGTCTGGATGAAGTGCTGAGTGGCATGATCTAGATGTTAGATGTTAGGTTTAGTTGGTTTATTTGGATTTAGGTTGGACTGGATGATCTTTAAGGTCTTTTCCAGCCTTATCATTACTGTGATACTGTGATTTTCTCAGCATGAAGAGCCTGGTTAGCTCAAAACCCCTCAGGGGCTTGAACAGATACCACAGCTGAAGAAAATGTCCCTACTGCAAGGAAGCAGCAATAATGAAACTTCTATGCTTAACAGGCTTCAACAGCAAATAGATGTGATGACTCTTTGGTGGCTTTTAGCATGTTGCATAGCAGTAAAAAGGCTCTTGAAAAGAATGTCAGCAATGCATTAGGTGGAGCTGAGGTCTTTTGGGTACCCGGCCTCACTGGTGAGAACTCAAGGGGTAAAATCAGCCCTGAGCACCTAAAAACCTTCAGGTTTTGACATGAGGTAAATCCCAGAGAATATAACTTTCACTGCCTTCAGAAGGTTTGGAATAATGCCATTACCACCCCAGCTGGTTTTCCTCCTGCCAGTGAACATATATCGGTGGGAATAGCCTGCTGATGTTTTGAGCATCAAACTTGTGTCAATTAAATATCATAGTGTACTGGGATCACTCTTTTGCTGCTCCTGACTTTTGTTTGCATGTAAGACATCTGGCTCTGTGAATGCAGCATCAGAGTGTGTTTATTTTTCTTTTCTCTTTGAGTGAAACAAACCCCACCTTGAATGCCTGCCCCTGAACTCAGGAGTGCACGGCTATGTCTTAGAGCTGTGCGTGCAGTGGCACTCTGATTGCATTCTGCGTGGCCAGCCAATGATGACATTTTATTGAATTGGTACATAGATTAAATCCCCTCAGCCATGACAATTAAATAGGAATAAATGTGTATGCCATTTACAGGGATAATATTTAATCAGAAATAGACAAGAACATGAGTCACCAGCTCAGAAACAAACCTAGTCTTTATATAAATCCAATTGAACTTGTTCCAGCTGTTTGCAGAAAAAAAAAAAGAAGGTAACATTTTTCAAAAATGTGACAACTGCAAATGAACCCAGCTGAATTCATCCCAAAGCAAAACCTTCAGGATATTTGATGGACTCAACGTCACCATTTATTGATGGCAGATGAGCAAAATAACTAGGCAGCAGTTATTGGGCCACTGGCAAGAAAGGAGCTGAGCGACACAGAACTGGCACACAACAAAGTTGCATTTTGCTCCAACTACAGAAAAGCTTTCCTAGAGAGGTGGTGGAGGCCCCAGCCCTGGAAACATTCAAGGTCAGGCTTGATGGGGCCCTGAGCAATCTGTTCTAGTCAGAGATGTCCCTGCTTGTTGTAGTGGGCTTGGACTAGCTGATCTTTAGAGGTCCCTTCCAGCCCAAAACATTCTATGATTCTATGATAAATTACATCAATAGCTGCCCTGCTCTAGTTCTGGGGGGCATAGCTGCAAGACTGCTACCCACAATATGGGGCTGAGACTCCTGTGTGAGATTGGTACTTTAGGTGGAGGCAAGGCTGGAGCTCATTGAAACAAACTGCTTTTCATACAGCACATTCCCATTAGGGACAGTAGAGAGAGTACTGGGCACTTGGCTGCATTTTTGACAGTCAATTAGTATTAATCAAACCCAAAACATAAAGATAAATTACAAAGTATAGTCAGAATTGAGTAGCAGAAGGGGATATGCTGGAACAGCAGCAGTCTGGAGTCATTCCAGCTGTTTTCAAGTTTACCATAACCTCTTTGGCAGAGAAAACAAGCTGGACATTTCACTCTGACAGGCTTAGGTGCACAATATGACACTCCAGCCTGGCTGGAGACAAAAGCAGGAGGAAAGTTCTTATTGAAACTTTTCTCCTGTCCTCAGGATATCTAAGAATAGCGAGTATGCATTAGGACCCCACTGGCAGTATCCCTTGTTCTGCAAGATTTCCCCCAAAATCAAGGCTTATCAATTAATTCTGTTTGAATTAATTACATCTGTTCTGCTGCTTCTTCCAAACTTTTGCATTGAAAGTCCCGCCTGGTCCCAAGCACAAAAGGATGAAAATATTGAACCAGTGACATTAGGACTTTTCCAAAATCACCATGGCATTAACTTGACAGCGTCTTTTGCCCTCATAAGCCCACGTTAAGTGAGGTTAATTATCCATCGGTTTGTTCTTTGCTCAACCGTTTCCTTTCACGTGCCCACACAGGTTCTGGCTGGCACACCTTTACGCACTATTCCCCTTAACTGTTCTAAGCATCGGGTCCTGTATGATGGCCTTGTGAGACCTGGCTTTCCTCCAGAAAGTGCTAAAAAATCAATGCTGATTTTGCTAAGTGCCCCTTGGCCACCTTTTTTAAAATTCTTGGCTTTAAGGAAGTAGAGTGCTGCTCTTAATATGTCTGATGAGTAAATGAACTGGTTCATCCTAACTGCCTAGACATTTACCTCAATGAATCATAGAATGGCTTGGATTGGAAAGGACCTCAGAGACCATCTAATTCCAAGCCCCCTGCTACGGGCAGGGACACCTCTCACCAGACCCGGTTGCCCAGAGCCCCATTCACCTGGCCTTCAACACTTTCAGGGAAGAAGCAGCAACAACTTCCCTGGGCAACCTGTTCCAGTGCCTCACCATCCTCACAGCAGCGAATTTCTTCCTAAGGTGTAATCTATATCTGCCCTTTTTTAGCTTGAAACCACTCCCTCTTATTCTATCACTAGAGACCCTCATAAAAAGTCCCTTTCCAGCTTTACTGTAGTCCTCTTCAGGTACTGGCAGCTGCTGTAACGTACTGCTGGAGCCCTTTGTTCTCCAGGCTGAACAGTCCCAATTGCCTCAGCCTGTCTTCCTAGGAGAGGTGCTCCAGCCTTCTGATCATCTTTGTGGCCCTACTCAGGACTCTCTCCAACAGTTCAATGCCTTTCTTGTATTGGAGATTCCAGAAGTGGACACAGTGCTCCAGGTGAGGTGTCACAAGAGAAGAACACAGGGAGAAAATCACATTCCTTGACCTGCTAGCATGTTTCCTTAGATCCAGTCCAGGATGTAATTGACCTTCTAGGCTGCTGTCACACATTGCTGGCTCATGTTGAACATCTCATCCACCAACACCCCCAGGTCCTTCTTCTCAGGACTGCTCTCAATCCATTTGCCTCCCAGCATGGATTTGTGTTTGGGATTACCCCAATCCAGCTGTAGGACCCTGCACTTAGACTTGTTGAACCTCATGCAGTTTGCACAGGCCCAGTTCTCAGGCCAGTCAGGGCCCTTCTGGATGGCCTCCCTTCCCTCCTGTGTGTCGACCACCCCACATAGATTGGTGTCATTGGCAAACCTGCTGAGGGTGCACTCAATGAATGGCTGAAGGAAATTCCAGTGACACTGAAATCAGCTAGTCTAATAAAAAAGACAGAAAAATTTACATCCTCGAGGAGATCCTGTGCATCTGAGTTTACCTTGGAAAGAAGATATACATACATTTACTTAGAGGAAACACTCAATCACCGTATTATACAAGCAAGAGCACGAATAGCAATGTACAGACAAGGCATGTGTGAGAGCACACTGAATATGACAGAACACCACCATTCCCAGTGTGAAAGCAATGGGCTGTATTTACCCATTCCTTATAGTTTTTTGCTTAGCAGAGATGTAGTTTTAAAAAGCAGAAGAGGTAAAATCCAGGGCAATTTATTTTGGTGCTGAATCAAAGACGGGATTGCAGAGAAAATAAAGCCCCTGAACCATTCTTCTAGGAAAGAAGCTGAAAATTCAGTGTCCAGCGACTGGAAAGAGTATCAGCTGATTCTTCGTGCAATTCTCATCTGTATCCCAAAGTGGGAATGCAATTTGCTTAGATATGGCTGAGATCACACTGCATGTATAGTTCAGGAACTCATGATTGCAGTGCTGCAGCTGCAGAGGGCAGTGCTAAGCAACCTGCTAAATAACAGTCATTATGGTCACAGGATTTCTTGGCATCGCCGCAAATCTTACATTTTGAAAGAACAAACCCTGAACTTTTAATGTATTTGTAATACTTCTTATGTCCCTCAAAACAGAAATGGTCCTTCTTTGGCTTCAACTGTTTGCACACCAGCTAGGTTTATCTCCTGACCCTCAGACTCAAAGAAAGCCCCAAAGGTGATCCAAGGGCTGGAACACTACTGCTATGAAGACAGGCTGAAGGAGCTGGGGTTGTTCAGCATAGAAAATAGAGGATTCTGTGGGGAAACTGCCTTCTGATAGCTGATGGGAAGCTTCAGGAAGGTTGGAGAGGGACTTTTACAGTGTATCCAACAATAGCGCAAGGGGAAATGGTTTTCAACTGAAAGAGAGGAGGTTTAGACTAGATCTTAAGAAGTTCTTCGGTACAAGGATGGAGAGACTCTGGAACAGATTGCCTGGAGAGGTTGTGGATGGCCCCTCCTTGGAGGTGTTCAAGGCCAGTTTGAATGACGCCTTGAGCAACCAAGTCTAGTTGAGAGTTTGGAAACAGATGATCTCTGAGCTCTCTTCCAACCTAAGCCATTCTATGATTCTGTTGTTACCAATGTGTTTTGTGTGAAGGAACAGTCCTGAACAACCTGAGTGGTAGGACAGCAACAGGACAGACAATATTCTCCAGGCTATGAGAGTGGCTTCCCTCATTTGGCAAGCTGGCATGGTTACTGTGTAAGGGAGAAATAAAAGGTAGATCAGCAGCTGAATGATGCCCACAGTCAGCAATATAAAACAAGAAAGAACTTCAGTAGTGTTGGCTCTAGTACAGACCAAGCTACAAAGTCCCCTTGTAATATGCTGCACAGCAGTGAGCTGCCAGTAGTGATCTTGAGGGAATATGATGCTCATTAAGTAGGGAGCTCTGTCTCAACCTCAGTTTTAACTGATGAGATCTGCTCAGTGTCACCTTGCCTCCTCTGTGTCCTCACCATCAGAGTCTCTTTGGACCACTGGGTGCTCACAGTGACAACAGGCTAGCAGGAGGTGACACTCAGGGCAAAGGAAATAGTGCTAACCGTTCTTTAGCTAAGAAGGCTGCAAAGACATGCCTTTTCTTAATGACTTTTCTTGATTTGAAGCATGCTTTGTTATTATCCCAACAGTCCATGGAGTCTCACCTTAAAGCTTAGGGAATAGCATAGTAAATCAGATCCCTTCTACAGGAGAAGTTGCATTATAAGGTCAGTTGTAGCCTAGCTAAAGCTTTTCTGCAGGTACTTAAAATATTATAGGTATAGCTGTTGTAAAAGACCTTCTCTGACATCAGGACTCGATCAAAGGTGAACAAATACATTCTTTCTTCCATGATGCCAGTAGCAGACTTCAGAGAGCAGAGCTGCTTTCTCTAGAAAAAAGGAAAAAAGAGACACAAAGCAAAGTAGCAGACAGGGCAATGTAGGTTCCCGACTGAGGGCAAAGAGGTCATATTTAACATGTCAAGGGGGGCTTGAGAGATTTATGTTCAAGTCTCTCCATAAGCAACTTTTTGTGCATCTATGAATGGATCTTTTAACCTCCCTGTGTTGCAGTGACCTGTTTGTAAACCACAGAAATTTTTTGCTTCATTTGGGCTTGCTGATGCCAGCGGATTTCTTTGATGTGATCTCAGCAACCGTTGCTCATATCCTCAGAATGTGGGGTCTTCTGGAAGAATCAGATAGATACATATAATTGACTCAGGTATGTGCAGCACAATCATGATGCTACCATGTGCTGCCAAAATGCACATCAGGGCTACTAAAATGTGATGCTACCACCTTTCCTGTTGCCCTCAACACTGGTTTTATTTTTGCTGGAGAGCTGGAATATGGATGGATCAGTCTGTCTCTATACATGTGCATGGCAGCTTCCTAGGAAGTAGGAATTGGGAAGCGGTCAGAGGGACAGTCACTGTAAGATGTGGAAATGTTTGTTTTGCAAAGTACCCAGGCATTTCCTAATGAGCTGTGCTAAATTCCGGGCAGAGGAACAGAACTATGTCATGAAAAATTCCATTCATGCCTATGCAATATGCTTCTAGGACAGTATTTTATCCCTTCCTAGAAGAGAAAAGCTTTGCTCTTGTTGGAGAAGGCCTAGAGGTATAAGCTTTTCTTTTTCCTCTTTTTCTGCCTGTGTATATGCATGTGTGTGAGAGTTGCTATGGTGAACAAGAGTCGTAAGCAGTCTGCTTTTCCCCCCACAAAAGTGTGATTCTCTATCTTCTGATACCACCTGTTTTCCGATATATATATATATTTGTATGAAATACATAGGTGTGTGCAGTTGTTCACATGCAGGCACACGAAGCTGCCTTATCAAAATGGTAATGTCTACAATTGTGTGAGGGGTGGGTGTCAGGAGGATGGAGCCAGGCTCTTCTCAAGGTCATCTGGTGATAGGACAAGGGACAATGGGTGCACGCTGGAACATTGAGGTTCCATGTAAATATCAGAAGGAATTTCTTCCCAGTGAGGGTAACAGAGCATTGGAACAGGCTGCCCAGGGGGCTTGTGGAGTCTCCTTCTCTGGAGACATTTAAGACCCACCTGGATATGTTCCTGTGCGACTTGGTCTAGGTGATGCTGCTGTGGCAGGGGGATTGGACTGGATGATCTTTCGAGGTCTCTTCCGATCCCTAATGATTCTATGACTTGTCACTGTGTAAAGCAACAGGGTTCTAAAGCCATGGAGCTAATTTTTTGTGAATGGCTCAGCTGGTGACATTACTTGGCTATATTTCCAATTTAAGCAAAGCAATTGTAGGAGGACTGGGTGAATCAGAAAAAGATCATTAGCATTTTAATAGCAATATGAGGGCAATCGTTCTCCTCCCCAAGCAAGGTTCATGTGGAGGTGCAGCAGCCATGTGTGTGTAGAACTGGAAGCTATTATATTAAACACAGCATCTTCAGCCATTGCAAACATAAAAATGAACAGGGGTGGCTTTTCTATTTAATAACCTACATCTTTTCATTTACCGTTAAAGCAGATAGAGTGGGAGCAGTATGATCTCACCACGGGAGATTTCAGTAAGGGCAGAGCAGGTTTCAGCCTTGTGTTAAATCTGCCACAGCCAAATTTCTTTTAGGGCTTAAGCCTGTGGACTGCGGCATATTCCTGCTTTTGCACTGAGCTTGGGAAGTGTTTCTCCATGGCTTCACATCTGAGCCAGGAAAACACTCCCCAACTCATAAGAGGAACTGCTGCGAAGTTTTTGTAACTGCATATTGCTTTCCAAGGGGGATCAAGAGTAAGTTGAGAGGAGAAGGGCAGCATTTCAGTCACTTTTCAAGATTTCATTTTGAAGTACAGGTGACTTTGGAATAGACTGGCTCTAGATTTTTTAGGCAAAAGAGTTTCAATGTACCATTTCCAAGTGAATTTTGGTTCAGTTTTGTCTTACACACAGTATTGTTGACTGTATAAAGTTAGAACTAACTGACTTAACTCCAGTTACATAGAATAAATTGCCTCCAGGTAGACCATATAAATATTGTAAAACAAGGAATCCCTGCAGTGCCTGGAGTTTTCTCTTACCTCCTAGGTGTCCTTTCTCACCTAATGTCTAGGCTCCAGAAGACATAGAAAAACCCTGGAATGATGACCTCTTTTGACAGAAATATTCCATTGTGAACACATCTGGCTCAGGATATGGCAGATGCTTGCTAACATTTTCCATCTCTTTCAGACTCGGGTAACATGGCTCCACATGGGGATCCTCATTGCAAATCTCTCAGTCTCTACAGTCTAATGCATCTTACTTGCAAAAAAGAACAAAGGGAAGTACTCTCAGTGATAGTTGCATGTTACTGCTATCACCTTTGCTCTGTGGTTTTGCGGCTTTATTGTTTTACAAAAGTCCACATTAATGCAGCAATTTTCTTACCTTCATTCCAGTAAAAACTTTGCCATATCCATTTTCCCCTCAAAGTTTATTATTACTAGTCTGGTGTCTACTGTTCGAACCTTAATGGAAATCCTGACAAATGTGGTTTCCTACTAGTCTGTGTGAGTTTAGTACTTAGAGCAATTTTGAGTAATTTCTTTGCCTGCTTCATAATTACATTGTACCTAAATGTAATCTGTAGTTAAGCTAAAGCCCAAGAAGTTCTGCCAGTACCCTACTTCCTTTAGCTTTTAAATTTAAGGACAAGAGAGTATGATTTCAACTTACATTTTCTTAAATTACATTTTGTTAGTTGAGACCTATTTGGGTCTCAGAAGCAGTCTTAGCATCCTTGAGCAAATCAGTGATGCTCAGGACCTCACTTGGTGAGGACACAGATCTTTTTTAAAGACGGCAGTGGGACCAATGCCAGTAACAAGTGCAGTACAAGTGAGACCTTGGTGACAGAGACCAATAGAAGTGCTTGAGGCTTGGCTTGCCATGCCAGGTTCACCCTGCTTTGCTGCCTTGAAGCTAAACAAGGATTTCAAAATTTGCTTTACTCTTCTAGGTGGCTTCCTTCCATCTAATGAGCATGGCAACTTCTTTAACAAACATCAGAACTGAGTGCTGGCTCAACTAATTTGATTGCATTTTATGCATGTTCAAATGCTCATAGTTAATCTGACCTTGGCTAGGACATAATGATGTTGAACACTGGTCTGCACTTCCATTTCAGTGCTGTGGTGGGACTTTGCAATGCAGAAGGCCTGCTGAGCCGCAGTCCAGCCTTCCCTCTGATGCTGCCTGTAACCCATATTCCCTGGGAGGGTTTGCCCTTTGCAGTATTCACAAAGGCACACTGGCTATTTCTTCTTCACCTACAGGGATTAGTTCCTGTTAGTTTATTTCCCAGTGGATTTGCAAAAGCTCCCCATCAGAGCTGGGGACCTCAGCTTTATTCCCAGGTTTGTTTCTGATCTAATGAATGATCTTGTGTAAATCATTTCTATAACATGTTGATATTTCTCTCTCCTCAGCCTTTGTCTTTCTTGTCTAACTAGGGAGGCAAGAGCTCCCTTTAACACTACAGAGCCTCCTGTCCCCATTGGAGCTGATAGCTGATACAGAAATGTAAGTATTGATTATGTAGAAAATACATTGTAAACCCAGTATCAACTCTGCATATGGGGCAGTCTGAAGGACAAACAGTTCAGCTATCGCATGTCTCTGCGATGAAAAAAACTTTCTGCCTTTGAGCAAAGAAATTGTGACAAAACGTCCATTTTCCTTCTAAGCAAAACAGATGGTTCTGTTTTAATTCCCTTTGCTTTTGGTTTCTTCTTCTGGAGGAAGGAGGCACCCATGCCCCCAGGGAAAAACTGGGAAAAGCAATCATTGCTTGCTACACCTCCTTATACTGAACATGTCAGATGCTTTTGCAATTTTACCACTCTCTTTAATGCAGTCTACTGGGCAGGTTATTTTGTTCAAAGCAAAGTGAATCCTGCAAAAAGAGCAGTATTGCCAATCCAGATTCAATGCCCAATCCCCTCCAATGTGAAAGCAGTCCCAGCTCACAGCTTCTGCCTTCTGACAGCCCTGTTGCATGGCGCATTAAAGCTGCAGCCATCCCACTGGCTCATCTGCCAGTTCAGTCCACCCTGGCTCCTACCAAACACTCCCACTTCCCCAGTGCCTCTTTCCCTGTTTATCTCATCTACTCTTCCCTAAACTATCTGTTTCCCAGACGTTTGGGTCTTACATCTGTCCTGTCCAGCAAATGTATTACAGTCATGTTCCCTGGCTCTTTGTATACAGGCAAGGTCTCTCTGGCCTTTGCTCTTACCCCCATTTTCTTCTCATCCTGCAGACAGAAGTCTTTGCTCCTGTCTCCACCCCAAAGGGGTCCTAGCAGCACCAAAACGACAGCTACAAAGGAGAATACGGGGAGCAGCAATTCCATAGTGCAGCAGCACACCGGTGCCATAGATCTGGAAGTGCTTGCTGCACAATGCCACAAGGATCATCAGTACTTCCGCAATTAGCTGCTGATCAGGGTGAGCAAAGAATGAAACTTCTATGCAGAAAAGCTACACAGGGTTGGCTTCTTTTACCTTTCCAGCAGTATAATTCTCCTCTGCCTTTGTGTGTTCTTCTGTCAGGTTTTCCTTTCCAGTTCCTGGTTGGCGCTTTGCAGTTCAGCAATATTCCCTGGGGAAACATTTTAAGAGGGTTTGTGAGAGGAGAAATAGAGATGTCTGAAAACTGACAGGATCCTGGCACACATGAAATTAAAATATTTCTCTTTCGTGGCAGTGCTCTTATCAATGCAAGACTGACAAGCAGGAATAACCTGGAAATTGAGACCTCATTAGCACCTCTCTGAATTGGTGTGATTGGATTTATCTCCTTCGAGCACTGGCTCCTGTTTATCGGTGTGACTGTAGATAGTTTCTGTAAGACACCGACTGGTTCATCTGTGGGTCCATCTCTATTCCTACATAGAGGACTACAGATACTCTTATACTGCCATCACCGTTTCTCCGAGGAAAATTTTCCCCACAGTTTTATACTTTGCTTCATTTCCATTTCAAAGTTCATTCATATTTCAGCCCAGAATAGCTTCAAGAAAGAAGTGAGGTTTCTGTACTGAGAGCAATGAGAGGCAAATGGACTCCAGGCCATTTGTCAGGGGATACTTTAAAACAGGTACCTCTTTTTACCTCTTTTTATTTGGTTTTGTTTATTTTTCCAGCAATTCATTATTCTTAATAAAGAATAAATAAATATAAAATTAAATAACAAAATTGTTATAATATTAAACAGCATTACAATATTATAAATAATAATTTAAATAATAACATTATACTATTGAATAATATAATTACATTATAAGATTGAGCATTATAAATTATAAAATTCGATAAAATAATAATTTGCAGACTTGAAGTATCCTTAAAATATCTAGACCAAGGCTGGATCTAGTCTGGACCTAGGGGAAAGGCAAGCTGCAAGACTGGAAAGCAAAATGAGCTGGGCATCTTACAGTCAGTCAGGAGCAGAAAATGAACCATGTATGAAAATAGTTGGGAAGCTGTGGCAGTTACAGATCACATATGAAGTACAAGTTGCTTATCGAAGCCCATACATTGTGGGTGGTTTGTGTCTTTCTCCTCTGGGCTTGTTGGCTCATCTCTACCTTGAGCTTCCTCTAGCGCTGGCTAGCTTGTTTGGCACATTTCAGGCCATTGTGTGGCCTGCAGCAAAAGATGGTTCCTGCTCTGAGGATTTACGATCTTAAACCGGCAAAAGCTTAGAGCAGAAAGAGGTGCGGGAATGTCAGTCAGCAGGTCAGCAATACAGCTGGGCACACAGTTCAGGTCTCATCTCCTCTCCTGTGCTGTCTTCACAGGGCAACAGGGTCACTGATAAAACCAATTTGGAAAAAGAAGCTGTTAAATATAAATGTGATTTGGCTTTAACAGCAGTGGGAAGCTGGGGAATGGGTCAGGTCTGAGAGGGCTGCATATGGCTATGTTTGGAAATAAATTGTTTCTCTGGAATGGAAATGATGGGAGATTGCAAATATTGGAAAAAATCCATGAAACCCACCAAAAATACAACAGCAGAATTCTCTGTAACTACATGGGCAGCCTGCTGGCTTGTCTTTTCATGCAGACCTTGCTTTATGCAAATAAAACAAACAAGAAGAAAGAAATCACCTCAGAGAGAAGGAACAATTAATGCACGCTGAATATAAAAATCCATACGAATTTGTTCCTTTTTTTTGAAAGTTAGCAGAGGTCATTGAACCATGCGAGGATTAATTCCCTTTTTTGAAAAGTCCCAATTCTCACAGATGCCATCAAATTATTTCTTCCAGTGACCGCAGATACAATTTGAGAGCCAAATGCTGTATTGTGCATCTGTCAGAGCTGCAGATCGTTGGATTCGTCCCCTGCTTCCAAAGCATCAGTACATCCTTGCAGTACATTCTTGCTTGTTGTCTGCACTCACTGCCTGTGTTGGCTCCTTCACTGTTACCTCTGCTGAGTGTGTGAATGAGTAGCACAGTCACCTTTGGCAAACCCCAACTCAATTTCTGAGCCAAAGGCATCTTTTTCAAGTCCAGGTGGAAACTAGAGAGTACTTTTTGCTCTCTCCAAATAACCAGCATAAATCCTACCCCTCAGCCCTCTGCACCTTTTTTGGATGAAGTGGTTAATGTAGATTTTGGCTACAGATATTTTTACATTACAGAAGGAGTCCTTTACTGTATAAAAAAACCCAAAGTGGTGGTCTCTAGATGCCAGGTAGCACTGCAAACCATCCTTCATTCATCTGTTTCCCCAGGCTAGGTAAGCTCACAAGGGCATGTAACCATAGACGAGAGGTCATGGTTTTAAGCTGGAAAAGGTTAGATTTAGGCTGGACATGAATAAATACCTGAGAGCAGTGGATGCCTGGAACAGGTTTCCTAGAGATGTGGTGGAGGCCTCGGATATCCCTGGAGCCATTCAAGGTCAGGCTGCATGGCTCTCTGAGCCATCTGTTCTAGTGAGAGATGTCCCTGCTCATTGTAGGGGGGGGTTGGACTAGATGACCTTTGGAGGTCTCTTCCAACCCAATACATCCTGTGATTTCCCATAACCTTTATGGTTATTGCAAAGTGTATACCTGAGAGTTAAAAATCAACCAGCCCTCCAAATCAGGTGGGTTTCTTTTTTCTGCTGACTTTTGTTTCCTTTGAGAGACCTGATTTTCAAGCATTTCTGCATATCCCAAAGGGCTGATTACATTTGAGATTCTTGTGTGATCACACGGGTCTAGTAGCCATTGTTTTAAGAAAGGAAACAAGAATTATGTGAGTCGTAAGAGATGGGGGGCACAGGGTTGTCTTAAATCTCTTCCCAGTGAAATCAATATAGATTTCCATATGAACAGAGATAAGCCACTGTTAAAGAGCTTTCTGGTATGAACAAGATACTGGATTCATCCAGCATCTTGTTTCATCCAGCAATGTTGTTTATGGGGTAAGTAAATTCTGGCCCTGGCCCAGTCTTGATAATACTAGATTTCTACAGCTGGTCTTTTCCTCACTCAATTGCAAGAAAGGATCCTCCTGGAGCAGAATCAGAAGCCAGAAGAATGGAAAGGTCTGTTTGTGAAAAATACCCACCATTCACTCAAAAGAGCTTGAAGCTACTATCTCCACTGGCAGGTGTGCTCCCAGGGAGAGCTGCCTCTCTGTTAAACACCTTATCTCTTATTTTATCACAAATATGTCCAGCTTCAGCTCTCTCAGCCTTGTTTTGGAACACTTCACAAAGGCCTGGACTATTTACAAGTCTCTCAAGTTCAGCCCACAAGGATAAAAAGACCTAAACATATCAGTCACTTTGAAATATTAGGCGGGTTTATATGGTCAGGAATTTAAGAGTAAAACGAGGGATTGCTTGCTCACTTTGTTTCTCTTCTTGCCAATTTTTTTTTCTACTTGCCTGTGACTTTTAAAAAATAATTCCATCACCCATCTAAATTCTGTCTATTCTGTGTCCTTAACTGTGTTCTCTGGTTTTTGCTCACTCCTAGAGAGCAAGCTGATGATGTGACCTGCATATCTGACAGAACATCAATGCAAAAATAATGAATTGAGACCTTCTTTGGTGATAAAGCCCATTTTTTTAGGATGGACAATTGGAATGTGTTGGCTCTGATTGCTGCATCAGTTGATAGCAGGTACTTTGTCATCTCTAACTTTTATTTTCAGTAACATTCTCTTCTGCCTTATGGAATCATTTGTCTTCTTTTGGTAAATTCCCATCTGGTCCAAAATGAGTTTTCAGTGCTGTATCGATGGATGGATATAGTCAGTCTCTGTCCATTTAGTCTTCATCTTTGTCTGCTCCCATGGTTTTTTGTGTCACAAATTAAAGAAGAGGTCTGTTTACAAAAATGCCTCTGCCATCATTTTCATGGATGTAGATTTATAGTTATTTTTTGCTTCTAGAGTGATGTCACATTTGCAGAGTCATTTTCATCAGAATAAGGGAGGGATTCATAAGTAGTCCCTGGATGTCAAGAGAATTGTGGCACTAACCTGACCATCTTAGCCTTGTCAGACCATTTTTAAGTACTTGAAGAAAGAACATATTGGTAAGAATTTTGTTTATGCAAAATCAGTTGGGGTTCCCTGAAAGTCAGAAGTAAATCTTTTAAAGCAAATAGTTTCCAAATTTTAATTAAAAATTTACAGCAACACTGGGTCTGATTTGTCAGGTATAAAAGCAATTCTGATAAGCTGCTTAGATACTTTTTGTCTTACGGTCCAAAGCTACCTACAGTAGAATATAGCTTGTCATGATCCTGGCCTCACTGTGTGGAGATCAAATTGGTAGCTACTCATGTATTCTCATTCCTTTTCAGGAAGGAAAACCCCATAGGAGTATTTAGCAGGGAAAAAGCCCTTCTGTTCTCAAATGACTGCAAGGATGCAAGTGCTGGAAGATTTCTGGCACAGCTCCCAGTACTGTGCATGATTTTATAGCTGTCCATCCCGGAGACTGAGTGATCCTTGCCTGATGATGAGGTTGTTCTCGCCCTGTTAAACTTTGCCCATGTAACCTTTTCCAAAATAGCTTTCACCTTAAAGGTACTACACGGCTGGGCTGTACTGCAAGAGGGGAGTATGACAGAAGAATAATACCTAATCTGTATTTCCCCCTGTTTCACTTCTACGCTAAAGCAGGTCTGATAAGCAAATGCCTTTTCTGCCTATTACTGGCACACTTCCCTTTTGCACAGTTCTTTTTGAAAAGCTTGCTTACCTTTAGCCTGATAAAAGTTGTGTTTTAACAGCATTACTGAAGACAGCATCACAACTCGCACAACTTTTTTGCTGAATGTCAAAGAATCATAGAATCATTAGGGATCGGAAGGGACCTCGAAAGATCGCCTAGCCCAATCCCCCTGCTACAGCAGCATCACGTAGACCAAGTCACACAGGAACACATCCAGGTGGATCTTGAATGTCACTGGAGAAGGAGACTCCACAAGCCCCCTGCGCAGCCTGTTCCAACGCTCCATTACCCTCACTGTGGAGAAGTTTCTTCTGATATTTATATGGAACCTCCTATGTTCCAGCTTGCACCCATTACCCCTTGTCCTATCACCAGATGACCTTGAGGAGAGCCTGGCTCCATACTCCTGACACTCACCCCTCACATATTTATAGACTTGAATGAGGTCACCCCTCAGCCTCCTCTTCTCCAAGCTCGAGATCCACTCCATCAGTCTTTCCTCATAAGGGAGGTGCTCTACTTCCTTCATCATCTTTGTTGCTCTACGCAGGATAAGCTCTAGCAGCTCTGTGTCCTTCCTGAACTGAGGGGTCCAGAACTGGACACAGTCCAGATAGGACTAATTCCAAAAAGTATTTTCAAGTGCCTTGGCTTTACTGGGGAAAATTATCCTCCATGACCTCACTCCCCTAACACCATTCATTTGTAGTGTACTCTCAGCAGGTTCACTGATGGTATGAAACTGGAAGGGGTGGCTGATACACCAGAAGGCTCTGCTGCCATTCAGTGAGATCTGGACAGGCCAGAGAGCTGGGAAAAGGAAAAGCTCATGAAGTTCAACAGGGACAAGTATAGAGCATGTATTCCTTGCATATGGGGAAGAAGTAACACCAGGCACAGATTAGGGTTTGTTCTGCTGGAAATGAGCTCCTTGGAGAAAGACCATGTAGTTCTTGTGGACAGTAAGTTATCCATGGGGCAGCAATGTGCCCTTGTGGCCAAGACAATGGAATCCTGGGGTGCATCAAGAAAATTGTGTTCAGCAGGTCTCCTTCCCCTCTACTCTGCGCCCTGGTGAGACCTCATCTGGAATACTGTGTCCAGTTCTGGGCTCCTCAGTTCAAGACAGACAGGAATGTACTGAAGAGAGTGCAGAGGAGGGCTATGAGGATTATTATGGGACTTGAACAACTCTCATATGGAGAAAGGCTGAGAGAACTGGGGCTGTTTATTCTGAAGAAGAGAAGGCTGGGAGGGGATTTTGTTATTGTCTATTAATACCTGAGGGGTGGGTGTCAAGAGGAAGAGCCCAGATTCTTTTCTATGGTGCCCAGTAATAGGACAAGGAATAATGGATATAAGGTAGAACATGGCAAGTTCTACCTCAACATGAGGAGAAATCTGTTTACTCTGAGGGTGATGGAACACTGGAACAGGCTGTCCAGAGTGGTTGTGGAGCTTCCTTCTATGGAGACATTCAAAACCCACAGGGATGCGTTCCTATG
Source organism: Upupa epops (assembly GCA_013397515.1). Taxonomy (NCBI): domain Eukaryota; kingdom Metazoa; phylum Chordata; class Aves; order Bucerotiformes; family Upupidae; genus Upupa; species Upupa epops. The sequence continues at coordinate 103,107 of VZRI01007960.1, forward strand.
TGGCCTGTCTAGGCGATGCTGCTTTGGCAAGGAGGTTGGACCAGATGATCTTTGGAGGTTGTTTCCAAAGCCTAACATTCTAGGAATCTATGGTTTCTATGCAACTCTAGTGTGCAAGGGTCCCCATTCAGGCTGCCAGTTCCATTTGCCTGCCTTTCTAACATAGAAAACTTCAGAGTAGTTTTTTTCTAGTTATTTGATAGAAAACCATAGAAAGAGTAATTTCTTTCCACTGGTATCTGGTTACTAACTCTTTAGTAACTACTAAGTGTTGTGATAGCAAGCAACTACACTTTAGGATGTTTGCTTATCTCCCAAAAGGCTCCAAAGCATTACTATGATTACTATGATATACTACTACTATGATCCTATGATCCTATGATTACTAGCAGATCCTCTGGGTCATGACAAATATTACTAACAGCCTCCCTTGTTTCTGATTCTTATTCCAGTAATACCAGAACATGGCAAAGGTCTTGCCAGCTGAGGAATTTTTTGCAACATGCTCTCATCCTACTTCTGTTCCCAATTTAGAAGATTTCTGTAGTTCACTGCTCTCAAGTCAATAGGTCCCTTCTGGGGTTTGTTTTGCAGTGTGAAGAACCTGCTGGTACCTTCCATTCTCTTGTCATGAGGATTTGGGTTACTGTTTTGAAGCTGATACCCCTGTGGCTGTTTTATGTAGTCTGAGTATTTCTCAGTCCTTATGAACATTGCTACCCTGCTTCCCTCTGCATGCAGTGACCAAACCCAGGCCTGTGACATGCTGCTGATAGAGACTGTTTTTCTTCGCAGTAGCCTAGTCTCTTGGACAGGCATGTCCTCTGGGCTCACAGGGAAATACAGGGAAAAATCTGATGTCAGGGAAAGCTGGTCACAAAGACCAAGTAGCTCTTCTGAATGACCTTGGCAAAGGCAGTCAGTTGTCTTGAAGCTGTTTTTATTTCATTTTTTTTCATGTGTATGGAATTTAATTGCTGTAGCTTGAAATGCATCTATTCTGCTTCGCCATTACACAGTGCGTCTCGTGAAAGCTGGGGATGACAGCTTCCCAGGGAATGACCAGTGTTTCAGACCAACTGCTCCATTAACGTCTTGGCTGCCAGATGTATTTCAGAGCTCCGCTGCTGCTTTTTATAAAGCGTGGAATACGGTTTGTAAGAGCAATCATCTTCCCAAATTGGTCATTACCAAAGTTAATGACCTGTTTATTAGAACATCAACCTTGGCTTTGCCTCATGCTGTTAATTAACAAATCTGTCATTAACTGCTGGTAGCCATGAATTCGTTCATGTGTGTTTTTGTAGAGAAGGAGATAGGGATGCTTCATTAGCGATGGCATATTTAAGGTGGTGTTCCCGCACATTGGTGACACCCTGTTCTCACACGTTTTTCACAGGTTGCACCATTTATGTGTTTTCTGTGAATCTGTCCAATCCCTTTTGGGACCTGCTTTGTTTTGTTTTAATCACACTCTACCGGTTTCCGTAGGTGCTCCCTAGTGCTCACGTACTGATATATTCTCAGTGAATGGCAGCTCTGCATTGCCTTTACCCTGCTGTGGGGGTGATTTGTTGTCGCTGTGCATTGGGAAGTGTGCTCTGAGGGACAAAGGGCTAACCTCAGAGCAAAGAAATGGTTTATGATCAAAACTTCTGCCTGCAATAAAATTGTCTGTTTTGCAGAAGGTGCCCATAACTAATTAGCTATTTGTTATTGTCGAGAAAAATGCAATCCATAATAGTGAGGTCTAGCATAACATCTGTCTCCTTAGAGAGGGTTTTGAAAACCATAATTCAGGTGAGAATTACAGGTTTTATCCGCCTTTGTTGAGATAAATGTATTTTGCCACTCCTCTCAGCCTCTAGTGCTAATTACACTGTCATAAAATGCCCTGGATTAATGAGGTTTCAAAACACAGACACCCGTTCTGGTCTCTTCCTGAGCTGTTCCTATTCTCTGCAAATGAGTGTTGCTTGTGTCACTGCACAGGTGGAAATCCCAGTCAAGAGTGACTTCAATACAAAGAAGCCTTTTGGGTAATGCCTAGATACAAAAACAAACCAAACCTGTTCAAAGGCGTTTCCAGTGATGCAGGGGATTGAAATAGAGAGTTTAGACAATACAGTAGATGAAGTAAGCCTTAACGTTATTTAATCAGTAGTTAAGGTAAAGTGGTGGTGTTATTGTGTGGAAATCAGACATTTTGTAATATCAAAGACCTGAGACCTTTTGAAACATGGATAACAGGGACGTCATTGTGTCAAGGATCAGCCTGGCACGTAAGAAACAGGCTTCAGCCAACCTTGTGGTTACTGGTTTATAACAACCTGAACTTCTTGCCAGAATTACTGAGGAAGACTGCTGCCTTCCTCCCAGGGACCCCAGCCCACAACCAGCAGGTGTTACTGCACAAGTGCAAGAAGGAGGCGACCTACATTCATGAGGTTTTAATAACTCAATCCATTATCTCGGAAACGTAGTGTATATGTATAATTATGTCTCTGTTTATGTATGAGAATATCCAATATAACCACAACAAACTCACTCTCTGGTGCGTACATTAGGTGGAACAATCCCCTGTGTTGCCCAGCACTGCAGTAAACATACTTGCTTCTAACTCTTTGTGAGTTGGGGGTTTATTTCCACATGTTACCAGACCAGAGTAAGCTTCTGTGAGGTGACTGAGTTGGTCTCATGGGGGCAGCTCCCTAACACAGCTTCTAGCCATGCATTTCTCTACCTGTCTTGGCATCCATTGTACGTGGCACTGATCATGTTCATCTCACTGACTCACCATGAAAATAGCTCTGTTTTCTACTGTTGGTTTCACTAAGCAGCCCTGACATGAGGAAGGACTAGCAAACACCTAGCTTAGGTGGATAGGATGGAGCAAGTGTGGGTAGGTACCTGGCACAGGAAGTGAAGGAGATGAGAAGGAGAGAAGGGAAATGCAGGTAAAGGGGGACCTGAAACACTGGGGTAGGTGGGGCCATCCTGTAGCAGAGCTCCCTCAAACAGTGAACTCTTATACAAAATGAACATGTTAATGATAGCTGCTTGGGCAGATATCTGATTTGAAATCTGAGGAGAATCTGTTTAACAGGTCTGCTTGTATATTTCAGAGTTGGTTTTCTGTATGGGCTAAGGCAGTTTATATCCAAATCCTGCAGTTTAGTCTGGCCACTGGAACCTTTCTTTGAGTGGGAGGAATATAAATGGCAAATAAGTGAGTGATTTTTCCATTCGTAGCAAAAATCCTACTCTTAGCATCCCATATTTGATGTGTTATGATCAGGCTACCTATTGAAGGTGCTCAGAGCAAGGAGCAGGGAGAATAGAGCTGAATGAATCATGTTTTCAGTAAATCATGCCTTTAAAACAGCAGTCTCCTTACCAACTAAAGACCTTCACATCTTAAGTGCATCTGGCATTGTCAACAAATCCTGTGTCTTTTCACTGGATTGATCACAGACTTTAAAGAAGTGGTTCTTTCCCTGATAAATGAGATACCATATGCATTAATCTCTTACAGAACTACTGTAGATAATTAATCACTGCCATCAGCTCATCACAGCTCTTAAGGGTAGGTTTGAATAACCCCCAAGTTAAAAGAACAAAAACTCCAGGTGGAAGGTTAATAGTGCTTTTAAAATCAAAGTGACATTGAGGAATAGGTGGGTCACTGCCTTTTAGATGTGGTACTTGCACCCCAAGATCTCTCCTGACACCTCTTGCCTGGTTATGATGGGCCAAGGTTGCACCCAGAGGAAAATTGTGCTGAAATCTGGGGAACTACCCCCACTGGGGATGCAAAGTGCTGTGAGTACTGCCTGCTTCATCAACACAGAGCATATCCCAAGGCTAAAAGCAGGCGACAAAATGTGTCAAACACACACCATGGATGAAATTCTGCTGGACCTCAGCAGCCAATGGTACGTGTGATCACTTTAGGCCTCCTTTCACCCCTACTAGCAGTGGATGAGAGTGGACCCATTCAACAGTGATGATAAATGTTCATGTTAGGAGAGGTGATTTTTGCTCTACTAGTTTACAAAGCCAAGCTCACGTGTCTGCACTGTTTTGTTCCAAAGGATTGTCTTTAAAAGTGGCAGCATAAAATCAGCTCTGGGTTGCTGAGGTGTTGGGAAAATTGTCAGGAAATACTTCATTTCTGCCAGCAGTGGCCACATCACATAGACCAAAATCTCTCACCTGCATGTGTGCAGCTCCTTGGGAAGTCACAGACCTCACACCTTGCTAACTGATGCTGCTCATCTTGATGTATTACCTCCTACTGAATCTATCTCTCTTTCAAAGCCTTTGGGAAAAAGTGCAGATAAATGGTGAAAGATTTGTTTTCTGTACTCACACAGTTCACTCAAGGGTTTATACATACATGGGGGCTGTTTTGAGCCAGATTAAGCTCTGTTCACCCAGAAACCAGTCTTAAGGAGACCAGTAGAAATGACCAAACATGTTTGCTAATAGCTTTATTTCATAATTGACTTACAGGTTTTGCTTGTAGGGTCTGTTTAAAATGAGGAAGTATTAACTGTGAAAGAAAAAAGGCTACAGCATAGCACATTCAGGAAAAGCACTGCACATGTGGACACAAGGCTTTCTGGAGGAGTAACACTTCTGTAGGGCACTTTTTTTTTTTGTGATGTATTCCCAAATGGTAACAAAGATAAAAACCATCTGATTCTGAAACTAGGGAGTTCAAGTGGGTTTTTTTTGACATAGTCTCCACAGAAGTAATAAAAAAGTCCCAGGTTAGTAAAAAAAAGCAATGACACTACCCCTCTCCAACTCTTTTCAACAAAGACTGTTGAAAGGACAGGTTGAAGAGGGCATAAGGTTGTGGAAAACAAGACAGAGCCACTGGGACAAACCAGACATTTGAGACAAGTGGTCCTTTAAATTACCAGAGACTGTGTACCTCTACTTTTCTCTGTCAACTGTAGTAATATGGAAGAGCGCTGGCAGGGTCATCAGCTTATGGCTGCTTCTCAGGAAAGCCCAGAAGTAATTCAGAACTTGATCAGGTGAATGATATCAGTTCATCTGTAGTTTGACATTAATGAGTAATTGCATCTTCAAACAAGAGCAGTTCGCTTAGGTCTGCCCTGAAGAGTCAAATATCCTTTCTTTGACCTTGCTAAAGAAGTCAGACATGTAAGTTTTCTCAGAAAGCCTGTTTGTGGAGAGAGGGGACACTTGGAAATCAGGAGAGAAGAAATAATATCTTGCTTTCACTGCAGATGAAGCCCGAGGAGCAATGTGCAGAGCTCTGAGGAAGAAGAAACAATGCAGACAGCTCTGCTGGACGATGATGTACTGAAAGCCCCAAAGATGGATTTGTTTGAAGTCTGCTAAGGGATATGAACACATACGCTGAAAAGGAGCTGCCTTTCAAACACAAAACAAGCCAGTTCTGTGAAATGAAGGAATAAAAGCAGCTTGATGTATTCTGACGGGGAAATTAGGGAAAGCAGACATGTATAAAAGCCAATGAGCAAACTGTGCACATCAAGAAATGATGTGCCCTGTCTTTTAATAGTTTACTGCTTAGCAGATTACACAATATTTGACACTGATGCTTGAAAAGCCTCCTGCCGCTTAACAGACCTCTGCAATAAAATGCTGTAATCTGTTAGTGCACCACACTGCCACTAGAACCCAGAATTTGTAGGGGAGTAATTCCCTTCCCTTCAGTATGTCTGTCGTTTTGCTTAAAGAAAAAGAAAGTACAACTTCTCTCCACCCTCTTTTGCCTGATTACATGCCCCCCACCCTGACTGCTGCTGGCTTAGAGCTTTCCTCCCGCCTGGGTGTTCTGGCAGTTAGCCTTTCCTGATGTGGCACAGACACTGCAGAGGGAATAGCAGGAATACACAGAGACCTGCAGCAGATGCAGTTAGGCAGCGGTAGGTGGAGAGAATGTCACTATTTTCCACAGTCAGGGGAAGAGGCTATGCTATAGACTTGGTAAGCAAGGGGAAAAGTAGGTTCTCCTGAGTGTGATTTGGGATCCAGCTGAAGGGTGCCAAGCAAAGTGATGCTACTCCAGACAGGCTGGCAAGACGATCCATAGGCAGCATTTGGAGTTGGCAGAGCCAGCTCTTAGAAATGTCACCAAGTAAATGATCTGGATGTGCCTCAGAGTGGGGAGAAGGCCACGACAGAAAACAAGATTGAAATGAATATAAAGAGTTTAGTGTCCTTTGCTGAATACCTGGATGCAAAACCAGTGGGCGACCTGGAGCAGGGCACTTCAGTTGCCACCGTAGCAGTGCTGTAAGATATCTCTGACAACACATTTCTTTTATATTTCTCTCTTTCCATAGTTACAGCAATAGCTGTTGGAATTAATTATGATTAATTTAATTATAGGTACAAACCAGGTCTTTTTCAAAGTGGATTATAGTTTCCTTCAGTAGTATGTAGTGGTTAAGAGCTGGTAATTAAGGGTTTGAATGAGGGTTTGACAGCGCATTTTCCCATAATTGAAATTCCACAGCAAACCCCACAGTACAGAGAACACAGCCGTAAGATTTCTCTGGGGTTTCTTTTTGTGTGTGTGTGTGTATATATAAAGGCAATTTTTATATGCAAGTTATACTTAATTACTTGTGTGTGCATATCTATATTATTTGTAAGCACAACTTAAGGTTATAATTGCGTAAGTTGTACATATCTATATGTGAAGGTAAATTATCATGAAGGACTGCATTTGATCAACCTACTACTGAATACCTAAGATGTCAAATAATTAATTTAACATGTTTATCTGTGTAATTAATTCTTAATCAGGCAGGTAGGGAGATGATAGTGATGAGGGTTTGAAACTCGGCAGTCCCATTAGTGTGGAAAGGGGAGAAGATTTGTATTTAGCCTGAAGTCTCTGGCTCTGACCCTTCAAAGGGGAAAAGCCTTTTGAAGGCTGCATGGAAGGCTTTTGCTAGAGAAACCCAGCTCTTTCTCAGAAGATATGTTAGTGGATTGTGCACTTTGGAGAGCTGAGGTGCCAGTAACATGGTTTTAGGCTTCTCTTTAGAGCAGGAATAGTGAGCCCTGCTTTGGGGTGAGGGCTTCTGCCCACACAGGTTACTCTGTCACTTTGACCTGGAAGCATGGTGACTTGCAGTAAGTGTTAGCCATTTAGTCCCACAGAAAAAAAAGCCTTAATCAATTCTCTAGTACTCTCTGTGGTTTCCATTTGGAGAAAACCTGATTCATTAATGGAGTTAAACAGAAATAATATGTCCTGCACTGTGATAATTCAACTTCACAAACCACCTCAACACATGGTGACAAGGGAGTGCCATGGTGGTTGCAGGCAGCACTGCTTCTAGGGAATGTTTGGCATTTGGGGACTGAATTAAGGTACGCCAAATCATCTGGGGTGGGTTTCTGTGCCTTTTACATGCAGTCAGACAGTTGTTTAAAGAGATATTTAAGGATCCATAATACAAGAAGGACATTGAGGTGCTGGAGCAAGTCCAAAGAAGAGCAATGAAGCTGGTGAAGGGCCTTGAGGACAGGTCTGATGAGAAGCACCTGAAGGAACTGGATTGGTTTAGTCTGGAGAAAAGGAGGCTGCGGAGAGACCTTATTGCTCTTTGCAACTACCTGAAAGGAGGTTGTGCAGAGGTGGGGTTGGTTCTTTTCTCCCAAGTCACTAGTGATAGGATGAGAAGAAATGGCCTGAAGTGCCAGGCGAGGCTTTGATTGGACATTAGGAAAAAACAAGTTCACTGAAGAGGTCGGAACAGGCTGCTCAGGGAAGCGGTGGAGTTGCTGTCCCTGGAGGTGTTAAAAAAATGTGTAGATCTGGCACCTGAAAACATGGTTTAGTGGTCATGGTGGTGCTGGGTTGACAGTTGAACTTGATGATCATGGAGGTCTCTTCCAACCTTAATGGTTCTATGATTCTATAAGTTTCCTCAGTGTGGTTACCTACAATTTCCATGTGTCTACTGTTGCAGCTTTAAGTGTAGCCCTCCATGCTAGATTCAGGCACTATTCACAGTAAAATTTGACAGAGAGTGTAGTAAGGAGAAAAAGGCACTGTCTTGGGTTGTGACAGAAGCTCAGTGTTAGTGGGAACTTCATGCCTGGCAGGAAATGGCTGGAGGCTTTGGTCTCTTCTGCTTTCGTACAACAGCTGGATAAACACACCACAATTTCATAACCCACAAGACTCCAGGAGGTTTACCCAGCACACTCTACTGGCTCCATACCAGGCCAATCCATCTGTTGTGTAAAAATGTACATCCATTCCCTGCGATGAGATAAAATAACACCTCTGGAAATGAGTGAACAGCAGAGGGCAGATGCAATTCAGCTCTAGAAGGTGGTGTCACCTAGCAATAAACCCAAAGGTGCCACATGGTCATGGTGGAGGCAGCCAGTGCCAGTCCCTTTTCATTTTTTCTCCAGGCTTTCCCCTGAGCCGTGGGGGCAGGAAAAGTTTTCACATTGAATTTGCAGTCTTTTGTCAAGTTGTCACAACCTTAACATTATTTAAATGTAATTTTTTAGTCTATGAATTTGAATTATCCATGGATTCGATTCATTACCAACACATGCCTAGTAGCCACTTTCTAAATTATGTTGCTGCTGACTTGAATTATTATAAATAAGACTGTGCCAAATGTCAATTGATTATTCAGGAGTAATCAATAGAGAGAGAGAAAAGACAGCTTTGGTTGACTAACAGCAAATGATTTTTATTCCACAGGCCTGGAATGTAGAGTAAGGTGGTAAGTCACTCTGTAGGTCAGTCCCCAACAAACAGATGGAAAAGAAAAGCAACACTGGCCTTTGAAAAAAGAACCAGCAAGTCTGCAGGTAGCTCTATGCCAGTGGGACCACCAGGGTGAATATTCCTGGAGAGAGCTTGTAACTGATGAACTTCCAGGTTTTGTCACCAACTTGTTCTTAGACCACTTTTTTTCCTCCGGTCCTTTCTCAGTCCTCTCTGTGGTACTGTGATTGTGGTGCTGGTGTGGCAGGCTGGCAGTGTCACTCACTCACTCACTCACTCACTCACTCACTCACTCACTCACTCACTCACTCACATTCCCAAGAGGATAGGGTGGGGAAAATGAGGTGAAAAAAGCAGCTTGTTGGTCAAGACAAAGACACGTAAGATCGTTTACAAGCTACTGTCACTGGCAAAACAGTGTTTCTGTGTTTTTCGCAATGGTGCCACCTTGGCTGAAGGGCTTAGGATAAAGAGCAGAGGTATCTCAGCACAGTTCAGAGGGAAACTCTGCTGCCAGACTTTGCTCTTCCTTGTAAAAGACTTTCCCTCTGCTCATAGATAGGAGTCCATTCTCTGGAAACCTGCATTTTTATCACCCTTCTCAGCAAAAAAATCTGAATCCAAAGAGGATTTTTTTAAGCAAAGATATATATAGCTACAAAATGTGTGACTGGGAGGATGGCTGCATTACTTGCCTTTTTCTAGTTGCTTGCCAAAAGGACACGTTCCTGTATCCCAGGTGCTCCAGGTCATAGTCCTGTGTCTAGTTGTAGAGATGCATTGCCAGTGCTTGAAATTAACATGGAGGGCTTATGCTCAAGAACTGGGGTCTGTGAGAAGGTTTCATTCTGCTCCTGGATGAAAATGAGACTTCTGTGGGTATTTTAAACTGCAGCATCAAAATTCAGCGAAGATATCTATCAGGACCCTCAGAAATGCTTGAGGTAATAACTGAAAACAGGGCAGATTTAAGAAGCTCGGTGCCATGACTTGCTTTCTGGTGGAACAGCTGTGCTGAGCTCCATAGGCCTCCTTGGTTATGCAGCACTGATGAAAAGGAGTACTCCTGTCCCAGAGACATAGCCAGCTCCTCTGTCTGCTTACAGCTGAATTTTCAGGTTTATTTTTAATGAACAAATTAAAACACAATGAGCAAAATTAATCCTTTGTGTAACTCTATGAATTTTATTATAATCACAGAAGAAAATACTGTTATCTCTGTGACAGATCTGCAATCTTACCAGTTCTCACAGTCTCATGGTATTTGCTGCTTTTCCGAGAGGCTGCTGGAGTCCTGCAGCTGCAGGGTTCCCTGTAATTGCAGAGGAATCCAGCACTCAAAATAAGCAGATAAATAAAATACATAATTCTAGATATTGTAACTGCAAAGGGAAGCTTTAAAAATATGAACGTAAAAGGCAAATTTAAGGGAATCCTTGAGGAACTGTTAAATAAGAAGATATTCAGCCAGGGTGATTGCTTTTAAAAAGCCTCCCTGGTGGGAAAACATTAGAGGTTTATTACCTGTTTAGCAGGGAAACATGAAAATCATGGTCTGAAAAAGCGGTGCCTGGCCTGAGATTTTTTATACTTTAATCACATCACTGCCACATAGTCACCATCAAAAACTGAAGCTTTGCAGTTTGTATCTTGGGGGTTAGTTTAGGAGGTTTTGGCCTGGGTTTGGTTTGGATTTCCAGATGCAGTCATGTTGGTAGAGGCTATAAAATGACAGTGGCAGGTGTCAGTGGTGTTGGCCAGGCAGACCCTGTGGGTTTTAGCTGTATAGGGTTCTTCTGGACTTTGTGGAGGTCTGTAAGAGTTGCAGTACTGGGTGAGTACTTTGGCTCTATCGGAGTGACTTGGGTGTTCCTGGACTTCCTTGAAGAGAATCAGTTATGTGCTTTTTGGGGAGCATGCACCACTTGCTGACTGTGTTAGAAAGAAAGCAGACACCCGTTATTACAGATTATTAGCTGGAAAGGCTGTGTTTGATATGAAATGAGGCTGCAGCAGCCTGTCCTGCCCTTGCTTTGCCCTGTAGTGGGGCATTTGAGGGTGTCTCTCCAAATCTGGAGCTGGGTGTGGGCACTGTGAGAGCTGCTTATGGTGTGCAGGGTATAGAGGAATGTTTAGCTGGGATGGGGTGAGCAGGCTGCCAAGATTTTCTGGAGTTGTTTTTCCTCCTATATGCACAAGCACTATGCTGTGGGGGTGTGATCTGTACTAACACACACACATAGACAAAAATGTTCCAGCACCCAGAGTAAACCTGTGCCATGTGTTGTGTCTGAAAACACCATCAGAAAAATGCTGTTTTCTCTGTTACCAGGCCACCCCTCACCCCAACCTCAGTCACCTTTGCATTTTCATGAGCTTTTGGGGTTTTGGGGTGTGTGTGTCTTTGCATAATGAATCACAAAGTGGTGCTCTACAACCAACAACATTGGTTGTGGAGTGAGTCCTGCGCAAGTGTTCATGACAGCATGGTACTTAGCTGGGTGCTAATGCCTCAGCTGTGAGCTGTTGGTATTGGTGAAATCAGGCTAGCTGGCTGGCTGGAGGCTTGGTTTCTTGATGTGCTGTTGTTAATTAGGCAAGCAGACAATGGTAAATATTGCCAGGAAAAGACTGACTGCTATGTTTTTGGGTGAATGATGTGCTATTTCCCAAGTAGCTGTGGGTTTGCTTTTGGATGTGCCTGCTCTGGGATGGCCGGGAACTGGCTGATGGGATGCTCATGGTATGCTGGCCTCATGCCCCATCTATGTAAAGGTTACTCAGTTCCAAATAGCGGTGAGGTGCTTGGTTCAGCTCAGCATGGTGGTGAGCAGTGTGTAGAATATTACTATTGCTGTTGGGTTTACTATTTTCTTTAACTTCTTGTCATTCAAGTAAACTTCCTCTACTTTAACACACTAGTCTTTACCTCTTATTCTCCTGTCCCTGCCTAGGTGAGTGAGTGGCTCATGTGGCTTAGTTGCCACCTGGGTTCACTCCATCATTCTTTGAAAGACCTCTATGCTAATGCTTGCAGTGTGGGGAACAAGCAGGAGGAACTAGAGATTTGTGTGTGGTCGCAGGGCCATGATCTCATTGTGATTACTGAGACAAGGAGGAATAGCTTGGACAACTAGAGTTCTGTTGTGAACGGCTCTGTATTATTTAAGAAAAACAGGCCAACAAGACAGGGTGATGAAGCAGCATTTTCTGTGAAAGAGTACCTGGACTATGTCAAGCTCTGCCTAGGAGAGGATGAAGATCCAGTTGAGAGCTTACGGGTAAGAATCAAGGGGCAGGCTACTATGGGTGATAGTGTTGTGGGTGTTACAGCAGGCCACCTGACCAGGATGAGGAGGTTGATGACAGCTGAAAGCAGCCTCACAGTCACAGCTGCAAGTTCCTACATCTCAGATGGGGCAGTCTCGAGCACAAACCCATGCTGGGAGGTGAATGGATTGAGAACAGTCCTGAGGAGAAGGATTTGGGGGTGCTAGTAGATGGGAAGCACTACTTGAGCTGGCAGTGTGTGAGTGCAGCCCAGAGGGCCCATTGTGTCCTGGGCTGTACTTAAAGAAATGTGACTAGCGACAGGGGAGGTGATTCTCCCCCTCTACTCTGCTCTTGTGAGACCTCACCTGAAGTACTATGCCCAGTTCTGGAGTTCCCAATACAAGAAGGACATGAAACTATTGGACAGAGTCCAGAGCAGGACTACAGTGATGATCACAGTGCTGGAGCACCTCTCCTATGAAGACAGGCTGAGGGAATTGTTACTGTTCAGCCTGAAGAGGACCTCTGGGGAGACTTACAGCAGATCTCCATTACTTAAGGTACCTACAAGAAAGCCAATGAGGGACTTTTTACAAGAGACTTTGGTGACAGGGCAAGGGGAAATGGTTTTAAGCTAAAAGAGGGCAGATTTAGAGTAGACCTTGGGAAAAAATTCCTCACTATGAGTGCTGGGGCACTGGAACAGTTTGCCTGGGGAGGTTGTTGCTGCTGCCTCTCTGGAAGCGTTGAAGGCCAGGTTGGGTGGGGCTCTGGGCAACGTGGTCTGGTGAGAGGTGTCCCTGCCCATGGCAGGGGACTTGGGTTTGGATGATCTCTGAAGGTCCCTTCCACCTTAAGTCATTCTATGAAGTAATGTTACCCTTCCACAACCCACAGCACCAAAACAGAATCATCACTAGGTGATCATTCTGGAAACACCCACACCACGGGCATACAGGAAAAACAGGGTTAGAAGAGCAAGACAAAAAATATATTTTAAAAATCCCTAAATAGCAGGTTTGCCATGGATGCTGTTGTAAGAGTTTGAAGTGAGGTGCTTTTTGAAAACTCTCCTGAACGCATTGATTGTTTCTTGGTTGCAGAAAATCCTGAGTTAGGGCTCTCATTGATTTATGGCACATTTAAAAGCCTAGTTCTCTTGAGTTATTCCACTGCATTTCAAGCCAAGCAATTAATTCTTCTTCTTGGGTTCTTTTTTTTAAAAAAAAAACAACCCCAAACTATCTAGTGCATAAGAAGTTTCTGGAATGATGCGCAGTACTATAGAAATAAGTCTCTTAAAAAAGATACTAAGCATTCCTATGCCAACATATTTCACAGATTTAACTGCTCTGATACTGGCAGCCTCTGTAACGCATGTACACATATGTGTGACGTGTCTGGAACACTGTGACTTTGGTGGCATTTTGACATCTAGCAGGAGATGCCTGTTGTCTGAAAGCACATCCTACTTGTGTGTCATGTACATGCTCTACGTGAAGAGGTAACATGTAAAACAGGGTTAATTGACCACATAGCTACAGTGACATGATTCTTTCCCTTTCAGTTAAAACTTCACAGGAAAATTAATTAAAGGCAGTGTATTCTAGCAGCTGAATTACTGGTATTTGCATGTGCTTTTAACTCGGGGGGAGGGAACCTGCAGCTCTCTGCGATGGTTTGGCTGCCATTCTCACCATCTGCAAGAATTTTCCTTGTTAAGCATCCCATCCTGTACATTAATTTAAATGCTATGATGAGCTTTTCCCAATGCCTCCAACACTCCCTTAGCTTTTTGTGCCAGGTGCATTCTTCACAACCAGTCAAGCACAAGAAGGTGGCCATAGGCAACCCTTTCCAGGGGAGTCTAAAATGCTATGGTCTGTCCTGAGCACCTTAATAAAGAAATGATGTGTGTGAGGCAAGAGGCAGAGATTAGCCTGGCTTTAAAAGCAGAGCTTGAAATGATTGCTTGTTCCACAGATTGCAGTTTCCAGTTCCCTCAGATGCCTGCCCCATTGTACCTCTAGCTCCCTGTGCTTTGGCTGGTTTCACTGCTGCATGATGCTCCCTGGGAAGTACAGGAAAATGCTAAGCTGTGATGAAAAATGGGGATGAAACTTACACTGCTGTGCTAGCTAACCCTCACTGGAGGATGTATTCAAAGGGAGATTTTACTTGCACATGGGTACCTACTAAGATCCTTGTGGAGACATCGTGTCATGGTTGTTGCACAGTTACTGCTCCAAGTTGTGGGATCTGGTCCTTTCTTGTGCTGCTGCATAACAAATAGGTGAAATAAAACAACCAAGAAAGGAGTAAAATTGTGCATGAATTGAAACCACTGGCTGCCAGTGGGGAGCTTTGTCAGCTTCCCATAGTAGTCTAAACTGAGTGTCTGCCTTGTGAGTCGAGGTTCCTGCTACCTTCGCAGGAGTAAGTTCCTCTGCTCAGCTAGGTAAGGGAGGCAAAGGGCATGAGATGGAAACAGCTCAAAGGCAGTGTTCTGGGCTGCTTGTGTGCCTTGGCTCCTTATGCCTGTTGCAAGAGTAATGTGGTGAGTCCCAAGGCTGTGCATGTGACAGTGTTAGGAAGTGAGAGTCCATAAAAAGTGACTGGGCAGTTGCTGTGATTTATTCTATTGTTATTTTAAAAAATACTTCTGTGGCCTTTGATGAACTCTTGCAATAGGCACATGTTCTTTGCAGTAAGAGAGTCTGGTGGAGAGTAAGAAAAATACCTTAAGTATTTTTCTTACTCAAGTCTTTTTAATATGAAGGCCATGCACCAAAACCCTTCTGGAGAGGGCACTGCAGCACAAGTCTAAGATGGGCAACTTGCACAGGAGAGGCCAATAGAGGGAGGGAAGAAAGCGCAAGTATTCTTTTATCTGAGAGGATGGATTACCTTAACTGCAGAGGTATGCTTTCCAGAGATAGTCTTCTCCTTGTGTCCACGCTGTTTGGCATTGCTGGTGACTCTTGCTGTGCTAGCTGGAGCTCTCTCTTCATTTTACCCCATTCTTGACCTTCATTAACAGGGTGGTGTCTGAGTGGGTTGGACTCTATTATGTGTCTCTTCTGGCATAATGTGACTGAAAAACACACACCTTGAGGTATTTTTATTGCAATTCCAAAGCTTTAGAAGTGCACCCATAGCCTCCTAACCACTGAATTTGTCCGGAGGAAGGCGATTTCTAAGCTGGCCTCTCAGTCACCACCTTGATAATTCCCCCTTTTCTTGCACTTTAAATAAGCAATTCAGGTTTTTCTAATAATGCTCTGTTCTCTGGACTCATGATTAAAACTGAAATTGCTTTTCCGTTCAATTAAAGAAATACCCTTTAAGTAAAAATAGTAGAAAGCATGGAATAACCGGATCAGTCTTTTCAAGTTAATACAGGGAAATTTCTGAGGCACCCCAGCGTGAATATGGGAAACTTTATTGCAGCATCTCTTAGTCCTAATTGCAGAGTGAATGTAGTTCAATATTTGTTAGTATTGAAATGCAAGTCTCCAATTCTTTAAATCAAATTTCATGCTTAGACATTTGGTCTTTGATCAGTTAAAAATTAAATCAGCATCTGTCTGAATCGCTACTTGACCACACGAGTCAATCTAAGAAAACACATCTTGATCCAGATTCTTCTTGAGCACAGGTCTTTTAACTGGTACTTGCAGAAATACTGAAATAACTGAAAGGAGCCCTCAAGCAGTTCTTCTCTTAGTACCTGTGATTCAAGACTAGGTGCAGGATCCTTAACACTGCAAAATGACCCAAACTCGTATTTAAATTGTGAAAATCATGCAGAGCAAGGAGTTGACATGATTTAATAATGGGTTGACTAATAATGAATCAGTGCTTGTGCTGCCTGGGCTGACTGAGATCTGCAAGTTCTTGAAAATCACAGAATCATTAGGGATCAGAAGGGACCTCGAAAGATCATCTAGTCCAATCCCCCTGCCACAGCAGCATCACCTAAACCAAGTTGCACAGGAACACATTCAGGAAGGTCTTGAATGTCACCAGAGAAGGAGACTCCACAAGCCCCCTGGGTAGCCTGTTCCATTGCTCCATTACCCTCACTGTGGAGAAATTCCTTCTGATATTTATATGGAACCTCCTACGTTCCAGCTTGTACCCATTGCCCCTTGTCCTATCATCAGATGACCTTGAGAAGAGCCTGGCTCCATCCTCCTGATACCCACCCTTCACATATTTATAGGCATGAATGAGGTCACCCCTCAGCCTCCTCTTCTCCAAGCTCAAGAGATCCGCTCCATCAGTCTTTCCTCATAAGGGAGGTGCTCTACTTCCTTCATCATCTTTGTTGCTCTATGCAGGATACCCTCTAGCAGCTCTGTGTCCTTCCTGAACTGAGGGGCCCGCAACTGGACACAATACTCCAGAGGTGGCCTCACTAGTGCAGAGTAGAGGGGGAGAAGAACCTCTCAATCTGCTAACCACCCCCTTTTGATGCACCGCTGGATGCTGTTGGCCCTCTTGGCCACAAGAGCACATTGCTGGCTCATAGTCATCCTGCTGTCCACTAGAACCCAGGTCCCTTTCTCCTACACTGCTCTCCAACAGGTCAGTCCCCAACTTATACTGGTCCCTGGTGTTGTTCTTGCCCAGATGCAAGATTCTACCCTTCTTGTACCTCATTAAATTACAACAGTGCATGGAGTAGCCTCAAAATGCATTGTCAGAGGAAAGCACAGAGCAGTGCAGGCTTGCAAGCTGGCATGACCACATCTGCATCCTGTCAGCCACAGAGAGCCCAGCACAGGCGTAATCAGTTTAGTATTCCCCATGGGTTGTTATAAACAAAATCAATATGTACTAATGACTGCAGCAATAAATTCCATCATGCTTCATATGGTAACGTTCTGCAATTACCCAGTTGTTGGTTTGACAGAGAGCAATAGAGTTTACCCTTTTAAAGTTGTAAATTACTATGAAAATGCTGAGCTTCATGGTAAAATACATTCGTGGATGATTTTAAGCTTAGGAAATATTTGTAACACTTTCACTAAGCATACTATTAAAATAAATAAAGAGTATTTATTGCTTGGTTTCCCAGCTGCAGTTGGGTGAAGAAACTCAGCATGTATGTTTAGCATGCTACTTGTGGTTTCATAACGTTTATCTAAAATTGACTCTCAAAGAAGCCATCTGAGAAGCTTATTTTTTCACCTATCTGTCCAAAAAAATCTTCCTGCAGAACAGATTTCTAGCAAATAAAATCTTGATGTTCTTCTTTTTATCTGTTTTTCTTTTTTAGTGCTCTTTAGGAGCTCCTTTTCTATTCAGAAATTTCCTCTTGGCTGTTTTTGTATATGCTGGCAGATAAACATTTGGAAGTTGGAGTCAATCTTTCAGCCCCAAATGAAACATTTGAGACTTTTCACTTGCATTAATTCCAAACTTTACCACTCAGAGCTTTCTTCTGAATATAAAAGCAATGCTGAAATTACACAGCTCTCCCACAAAGCAGAAATACAGATTTGAGGTTTTTTTTAAAAAGTCTGCTACCAAATCTTTTTCTCTCTTAAACTTTGCTAAACTGTGAAGTGACAGAAAAAGCAGCAGCTTTGAATTCGGTGCTTGTTAGTCCATCCACCTGAGATCCACCAAGAATCAGGGTTGGCTAGCCTTTAATTGTATTGCAGTCACCTCTACAAACTGCACTGAGCCCTGCACCCTGTTGGCCCCTGAAAGAGACTTTTAAGCCACAGGACTCAGGAAAGGATGTAGATAAAGGAGAAAAGAAAGATAGATGTTGTCCTTCAGCATTTAAGTTTTTCAAAAGCATAACTGGCTGTAATCTGGATGCCTCTGTATAGACGCTTGGCACTGTTTGAGATGCCTGATGCTATCTGTGCCATTCTCATGGAAGGGCAGATCCACCTGAGTGACCCCTTGCCGCAGGCTCGGCTCCGGGCCTGGCAGCAGTTCTAGAAGTTTTCCTGAAACTTGGCTGTTACACTACTAACCCAACTCAGGGAGAGTTATCTGTGTGTGAACAATCTGGGTTTTCTGTGCCCAAGGGTGAATGGGTTCCACTCCCCAAGTCTGCTTCTCCACAGTAATAATTTCTCATTGATCTGGAAATAAAGTGAGCTGCCAGAAGCCACAGTCCGAGTGTGTATTATAGCTGAGAATAAATCAAAGCTGCCACAGCATTGGCAACGATCAAACCGTCTCGCTGACTAAATCCTGTGCAGTATGGCAGCACAGCATTTGGTCACAGAAGGCAAAGCCAGTTAACAGATTAATTCTTTGGCAGCTGAATATTTGTGCAGGGATGGGGGGAAAGTCCTGACTTATTGTGATCCTTCACAGCCAGATGTGTGCTAATGTTTGGCTCTGTAAAGCCAGACTTGAGCTTTCCAAAGGCAGCAGGTTTGCTGTTGAAGAGGGACTGTTTCTGCATTTCCTCACTGTGTGTGAGAAAAGGAGATACCAGCCTCTTACCTTACACTGTGTTGCCACTGTCCCATACTGTGAGGACCTCTGTGGTGCTCAGCGGTGAATCTTTTGTGTTTCAGTCCATCTGTCCTGGAGAAGTGCAGTCATGATACTCCAGTAGAGTAGAGGCATCTTGTTTAAAAGGCTACTTAGTGTGAACACCATGAGCAGCTGAAGGTTGACATCTGGGTTGCGATATATTACCATGGATCAGGGTAAGAGGTGCTGAGGGTGCCTGCCCTTGCCATACCTTGCCCCGCAAACTCTTCCCTCATGGACTTGGTCTCAAACAAGCCTCAGTGAGGCAGATGGACAACATGGGTGCTGCTGCCCTCTCAGGGCAGAGCCTACTTCTTTCCAGAATATGTTCCTTGCTTCCATGATTGGACTGCTGAGCCTCTTTTGGCAAAGGAGCCTAAATATGCAGTAAGCACATAGGGTCTTGTCTTTGGGATGGGCAGCTGCTGTTTTCTTTTCTTGATTTACACCATGTAATATGTGCTGACATCTTGGCACTTCTCTTGAGCTGGGCTTTGCTGTTCCACACGCTAATGCGTGGTACATGGCAGGATGGTGACTTTGTGCAGCTTTGCAGGAAAGTTCTCTGTTTTCTGTGTGAGCTGAGGCTCCAGCACACATAAAGAATCAAATATTGCTCAGAGAAGCAGTATTGCCATTACTCTCTGGGTCAGACTGGTACATCCAGGCTTGTCAGGGTGCTTGGGCAGAATATGAAGCTCTTCCACTTCTGTCAGTCTATAGCTGAGGGAGTTCCTCAGCCAAGGTAGCGTCTCTGCCTCTCCTAATCTGAGAATGATTTTATTTCCCATTTATTTATCAAATTAGAAATGTTTAACATCTGCAATATCCTGTGGCTCAGCTGCACATCTGGATCATACATCTTGTGAAGAAGTAGCTGTATTGGTCTGTTCTTAATGGGTTTTTACTACATTTGATAGTCTTGTGTTTTTGCATCAGAAAATGCTGAGCAGACCATGTATCCTTCTCTGTGATTTTATAGACCTCTACCATACTGCATTTTCTAGACTGGAGCTCTGTGTTTTTTTAAGTCCCTGTCTACACAGAAGCCATTTCACTCTTTTAACCATTTTTGCTGCCTTTCTTTATACTTTGTCCAGATCCACCACAAATGTTCTGGCATGTGATGCAAGTCTGTGTATTAGTCAAGGCACTGTGGATTTGTATGGTGATATCAGGACGTTTTCTGCCACTGTCAAACTGAGAGGACTGTAGAATTAAACAGAATGGTGCTGCAGGTTGTTAACGTCCTGACCCCATCCCTAGGCTGTAATTGCCAGTGTCCCCTGTATGTTTGCTTGCATCTGGATCCTGCCATTGGAATGCCCAACCACAGGGAAGACTGGCCCAGGAGCCCAGCACATTTCTTGGCATCATGTTTGGAAATCAGCAAAATCATTCCTGTAGTTTTAACGTGTAAAATTAGAATAGGCAGCTACTTCCTACTACACCAGGAGGAAATTCTTTGCTGTGAAGGTGCTGAGACACTGGATCAGGTCGCTAAGGAGGCTGTGGATACCCCCTCCCTGGAAGCGTTCAAGGCCAGATTGGATGGGGCCTTGAGCAACCTGATCTAGCGGGGGGTGTCCTTGCTCATGGCAGGGGGTTGGAACTAGATGATCTTTGAGGCCCCTTCCAACCTGAACCATTCTATGAATCTATGAACCAGCATACTGAGTAGAAAAAAGAACTGTTGCATGAGTGAATAAACCAGAAACATGATCTGTCCTGCCACTCCCTGTCTGTCCCTACTCTGAGGGACCAAGGAGTGTTTCCCCAGAAAGCAGCAGGCAGCTTGCATCTGCACGCTTGTCCCCTGCCTCCCAAACTCACAGCCCTGCAGCCAAATCAATGTGAAGGTAAAATACCATCTTCCACCCTGCTTCTTCAGCCTAAAAATGTCCTTTGCTAGTCCCGTGTCAGTCCTGCTATACTTCATGCTGAAGAGCTGCATGGAGAAGGGACAGGATCAGACAGCGCATTATATTTCTAGTTTGTCAACTGTCTCAAGGCTGTCTGCAAAAATTAATGTGCTATCATAACTTGTTTGTATATGCTTACAGCACTACATCCCACACAACAATAAATTGCCTTTGTGTTAGGATATGAAACGGCTAACAATGCCTATGTTAATTTTCCATGGTTTATTAAGAAAATCATAACAATGTGCCCTATTTATGTGGGATGTAGTCAGAGATTTATCTTGCTAGTAATCTATTAAACGAGAATGGTGACATTAGAGACATAGATTAATGTATTAGCATTCCTACTGTAGCTCAGAGTCAGGATTGTATCACAAAAGGATTTAATTTTGTGGTCTCTTCATAGATCTATTTTTCGGGTTGTTCTTCACCAGCTTAATTTCAATCAGTCACCTGGGTAGACTCATGTCTTTCTGACTTTTCTTCTTCCTGTGCTCTTAGCTATAAGTAACAATCCCCATAGCTGTATATTGCAACATATAGGTATACTATTATATATAATTATTAATATTATGTACCAATGGTATGTATTGATGTATATATATTGCAGTAATACCCAGAGCTGTGGCTGTCATGCCCTGAATACATGAGAAAGAACACAAACTTTATGTTTTGAACAAAGGCTGGAGTAATTGTCTCTCATATTTAAATAGCTGACATTACCTGTGATGGAATCTTTAAAGAGTCTTCCTTGATGCTGTAAAATGAGAGAGAGGGACTTTCCCTGTCCGCCTTTTGAATTAAGTGTAAGATAGGCTGCAATGTAAGTGCTTTGAGGGTACCTCTTGTCTGAATTGTTGCTGGAAAACCAGGAGTCATTGCTCACAGCACTGGTCCTGCCACAGTTTTGCAGTTTTGATGTAGGGAGTAATGTACTGATGAAGTGCTTTGGAGTGTGTTGCACGAGTCCTGGTTCTAGGATGAAGTTTCAGGTTTTTCACACCATGAGCTAGAACTGCAAACTTGGTCCTTCAAGAGAAACAGTGAGGGTAATCTACACGTGCTGTCCCTCCGCAATCTGCCCTCAGAGAATAAAATGTTATCTGCCAAAAATTAGTCTGAGATCATGGAAACCTTTACAGTTCCCGTTTGGTTATCACATAGACTTTTTTACTCTTGCTGCATGACAAACTCAAGTGGCTCATTCCCATCACTGAAGTGTTTGCCTCTGAAAACTGGCTGCTTCTTTAGTACCAGCTAAAGTCTGTGAAAGTACCCTTCCCCTTTCCTCTGTGCTCTCCCTAGGGACACCTGAAAAAGTCCAGTGGGCTGAACTAAGGGCCAGAAAAATCTCCTGGGGTTTTCTGCCTATATTTGTGTCCCTTCCTGTAATTTCTGGTTGCCTGAACTGTCTGGAATATAAAGATGCTGTGGCTTTGTATGCCCATTGTGATGTTTGTCCTGTGCTGGCAGAGGTGATACTCTGAAGATACCTCAGAGCCCCCCATAGCAAAAATAATATGAATTTAATTTGAGATTACTTCTGTCTCTGTTCTGGCACTGGTTTTTTCTTTCCTCACACAATGAAATGCTGCCAGCATGAAAGGATCAGATGGAAGTAGGAGATGAATGATTTGACTTTAAAACTCTGTGGCATTTTTGGATTCTGTAATTTCAATGCAATTTTGAATGTTTAAATTACAAGAGAAATGAATTAGTATTTTAGACATCACCTGTATTTTTCTTTCCTCCATCTATTTCCCAGCCAAGTCCAATTAAACCAGACTAAACGTATGGCAAAAATTCAGAATCCTTTCATCAAAATGGAAATATCTATTAAGAAAATGTTCTTGATCATCTAGTATATTCTGTCCTAAGCTGCTTAATATTCCAGCGATGTTTCATCCACAAAACTTCTGCTGAATCAATGGTGTTCTGCAGGAAAGTGCAAATTAGTAAGTAATTAGCAAACATTATTTTGTGTGCTGGAAACATTAGGATGTGTCTTGGATTTATGGACAGCTGCAGCTCCTCTCTTTTTTTTTTTTAAGAATGAAAACGAGGACTTAAAAATGTTCATCCTCAGCTGACATTATTCAGTTGCATATGTGTGTGGTGGGTTGCCACATGCCCACCAAAGCTGCTCTGTCACACTCTCCTCAGCTGGATAGGGGAGACAAAATGTATTGAGAAGCTTGTGGGTAGAGATTAGAACAGGGAAGGATCACTCAGCAATTGCCATCACAGGCGAAACAGACTGGACTTGGGGAAAACTAATTTCATTTTTTACCAATCAAATGAGAGTAGGATAATGAGAAATAAAAACCTAAATCTTGATATATCTTCCCCCACACCCCTCCCTTGATGTGGGCTTAATTTCATTCCTGATTTTCTCCTCTTCTCCCCATCAGCAGTGCAAGCGGACAGGGAATGGTGGTTGTGGTCAGTTCATCACACAGTTATCTCTGCCTCTCCTTCGTCCTCCGATGGACATTTCCTCACACTCTTAGAATCATAGAATCATTACAGTTGGAAGAGACTTCCAAGATCATCTAGTCCAACACCAACTCAATGCCACAGTGCCAAATTCTCTCTTCCCCTGCTCCAAAGTAGGGGCTCTCAAATGTAAGACAGAAATACACAAACTTCTCCAATATGAGTCCTTCCTATGGGCTGCAGTTCTTTATGAAACTGCTCCTGCCTGTGTCCCTTCCATGAGGTGCAGCCCTTCTGGAGCAGAATGCTCCAGTGTGGGCCCCCACAGGGTCACAAGTCCTGCTAGCTCCAGGATAGGGACCTCCTTGAATTGCAGGTGGTTATGTGCTCCACTGGCTGCAAAGGGACAGCCTGCCTCCTGAGGGTCTTTACCATAGGGAATCTCTGACCTACGTTGTAATGGGTTAGAGCAAGGTTCTGTATCGGTTTGGGTTGGTGCCTGCAATTCAAGCACAGCAAACAGCTCTCGGCAAGAATTCAACAGGCAGTGAAGCAACTGTGCTAAAAAGAAAAACATTTATTAAACCCATCACTGATAAGAAAAGGAAAAATCCCCTAATAAGTAAAAGAGACAAAAAGGTAAAACAGAAAGTGTATCACAATGCCTTTAAAAACACTCTGAGAGAAATGGGAGACAGCTAATACATTGGGTTTTGGCTTTAGATGAGAGGCCCTGGGAAAAGAGAGTGTACACCAACACTTGTAACCACACATACGATTGCACCCCACTTCCAGAAGGGAAAAGAGTGGGGTGGGGGTGGAGGAAATACAGCACAAAATACCACAGAATTAATCTGTTTGGAAAAGACCCCAGGGTTCATTGGGTCCAACCATCTTTCCTACCTTACAAATTCCCCCCTAAATCATATTCCTCAACACCTCACTCAAATGATCTTTAAACACATCCAGGGATGGCAACTCGACCACCTCCCTGGGAAGCCTATGCCAGTACTTGACCATCCTTTCTGTGGAAGAAGTTTTTTCTAGTATCTGGTCTAAACCTACTCTGTTGTAACCTGGACCCATTGCCTCTCGTTCTATCACTAATTGCTTGTGAGAATAGACCAGCACCAACCTCTCCACAACAACCTTTCATGTAGTTGTAGAGAGTGATGAAGTCTCCTCTCAGCCTCCTCTTCTTCAAACTAAAGAGTCCCAGTTCTCTCAGACTTTCCTCATAAAGCTCTTTCCAGGGAGGAGAGGACTGCAGTTCTACTGCTCCAGTAGAGCAGCTAGGCCAGGTTAGGCTTCTTCTGTGCTCCATCCTTTGGTGGCAGGTAAGCTGAGAGCCTTTGCTTGCCCCCCTGCCCTGAGGTCTATGTGTGTGTGTGCAGCAGGTGAAGCTCTCTTGCAGAGAAGCACTCTTTCTGCTGAGAGATGGAACCAACAGGTCAGAAAACAGGAAGTCCACTCGCTTCTATATTCTGTCCACCAATCATCTGTGGGGTCAGAGCACTGATGCAGGGGTCTGCTGGTAAGGCTCCCCCCAGTTTCAAAATACTTTGGCATAAATGCACCAAAATTAACACCTGAAAATTTGACAGTTTTCCAACTGCAAAACATGTTTGGTGCATCTGCCCCCTTTCTTCACTGACTTTGGTCTCTGTAGCCTTATTTCTCTCACATACTCTCACTCCTCTCCGACGCTGCAGTTGCTGTTATGTAGCAACTTTTTCCCCTTCTTCACTGTTTGCCCAGAGGTGCTACCGCAGTCACTGATAGGTGTGGCCTTGGCCAGCAACAGGTCCATCCTGGAGCTGACTGGCATTGACTCTATTGGACACAGAGGAAGCTTCCAGCAATTTCTGACAAACACCCCGCTGTAGCCCTTCCGTTACCAAAACTTGGCCTTGCAAACCAAACACAATGTGAGCTTATAATTTCAGCATCTGTCATTCCTAACACAGCATTTTAAAAATAAGTCAGCAAAAGCATCTCCCAACAACTCAGTCTTGCACAGGTATGAGCCTTGTTCCCATAGTAATGCAGTGTACTAGCTGTAAAATAACATCATGAAGAATGAGTTGTGTGTTCACTCCTGCTACACCTTTCTAGGTCTCGGTGAAGCCAGTCACTGCACCACTGGCTGCATTCGCTCCAGGAAATACACAAACTTCTGAGCGTTGAGGATGTTGAGTGTGTTCAGGTACTGTGGCTTGGTCAGTGAGGTGAGACATTTGCTGCTCGCACAGGGCCAAGCAGGGCCTGAAGCATGCAAACATCGCTGCAAGAGCTGTTCCGTGCTGTTTTTAGCTCACTTTCTCTGAGCTCTGTGCACTTCCAGCACCCACAGAGGGTTTTGGGAGGATTTGGGGCTCATCTGCTGAAAAATTTCTTCTGAGCTGCTGTTGAGAAGTGCCAGTTTCTGGATGTGTATGAGTACCATCAGCACCTGAAGATGTAGAGAAAAGGAAATGCAGCTTTCAGATGGTTTTCCCCAGGCACTGGAACTTGCTGAGGAGGGGTACCAATCACTGCAGTAACTTTGGCAATGCTATGATGTTTTGTTTATGGTAGCGTTTGGCATTGTGGGAGGCTTTCAGTCTCTGTTGGTAATTGCAACTGTTAAGAGCTTTCCCATAGCCCTATGGTTTTCAGTCTGTTTTCTGCTTGAAGCTGAATCTTTCAATAAGTTAGAGATTAAAATTATTCAACAATTTCTAGAAAATCTATCCCCCCCAAAAATCTTCGACGAATGCAGCTATATAAGGGGAATTTGTATTTTAAAAAAATCAGGAAACCTTTAACTGTCATTTAGTTACTTGTCATTTCATCTGTCTTTGGCAAGATGAGAGGTCTTGAGATGAGAGCAAATGTTCCTTGCAGTGGTTACTGGGTTTCTTTTCACAGTATGCAGTCTGTGCTGCAGCTCTTAATGAAGATGCTGAAAATGAGCAACTGGCAATATTAAAGAGGCAATGTGAAACTGCCTTAACTGCCCTCCGTACAGTAAGGGGCAGTGGCAGCAGAGTGCCCCTGAAGCTGAACCTTTGTGTAAACCATGTTCTTCTTCCTACATAAAGTATTGTGGGACCATATCACACCTGCTCACCATTATTTGGCATCATCCACGCACATCCTCAAGCTTTGTGGTGTATTTCTGAATGTGCAGGGACTATTCAGGAGCCTCAGCAAATTGTGAAGCTGCAGTGGGCAAGACATGCAAAGCCACACGCTTCATTACCCAGAGCGAGCCTAGGAACTTGCTGATTACGAGAGCTGTTAGGTTTCTTCATAGGTTAATTTATGGCTTTGTAAGTTCACTCTTTTTGGTCTTTATCTGTAAGTAGAGAACTTTCAAAGGAGGTGATTACTGCTCATCTGCAAGCTTCAGTGTGTTGGAGGTGGTCAGGCTGCTTCCTGCCATCTCAGGACACCGGTGACAGCCTGGGACCACGCAAGTATTCTGCCCAGGCTGTGCCCTTTCCTGTAGTTTGATGAGATGACAACTGTAAGCCAAGAAGCACATGTTGATGATCCTTTTCTTTTTCCCTCCGTGTGTTCTGTCTTCGCCTTGAAAAATACATGGCTCCGTTCCCATATGCCTCAAAGTGTTCAAACATGATCGAGACGTTCTTTTGGAAGACTTGTCAACCTTACATCTCCATAAATTACTGTTGGTTTCACCGCTTATCTCTTTTGGCTAAGCTTCCTGGATTTTTCAAAAGGATGTGCTTGACTAAAGTCAGTGTGCAATTTAAATAATACTTAAAGTAGCAGCAGGCTCATGTGGGTTTATTAAGTGTGTGCCAGGCAGTCAGTGCTCCCTGTTGAGGGTTTATCTGATGTGCATTTGTTTGTGTTTCATTTCTTTTGCGTCAGATAAATTTGTTTATCAAATATGTTGATTTGATCCCAATCCATGCATTCCTGAAACCAATTCCAGAATCCAGCTCATGCATCTGGTTCCTGTCTGTCACTGAGTCCAGTGTGGAACTTTTCCAGCATCTGCATGAGTGGTGATGGTGATATTAATTTCCAGCAGGGGGTTAGGGTTGGTATCGGTCATATATATTTAATATTGTCATTATTTTCATGAAAGCTGTTTTAGTTGCCATTTCCATTCCATAAGTCTTTATTCCTTATTCCCTTTCTTTTCCATTTCTGGGGATGTAGAGGGGCTAAAAGGGAAGCTTCTATCATTCATCTTGTACCTAGCTCAGCCTCAACCCATGACAAGAAAGACACGTAACAGGGTGATAGGATAACAGAAGGTCTTTTGGCTAGTAAGAACTAGTAAGAAGTGATTTTTTAAATGTGACTCTGTACAGGCATTTGGATATGTTTAACTGAGAATGTGAGAGCAGCTGCACTTAATCCTGTGGGACTATTTATATGGGAATAAAGTTATACACAGGCGATGTAGGATGGGGTCCATGTTGTGGTTTGAACCTGGCAAGGCTTTTTGGTACCAGGGAAAGAGGCTGCTAGTATAAGAAGCTTTGCAATGACAGAAATTCTTCCCAACTCCAGTTATTCACCAGTCTTCTTCCCAACTCCAGTTATTCACCAGTCTCTGGAAGTTTAAGCCAAGCTGAGAATAAACATTTTGTGGGGGGGAAACCTGTGGGTTTCCTGTTTTGTGTTGGGTTTGGCCTTTTCTTTTGGGGAAGCCATGCAGGCACTGGACTGAGCACACTGTGGCAGCTATTTTGCCCTTGGTAGTGTGGTGTTGGATGGAGGAGAGTGAGTCTGTGTAGACCCTAGAGATCAGCAGAGGAGAAGAGTCCCTGCAAAACAGTGGTGAAGTCCATCGAGGAAGACAGCCCTGTCTGTACCCCATGGAGGTTGACATACTGCAACAGAGGATTGGCCCTGAGGACACAGTACAGGTAATTTATCCTTAATGGAACTGTTGCCTCCGAGGGAGGGAGCCAAGCTGGATTTGGATCGGTCAGGCACTGGGATGAACTGTAAGCCAAAGAAACCCCCCCCACACACTAGTCCCATAAAGATCAAGGAGGACTTGTCTCCTGTTAGCAGGAGAAAACTATATTGGCACAGTGGAAAGAACTGTTCTGGGGTTTCTCCCTGGAGAAGGAG
Organism: Upupa epops; assembly: GCA_013397515.1. Lineage (NCBI taxonomy): Eukaryota > Metazoa > Chordata > Aves > Bucerotiformes > Upupidae > Upupa > Upupa epops. The sequence goes on from VZRI01007960.1 coordinate 131,124, forward strand.
CAGATAACAGGGCTGGGCCAGGGCATTTAAGACCCATGCCATTGCTCTCTGTGCTTGGTGATGTGTTTTTTTCCTGTTGTTTGAATTAAATGTGCTTTGCTTTTCCCCACATTGAGCCTTGTTCCTTTTTGACCATGACTATTAAGTGGCAAGTGATCCATCCCTGTAGTTGTCAGCTCATTAGATCTTTTGCTAGAATAATTAATTTGTCCTGCCCCTGGTCAGTGTGGACAATTGGTGACAGTCTGATTTGCAAGATTCCTGTGCAAAGTAACGTGCCTCTGTACCTTTGTACAATTATTTGACGTCACATTTACCTTGGAGAAGGTTTAACAAAAAAGATTTATTGTTCAACATGTACCAGTGCACCCCTTACAACACCCTGTTCCCTATGCTGCCAGCCTGGACGGATTGGAGAGCTGGGCAAAGGGGAACCTAATGCCCTGCACCTGGGGTGGAATAGCCAGCACCAGTACAGATTAGGGGTTGACCTGCAGGGAAGCAGCTCTGTGGAGACAAATATGTGAGTCCTGGTAGACAAGAAGTTAACTAGGAGCCAACGAAGGGCCCTCATAGCCAAGAAGGACAGTGGTATCTTGGGACGCATTGAAAAGAGTGTGACCAGGAGGTGGGGGGAATTTTTCTTTCCCCTCTATTCTTTCCTAGAGAACAACCATGTTTGGAGGTACTGTGCCCAGTACCTGGCTCCCCAGTTCAAAGAGTGTGACCAGCAGGTGGGGGGAGTTTTTCCTTCCCCTCTATTCTTTCCTAGAGAACAACCATGTTTGGAGGTACTGTGCCCAGTACCTGGCTCCCCAGTTCAAGGGATACCAGGAACTACTGGAGAGGGTCCAGTGGAGAGCTATAAAGTATTCTAGGGGGCTGCAGCTTCACTCATACAAGGAAAGGCTGAGAGGCCTGGGTCTATTTAGCCTGGAGAGAGAAGACTGAGAGAGGATCTTATCAATGCATCAACTGGTGCCAAGACCTGGAGATGGTTAGAAGTCGTCTGCTTTTCTTCACAGCATAGTTGAGCATTTACTATCATGTCATTTCCAAGTATGCTGTTTCACAAGGCTGAAACTACTCAGTCATCCACTGGTTAAGCTTGGGATGAGTGCTGCAAGGGATTTACTCTCTAGCTCAGTGCATACATCTGCAGCAATCAAAGCTTGTATCAGAAAATCTGGCACTTGGAGCAGAGTTTTTCATCTTTCCATTAAGGAAAAGAAACGCATTCTTTCCAGGATACAGCGTAGATGAGAACACATGTGAGCATGCCTAGATGAGAACTACTGTTAATGTCTACATCTTCAGGTAAACACAGACAGCAGTGAATACCACCAGTGGGTATTTTCAAGATGGATAGAACTGGTAAACAGCTGGATTTGCCTTACAAAATAGTGTGTCAGCTTGAGTATATATTTTTCCAGAAAATAGTTTTTCTAGAAAGTGCAGTGCTTTTGCCTTAAGGTCGTTACCCATGTGTACACACATTTGCATTTTGCAAGGTTTTATTAGCTCAGTTTGAGTACGCTGATTGACTTAGATGATCTTTCAAGATCCCTTCCAGCTCATAACGTTCTGTGATTATGCTATGCTGTGATTGGCAAGCCCCTGGAGATACTGGGTAGCAAAACCAAAGCAAGGCCGATCAGTCAGTGCGTATGGCTTGCCACAGTAGAACTTCCTTATTTGACAGCTGACACAGACTCCTGTTCCCCACAAGGCTGGACTGAGGGGCAAAGCTTGCTTACCCAAGCTCCTGCATCCATGTTCTTGGGTATTGTGTTTGGATTAGAAGTGAACACTTTGCTTTTGGCAAACATGCTGTTGTATTTGCTTTCTTTCTACTGTCTCAGAGAGAATTTCTGCTACTTGAAGTGCTTGCTAGAGTGTGGAAGGCTCACACAAAGGACAGATGCGTGGGAGTGCATGTCCAACATTCATGCGGCACAAAATTCATGCTTTCCAAAGAGCTTGCCTGCTTTTCTCAGGAGGAATTGCAGGGAGCTGAGTCCTTTTGGATATTTGGCTTCTGAAGCCACAGTAATATTTAAAAAGAAGCATATTTGTTTTTGCTTAATTTTTGTTTCTGATTTAATGGGAAATGCATTTAGGCAAATTTGGACTGCTTCTCCTGCTCCATCTCCCACTTTGGTGCAAGAGAAATATCCCTGGCAGCAGCAGGAATTTTTCCATTGATGGCAGCTTGGGTCTGGCTTTGGCGTTCCATTTTTATCTCTCTTGATGTTCTCTTTCTGGGGGAATAGTGTCTTCAATTTTCATTTAAGTCAGGCATATTAGCAAGGATGTAAAGATAGGAATGAACAGATTCCTGTCACTTTTCTACCAAGAGAATATTGTGTAGATCTCCATCCCCATGCCTGGAAAAGATAGTTTGCTACCTCCAAGGTATCTCAGTGAACTGATGACGGAAAGTCAGGAAAGAACCCTAAGGTGGCTGACCAAAACCTCCCTACAGTTAGTTTAACCTGTGTGGTCCTCTGCAGATGTACAAAAAGGTCTTTCTTGAGACTTTAACTTCCTTTCTGCTCCTAAACACTCTAAAGAGTTAACTTTTTTGCCCAAAAGTACAAATTAGCTTGCTGAAAAGACTGACTCTGATGGGATGGAAATGCCAGGTTTATCTGCTGAGCCCCAGACGCCCTTACCCAAATGTGTATTTGCAAACTGGCAGTTGCATAAGAGCAAAAAGAGCTCTGGGAAGTGCATGTGTGATAATCACAGTGTAATCACTGCTGATGAAACTTGATGTTCTTCTATAATTGACGTAATTTTAAGTGGATTGAGTGCCATTTAAGTGACAAGAGTGTTATGATGGATGAAATATATGCCTCCAAAGTTATATCAGCTTCTTTGACATTCATGGTGTGGAATGCTTAGCGGCATTTAATGTTTGTAAATCTTTAGAAATAAGTTAAATATGTTAATTACCACTGCAAAAATCTCTCAAGCTGAAGTACTCAGTGACTGTATCACAGTTGTTAGTGCTATATTCTCTTCTTCTTCCTATCCGCTAAGCAAGCATGACATATCAGGTCAGTGATTACACTCAGGATTTGCATTTATTTTGATTAACTTTCTAGCTAAGTCAGTAAACTGGCACCCAGCTCACACCGACTACTTTCCCCTCGCCCATGTTTTAGACACCCGAGCATACTGACTTAATCTGAGCTGGTTTGTGTCAGTGCAAGAGGCAGTGTACTCCCACCCTTGTCCTCTCGTACACATGGACTAAACATGGCAGAGCGCAGGCGTCAGTAGAGACCCACAGAAAAGCAACCCCAGCTTTGCTACTGTGCCAGCACGCTGATCATGGTGCAAGACCAGCATGTCCATCCTCTTCCCGATGTATCCAGCCATCTCTGGCTGTCACACAGGAAAAGAGTCTGAGCCCAAACCCAGCAAAATGGCTACACTGCTTTAATCCAAGCTCAGAAGCATGGGATCAGCAATGTGATAGCATCACTGGGCTGTGCTGTCATCCAGCATTACCTGGATAGGCTGGAGAGTTGGGCAGAGAGAAGGTTTATGAGGTTCAACAAAGGCAAATGTAGTGGGCTGCACGTGAGGAAGAACAAGCCCATGCATCAGTACAGGTTGGTGACTGACCTGCTTGAGAGCAGGTCTGGGGAAAATGACATGAGTGTACTGGTGGACCACAGGCTGGCCACAACCCAGCAATGTGCCCTTGTGGCGTTAGGAAGAACATGAACAGTAGGTCAAGGGAGGGTCTCTTCCTCCTCTATTCTGCCATGGTTAGGCTGCATCTAAAATGCTGCATCCAGTTCTGGGATCCTCAGTTCAAGAGGGATGGGAAGCTACTGGAGACAGTCTATCATAGAGCCACCAAGATGATCAGGGAGTGGAGGAGCTGCCTTAAGAAAAGAAACTGAGAGAGCTGTGTTTGTTTAGCCAAGAGATGAGGAGACTGAGGAAAGAGCTCGTGAATGCTTCTAAGTATCTAAAGGGAGAGTTTTAGGATCACGGGAGCAGGCTGTTCTTGGTGGTGTCAGACAAGAAGCAATTGGTTTAACCTGTAACATACGAGATTCAGTCTAAACATGAAGAACACCTGTTTTATGGTGAGAGCAACAGACCCCTGGAACAGACTGCCCAGAGATGTTGCGGGGTCTTCACCTCTGGAGACATTCAGAACCTGCCTGGATGTGTTCCCTGCTCTAGAAGACCTGAGAGAGGGTTGGATTAGATGATCTCCAGAGGTCCCTTCCAACCTCTACTATTGTATGATTCTATGAAGCCATTAAAAAGTCACAATAGGAAGTTGACTTCACAGCTCCTATTTCTCAGGAGGATTCTTGCTCTTCTGTAAAAGTAGCTTTATGCAATGCTAGAAGCAGTGACTTAAATAGGAACAGTTGAAAGAAATTTTATTTCCAGAATGCTTCTTAAACCCTGGTAACATTCACTGTTAATTCTCCTGGGCACATGAACAAAAAAAAAAAAGCCTTGAAAAAGCAGGCGTTGGCTGGCAAATGTCAATGTGGAGACATTCTGGAATTTGCCCTATAGGCAGAAATTCATGTGCCATCACCCCTCAAGCAAAAGCCTCAGTAAGCAGGTGGATTAACACTGTAAAGGTCAACAGCTGTGTGGCACTTTAGGACAAACAGGAAAAAAAGGAATGTCTGGATGTCCCCAGAGATCTCAGGTATAGTCTTACTTTCAGTCTCCTATCCACTGTTATGAAAACAGGCCCTGTGAAGAGTGGCCGAGGAAACTGAGATTATTTAGTCTAGAGAAGAGGAGGCTAAGAGGAGACCTTGCTCTCTACAACAGGAGACTGTAGTGAGGCTGGTGCTGGTCTCTTCTCTCAGATTACTAATGATAGGATGAGGAGAAAAAAGCCTCAAGTTACATCAGGGGAAGTTTAGATTGGATATTAGGAAGTTATTTACTGAGAGAGTAGTCGGACACTGGAACAGGCTGTCCAGGACAGCTGTGGGGTCACTATCCCTGGAGATGTTTAAAAGGCAAGTGGATACAGCACTTGAAGCCATGGTCAAGGGTTAGGGAGATGTTGCGATGAAGGTTGGACTTGATGATCCTGGCGGTCCTTTCCAGCTATAATGATTTTATGACTAGGGCTGGTAACACTTGATCCTGGTTTGCATGACCTGCCACCAGCTAAAACATGGCTGGGTGCTGAAAGGCATTGGGGGATTTAGCTCACAGAGAAGGTGGAGCAGTCAAACAGGTGATCTGCTCTTTGATTGGTGATCCAGAGGTTATCCCCCTACTGTTCTATGAGTCTTTGAATGTAGGGACACTGTCATCTGAAATCAGCCTGCAACATATCAGTCTAAATGGGTGGCAGGGTGAGGCTGGCACTGCCAATAGCAGCGTTTTCCTGCACATAGGCCACAAAGCATCTTGCTGGAGAGAAACTATCTACTAGCCATCCCTTAACTTTTGTGCCACTGCTATTGCAAACTCTAGAGAAGATATTTTATACCCCAAAACAATTTCCTCCCTGGAAGTTAAAATAAAAGTTTCTTCAAATGTATCACGAGATAGTTGTGCTGAACCAGGAACAGAAGTTACCCTGATCTCTTGCCCTATTTGGATATAAAATAGCTCAGCAATGTATTTATTTCGTGGCACCTCAGCAACAATTTCAAAAATTATCCAGGTGAGATTCCTGTAAGAATTGCAGGCAATGAACAACAGCAATGGTAGGTCAAAGCAATTGACTTCTTTACAACTTAAAAATTCCTGTCTGAAAATGACTTGGGGTATTATTTAAGCATTTTAAAACAGGTAAGATATCAAAATGAAGCAGAATATTTTATAGATTAAGCCTTTGCAGACCCTTGGTGATTACTTTTACTCCCCTCATTACTGGCTTCTTTAGAAGGCAAAATTGCTTCATTTTACAAAACTGGCAGCCTCAACTTCTTATTTTCAAGTAAAGGCAATCAAAGTTAAGGGTGTCTATGCATGACTAGTCTGCAAGAAGCACAGTGTCTGACCGGCAGCTCAGGCTGCTAATTCAACTCTTCTTTTCCTTGAGCGTTCAAAAAATCTTCCTCAGCGATAAGGCCCCAAACAGCCCCACTCTGCTAAGAGGTTGAGAAAAGTCAGGATAGAAAACCATAATCTGTCCCAGGCAGCACACTGGGCCCTGACCAGAAACACCGCTCACCAAAGCTAGCCCTTAGCACTGTCACATAAAGTGACCTGAAACTCATGAAATTAGCTATTTATGAGTTAATGCATTTCTTATTGGCACCATTGTCATAAGCGTCATTGGTTCTTAATTGCAAATTACATCTGTAATTCTAATTTCTACAGTTTGAGCTCAAAGTCCCACTCACCAGCAGCCTTATTAAATGTAGGCAAGCTCCAGGCAGGAAGTATTGGGAGCAAGGCCTCAGATACAGGAAAGGGATAAAAAAAGCATCCTGGTTTAGCAACATGAAGCATGTGCTTCACCTTGAACACATGCCTATTCCTAAGTTTAAGCACCTGCTCAGGTGCTGTGCCAAATAAAAGCCTAAAATCCCATCCTGCAGGCTTCTGCATGATATATTAAAGCAGCTTCATTGACATTGACTGAGAGGATTGTGCTGCCATTCAGCTAGATCTGAACAGGCTGGAGTGCTGAGCCAAGGGGAAACTAATGAAGAGTAAGTCTAGAATAAGTGAAGAATAAGTCTAGAGTTCTGCACCTGGGGAGGAACAACACCATGGAAAGATTAGGGGCTGACCTACTGGAAAATAGATCCATAGAAAAGGAACTTGCAGTCCTTGTGGACAGTAAGTTATCCATAGGGCAGCAAAATGCCCTTGTGGCCAAGAAGGCCAATGGTACCCTGGGGTGCATCAAGAAAAGTGTCCAGCAGATCAAGGGAGGTTCTGCCCCAGCTCTGCTCTGTGCCCCTGTGAGAATACAGCTGGAGTACTGTGTCCAGTTGTGGGCTGCCCAATTCAAGAAAGACAGGAAACTATGGAAGAATCCAACTGAGGGCTATGAGGATGATTAATGATCTTTAACATCTCTTCTATGAAGAAAGGCTGAGAGAACTCGGGCTGTATAGTCTTGCAAAGAGAAGGCTGAGAGAGCCTGTAGACATTATTAATGTCTACAACTACCTGAAGGACTGGTATTAGGACGAAGGGGCCGGTTACTTTCCAGTGGTGTCCTGCAATAGGATGAGAGGCAGTGGGTACAAGCTAGAATATAGGAGATTCCACCTCAGCATGTGGAGAAACTTCTTTACAGTGAGGCTGATGGAGCACTGGAACGAAGTGCCCAGAGAGGTTGTGGAGTTTCCTTCCCTAGAGACTTCCAGAATCTTCCTGGACATGTTCCTGTGTGATCCGGTCTAGGAGAACCTGCTTTAGCAGGGGAGGTGAACCAGATGATCTGTAGAGGTCCCTTCTAACCTCTAATGTTCTATGTTTCTGTGGTTCTATGAATTGTGTGCCTTAAGGTAAACTATTCATGAGGGTATTTGTGAGATTAGGTCCTTCCAGTTCCAGACAAATGAAAGATTTGTAATGCTGATATTGCCTTTAGAATATTTTCCTTACAGTCTGATCCCATTTCCATCACATATAGACCACATATTACAAGGAAAGTATTGGCAACTGATATGAAGAAAAATCTTCTGAGCTGTATCATTCCCTGTAATAAAATAAACTAAGATAGACGTGAAATAGTAGTCTTGAATACGTAATGTAACCAAGCTGTATCATAAAAGCTATTTACAGGCTTGAAATAATTGGATAAATATGCAAGTCAAAAAGTTTTGCAGTTAAAAGAACTGATTTCTAAACCAGCTGAGTACCACAGCTGGAAAGAGGTCGCTAAATGAGCTCAGTCCCTGTTTGAAACTCGTGTAGCTTGTTACAGGTTCCTCACAGGCCCTTGTGCTTGGCATGGCCACTGCATTTTGCTGAGCACTTATGAAGACCGAAAAGGTTCTGAAAAGGAGTTGGTTTTTCTTCCTCAGGTACAGTACTGCCCTGCACAGCAGGCAGGCATACTTGCCTGTGCTGGAGTTAATAGGAAGGAACAATGCTCCTGTTGTCACCTCTAACGTGACCTTGTCTTCTTTTCCTGTACCCCAAATCTATGGACTGTTCCATTTATCCTTTCTAAGGCTAAAGTGGCAACTTCAGTTGCTCCTTCCAGCAAGCAATAAACCACCAGCTCAGAAATGGGTTTAATAACATTAACGGGAATAACCAGATGAATAACCAGCCCTTTGATTATTTTGACTTGAAAACACACTGCTGATGCCAGGAATATCTGAGATGGCAGTGAAGAATTTGTTCCCACACCTCATGCTGTTTACTAGTTATGCTAATAATTTTAGAAGTACTTGCAAGACAAAGGTGTTGTATTAGGTGCATGTGGGCTTGCGGGATGTGATGTGATATGTTGCAGTGAACACAAAGGGTTCCTAGAACTGCTTAGTGGTTCCAGTCACCCCAAGAGTTAAGCATGTACTTCATTGAAAGTGTCTGGTTCCAACTAGTGCTCTCAATCCAATAGCGCAGAAGCTTACAGCTCTGTAATTAACAAAGGATTGACAGACCTGGTTTTCTCATGGAAAGCTATACTTTTTTGACAAGAGAGGAAGCACAGGGTATATGGCTCATGATATAAGTTTAAAAAAAGGGGGGGGGGGGG